>CM068841.1:41917653-42260153 GCA_028554795.2 Sinohyriopsis cumingii | reverse complement strand
AATTGTTATTTTAAGTTGGATCATACTTGTAGGTGTTAGGCTTAAAGCAATCACCGCTATTTTCCTTTCCTTCCGTAACTTTCATTGACATGTACTTCCTTCCGCCGATGTAGGATTTTGGCTGTTTCCACGTCATAGTCCCTAATTTTGTGATCTTGGCCAGAGATCCCTCTTCTCTCCTGTGTATGCTATGAGTGTGTTATAATGCTGGTGTGTTGCTCACCAGTGTTTATGTAATCCTGTCTTTGTTTAACCATATTCATCTGTGGTTGTTTGATGTTTATATATCCTAAAAAAGGAAGTTAAATATTAAAATTTGTTTCTGGATGTATCCCGGTCTCCTTCTCTGCGTATGAGGAGACCATAGTTGTGTTCTCGTGTAGTGCAAATGCCGTGTGCTTCATTTCTCCTGTATGCATTCATCCAGTCTTCCCCTTTCAAAATAATATGGTGGTTGGTTTAAGTTTCGTGTTGCTATTTTAAGTGTAAATAAATTTTAAATAGAGGTGCATCTGTGATGTTTTCCAAAAATAAAATACTAACTAGTAAAACAAATAGTAGTATCGTGTATTGTATGAATATAGTATCGTATTACATTACAGCATGGCAATCTTCGCCGAAAGCTTAAGCCGAAAAGAAGAAAAAAATATTTGTTGAGAGAGAGAGAGAGAGAGAGAGAGAGAGAGAGAGAGAATTTTGTTCCCCAAGAGTTTATGTGCTGTTTGTCCATGTTCCGTGCTTTTGGTTTTCATTGTCTCACCCTCAGGCCTGTCCATCTCGATTAAAGCCTCATAACGTAGCCCTGCCGGATCTATGTCTCATAATTTACAGAAAGACACGGATCCCTGACCCCATATTCTTACAGCTTCCATCTTCTTCCTAATATTTGTCCATTGAAACGAAGCAGACGGCAAGTTCTATTAGCGGCTGTACAAAGTGACTTCAAAGGGGACGTTAGGGCAGATGATTTCAATACCACTTGCGAACTGGACTATGAGTGGACAATGGTTCTTCTTTGATCTCTAGTTCACTTCAAAGATTAAACAATGGAGAGTTTGAGGTTGCATGAACCTTTCTTACTATAACTGCTGTTTGTGTTGTTGAATATTACATTACAAACAATTTGGTTTTATTTGTTTTGTTACCAATAACATATTTGAAATGAAAAGAGGAAACTGTATGTGAATTTGAAGAAGATAAAAACAAACAAAAACAAGTGGGTATTAAAGATATTTGGTCTAGGCTTGAAAGCATCCAAAATTTTATCACCGATCCCTAGTCCTCTTGAGTGTGTGTGTGTGTGATTTGGATTTTTAACGTAGCTTTAACAATTTTTCAGTCATATCGCTCCGATGTCTGCAATGTGGCAGGTTATAGTGACGTGTAGCACTGGGGCATCATGCCGCAGACATGTAGCATGATGTTCAACCCAGTCACATTATCCTGACACAAGGTCGACCAGTCCTAACACTAATCTCTTAATGCTGAGCGCCAAGCTAGGCAACTGTTAGTACCATTTTTGTTAGTCTTTGGTATGACTCGAAAGAACGATTATCCTTTAATTAAGGAAAGTGATATTCATAAACTGTACAAAAGTATCCCACATTTATATTCAAAAATGCATATGAAAACGTGATTTTTAAATGTCAACATGACGGCTCACTCCACGATCTTCTTGAACTGTAGTCCAGAAGGAGGAAAAAATTATTTAATTTTTCTCTTTTAGAATCGTACAAATAAATACATATTTTGAAAGATATAAATGTTTACCTTATAAGAGAATTTTGCAGCTTAATCCAAGTTTCTAATTTTGCAAGAAGTTGTCACACGCAGACTTTATCGCAGTGATTCTCAAACTGTGTGCCGCGGCACACTAGTGTGCCGCGAGAGATTTGCTAGTGTGCCGTGGGAGTTTTGAAAAATATTTAAAATTGCTAGCGTTTTGAAACCTTGAACATATCGAAAATTAAATTGTAAATCAATGTCGCAAAAGTTAAAAAAAGTAACATATATAAAAACGTAGTCTCTGTCATCTGTCATTCATGGCTCCTTTCGTAACGCGAGACTTGTGCGAGATCTCGGGAGAACTCGATCGCTCTAATTATGAAATGCGCGCTTGTTTGTCGACTTTGGAGCCTCGCTTCAATCTGATTTGCTCTCGAAAGCAGGCACATCCTTCACGGTAAATTTAAAATTAAATATTTATGTAAAAGTAAATAAGTTCTTCACCACAAATTTTTTAAAATTTTTTCAGGTGTGCCGTAATTTTTTTAGATGTTTTTGGTGAGCCGCAAGACAAAAAGTTTGAGAAACACTGCTTTATCGTCTGATATCCAACATGGCAACAGGCCGCTCGATCGGATTCTCAAGAAATTCACGGTTTTTAATCTGTTTCTAATTTCTTTATCATTTTTGTTTTACATAAACGAGATATTGTAAACACATTACATCATATTAATTGTCGTTTCTCTTCGACGTAAAAGCTTATTTTTATAAAATGTTGAACTTTTACTAAATTTATTTTACAATATCGGTTTAGTTTGCATAATATTTATTGCCATTTAGTGGCATTGTTACATTGAATTTTGTAAACCCAGCTATAAACCTGACCCAGTCCCTAGCTTGAAATGCTGACTAATGTGTTTTATTTCCATTGCCCAATATTTCCATAGCCCGGTGCATTAACATCACATTCTTCCAAGGTTATTTCTCCCCTAAAGGAAATGGCAGACTAGGTGATATTAAACTTACAACATTGACGACTACGAGTCATATCTCAGGAATATTGTTCCTGGGAGAAACAATACTCGAGGTTGTTTGAATTTTACTTCCAAGTCCCTGTCAGGATTCAAAGTCTTTGGACTTGTATCAGACAAAAGTGAAGACATTCCGTGTTATATATATTTTATTTATCTTATATTTGATTTAATTGAATTGTTTGTTTGTTTGTTAATTTTAATTGTTTTTATTCCATTACATGCTATTGTAATGTAAGTTTATTTACTGGATTTGACATTTCCCAGAAATTAGTTTGACTTAACTGTTTGGTTTTTTTTTGTGTGTAAACACTAATAATATAAACTTTGTATCTAATGTTGACCTTGATTCAGAAATCAGTGAGTTCAAGTAGAACTGTTTTATATTTTGTTTATTTCTTTCTGAGAGTAACATCATTGGTTTTAGTCGAGACCAAACGTGATGTTATGCACGTAAAAAGCTTCTATCTTGTTCTCGAAACATTGTCATTTTTGCGTCTTAAATTAGTGTATAACTCTTTTCTATAGCGAATTTAGTCACGTGGGCTGTATGTACACCATTGACACTTAAGTGTTTTTTTTTTTTTTTTGTGATCAGTTTGAGTTGAAATTCTAAGGTCTCCATCGGCGTGGATCTCTCGAAGTAACGCGAGAGTCTGATTGAAGGAGAATATGTCCAAAATGTGTGTTTGCATATACTGTTTTGGCAATAGCTTTTTTGTTATTTGTGAAGATTATCTTATAGAAAAGGGTCAGTGACAAAGTTAAGGACAGTTACAGACAGTTTCGTATCTTGTCTTTGGAGAGATTTAGCCGTCACTTCAAACAATCCACGACAGTAAAATGTAATGAAAAAAACTATATATAAAAAACAGAACACAGAAAGAAAGAAGGAATGAAAAATGGAAGAAAAAAGAAAGAAAGAAAGAAAGAAAGATAAAGAAAGACAGAAAGAAATAAGTAAATGAAAATGATGAGATGTTGTGTAAGTTTTCAATTTCTTTACTTATATTACACTTGCAAATTAAGTGTGAGTACTTTTGTGCTATTGAATGTATCTTTTAATTAATACTTGTTAAAGGTATTTTCCGTACTCGTTTTAGTCAATTTTATTCCTTTTCCCCCATAATTGTTCTCATTTTCGTTAATTTTTAATATGTATGCACAGCATCTGAGCTAATGTAGTTACCAGCTACGTTTATATAGTACAACTCACACGGGTCATGTAGGCACTGAACACGACTATTCCAGTAATTGGTGTTTTTTTTTTAGAATTTGATTCTATTTACCTTTAAATGGCATTTTTTCGCTTCGTTTGGTTTCGTACACATCAAGGGTGCACAACCCGTGGCCAGCGGGCCGAATCCAGTAAGCGATTTGTCTGGCCCTCAGAGCAAAGTAAAACAACACAGAAATCTGGCCCGTGAACAGTAATTATATTAAAGAAATTAGTGTTTGCGGTCCCCGAGTGGTCTTAGAAAATGCAATATGGCCCTTGGCCGAAAAAGATTATGCACCCCTGGTGTACATCCATATTCCTTTGGAAGGCCATTATTTAGATGCCTTGATACGGCAAAATTAATGTAAAAGTATGTATACAGTTTTGGACGAAATGAACCTAATTGTGTGATCCAGTACAATCCGGATTGAACGTCGCGTGCTATGATGTCACAATGAAAGCTATGCATATTGATATACAAATTCGTACTACCCTCGATTGTGACGATTGCACTCGACGCGCTCTTATTTTAACCCAAGTTTAGTACATGACCACCATTGTAAAAGTCCATAGCGATAGATAATCTTCGTCTGGAAGTTTCATGGTAACAGTTCAGGTGCAGAGCATTCAATAATCAGGATTTAATAGACTTTGATTAAATAAATTAGTGTTAAATTTTAAAAGAACAATTTATATTTAATTTTAAATGACCCATGTAACTTATACTATATAATATATATGCATTACTGATAATCATAAGTAATGCAAAGGAACTATGGGACTTTGCTATATACAAGAAATGATAATCATAACTAACGCAAAGGAACTATGGGACTTTCCTACATTATTGAAATGATAATCATAACTAACGCAAAGGAACTATGGAACTTTCCTACATTATTGAAATGATAATCATAACTAATGCAAAGGAACTATGGAATTTTCCTACATACAAGAAAATACGTACAATAACGTTTGCTGAAACAAAGAGGAAGAACTGATTAAAAGCTTAAACAAGATCACAAATTGCACGTTTGTTTTCTCCTTTTAACGTCCTGACTTTTGCAGCCAGCACTGAACACTTCAGTGATTTTTCAGATGTATTAATCACCCCCGCTCCCGTAATTAAGCTATTTAATTTGCCTATCTTTTTTTGTCAGCATCAAGTTTTCTTTCTGTTTTTTTTGTGTATTCTCTTTCTTCCTAAAGTAATAAATATGTAATCTTCCTCTGCCTCATTCCTGTCTTTAGACCTATTATACTAGTATGTCTCAGCCTTACTCGTCTATAAATTCATCGATATTACCATAATTATTATTATTATTATTATTATTATTATTATTATTATTATTATTAAAAGCCATGAACTTGGCCATTTATTAAGTTAGCCAGTATTGGTGCTGATCCATCAAGTGCAACGAGAATATATAATAAATGTCGGATACAGCCAGAAAAATGAGTATATGATAAATGTCAGAGACTGCGAAAATATCTAATAAATGTCAACAATAGCGAGAATCTGTAATACTTGTCGGAGACAGAGAGTGATTGTTTCAGATGTTTATGTTGCATTGTATCACAAGGTGCCAGTGATTTATTCAGATGTTTATGTTGCATTGTATCACAATGTGCCAGTGATTTATTCAGATGTTTATGTTGCATTGTATCACAATGTGCCAGTGATTTATTCAGATGTTTATGTTGCATTGTATCACAAGGTGCCAGTGATTTATCCAGATGTTTATTTTGCATTGTATCACAAGGTGCCAGTGATTTATTCAGATGTTTATATTATATTGATCAGATGATTTTGATAGAATCTTAAAGGATCAAACGATCATGGAGGGGTATTTATCAAAGTCAATGTTAACATAAAGTCCTTTTTACTTTGTATACTTTTACGAGTGATTAGGTAAAATTTACACTTCAACAAATATCCAGCCACGATCATTTAATCCTTATAATTCCCATTTTCTTCCAGCGGATTCCGTCAAAAAAACGTTTGATTTTATTGAGCACGTAGTTTTCTCGTTAGCCTCTTCACATGGCGCCAGAATACTTAGTCCCATTTTGGTTATCTAGGAGCCGTTGTTGATTCTTATATAGCATTATAGACACTGTGGAGTGTCAGATCGGGTCATAGCAGTGATCCGAGGAGGACTGTTTGTCATCCGAGGAGGACTGTTTGTCATCCGATGTAATTTGTTTTCTTTCTTCTCAGGCTATTGCTTCCACATTAAGCTTTCATCCAGTACATGTTGTTAGCATTCGTTATTCTGCTTTCTATACGCATTTCGATCTTTCCAAACCTAGCTCGTGTCCGTTCTTAGAGGGATCCCCTGCGCATGCATCGTGTGACCATGACGTTCAATAACAGCTGGTGAAAATTTGTCATATGCTGTATTTGGGGTTCAGGTGCAGTGATGATTGCTGGCATGCACGAAGGACAAAAATGTAATGTTTATAGTGAATGTTATGTTTATATTGAATCACAGTACTGATGTCGCTAGGTGGATGCGGGGTGTGCGCACCGCACCGGGTGACACCATCAGAGTGGGTGACACCAAAATGGCTGTTATCAAAAAAATTAATCTTTGTGCAGGTAGGAGGTCCATGGGGGTGACACCATGAGTTACCGCACTGAGTGACACCAACCCTAGTGACGTCACTGAATCACAGGTTTTCTGAAGAATATGGAGATTGTAGATAAAATATCCATTCTGCCTTGTTTATTTGCTCGTTAAATAATTAGTGGAACCCCACCCACCCACCTGTTATTTCCCACCAAAATGTGCAATCCCCTGATTAAAATCGCCCAATAGAAGTTAAAATAGCGTATTTGCAGTCATTCCTACATTCCAACACTCACTTCACGAACCAATCTTGAGAAATTGTTGCATTTTACTTCGATAATGTTTCACCGGCTCTTATTTAAGGTCAGAGTCATATGTCGAACAGAGAAACCTCACTAAAAATGGACACGATTTTTCTTTTGAACGATCGAAATGAGTAGAAAGCAACCACAAGTTATGCTATAACAACATGTGCCATACGCAAGTCAATTGTTAGAAGAAAAGAAAAAAGGAACAGCCTGGTTTTAACAACATCAACCAATTTTTACATATTAAAATAATGATCAATATAATATATCACTGATATGCCCCGGTCTGACACTCTACCGTATATAACTATAAAGAATTGAGGATTCTTCGCTAGCGAGGATTCGGCAATACACTCCGTCGCAGTTAAGAGGTTAATGAAAGAAAACTTCGATCTACCTAAAAGAGAATGTTTTGTTGATGAAATTCGTTGATCTGATGACAGAAAGGAAGTAAATTGGCATTATACGAATTAAATGATGATAGTTGGGTATTTATTGATGTGTAAATTTGCCCTAATTACTCACAACGTTAACATATTTAACTTTAGGAGTAATTCGGTAAAATGTACACATCGATAAATACCCAAACATAATCATTTAATCCACTAATATATAAAATAATTTTACATTTGTTGAAGATGTCAGTATGGCATGCACTACTGTAAGATATTTATGATTATTAAATATAAGTTAAAAATTACTCAGCTTGATGAAAGAAAACACAATGTATTTTCTAGCATTTGCGAAACAAAGGTCATGAAATAATTTTGTTCAAAACTGGAATGCTGAGTTGGCAAATTTTCTTAGTAAGATTTACTGTCATGCACATTTAGAAGATATTATAATCCAAATACATGTATATACAATTGCAAATTTAAAAGGAGCATTACACAGAGTGAAAAATTTAATCTGATAGATGGATTAGACCAAAGTAAGACTTCCAGAGAAACATTTACTAGAAGATTGATACAGTTTTTGTCTTTCAAGTCCATTGCATTTGGAACTGAATCAAAATCACATACCTATGTATTATTAAAGAAAACCTAACATGTACCACTTTAATATCAAGTCCTAATACATGCTTCTGAAAGAGTTAAGTATTTTTAAAAGTTTTTTAAGTGAGAAATAATGCGGTACTTCGGTTATCTGACTGATCTGGTACATTACATTAAGTAATAAATATACTAATTTGGCAAGTGTAATAATTTCAAGTAAAACTATCCAAATGAGATACAAAAATGGTATTGTAACGTCGCCCTCTTAGTAAGAGGGGAGGTTAATTGGATTTGGCTGGCGTTATCTAGGGGATGACCTCCCTCTATTTTATAGCCCGGTGGGAGACGGCAGATAGAATATCAACAGAGAACTGAGCAAGACTATTGGGAAGAAATAATGCAATACGAGCCCCCTTAGACAAGAAAATAACAAAATGTAATCAATAACAATTAATAGCGGCAACTCCAATTCAAACTAAGTTATGTCCACATAATTTAATAGCAGTATCTAATTTGGGTTTATATCATCATAATAACGAGTGGTGAAAAGAGCGCAATGTCTACGACTGATTGCATCAACTTCCCCTCGTGACCCATGTATCACGTGTTCATATTCTCTAGTCATCCTATTCTGAACGCTTCATCTGTTCCTCGACTTCTTAGTCTTTTATTCTGAACACGTCATCTATTTCCGGACTGTCTCTCCTTCCCAGAAAGCTGTTCCTCAATGCGGTTCTCTTTCAGAAATTGTGCATCCTAGTACTAAACCCTGTCTTTTCTTACAAGACAGCTACCTGGTCTCCTTTTCTTGTTTAACGAGGAAATCACTATTCTTTGTAGGCCTCCTCGGAGCAAACTTCCCCTCTCTCAGGATTTCGGACTTAAGAATTTCGACCAATGTTGTCACTTTAAATTCACTTTACTTCCAAAGTGTACGCCTTAATTTACTCTGAACAACTGTACGCAGCGGTTCCTAATTTTTCCCAAGATAACCATTTCTTCCGTCAGATTTTGGACAGCCTAGAATCTCTGAACTACGTTGCATACCAATTTTCCTTTGAAAATTATAATTTGGGATGGCTCCTATCAAACGGTTATGGTTGGTAGCTCAAATGTTTACTTTCTCAAGATGCCTTGCAATAAACTAATCAAATCTCAATGAGTCATGGATGTTAGCCTTTCAAGTTTTCTGGTTTAAATGTGTTTAATTTTTAATGTTCAATGCATTCAACTTAAAGGTTCAATACAATTCCAAATTCGACTTAATTTGAATAAAATAATCTGACAACTTTGTTTTCTAAATGCTATAAAAAAAACAAAACACCATTGTACCACCAACATGCAACTTCATTACAGCGTAAAATAGAAGCCGGATTACTGTAACGTGATTTTTCTTTGTACATGCTAGGAGAACAAACAACATTTATTACCAACACGTTAGAAAAGCAAAGCTCCATCAAAACATTAAAATAGAAATCGAATAACTGGAACCTGATTTTGCTTTGTAAATGCTAGAAGAAGAAGAAAAAAAACATCGTATTACCAACACGCTGGAATAGCAAAGCTTCATTACAACCTAATATAGAAGTCAAATCACTGTAACCTGATTTTGCTTTCCTTGTAAAGCAGTACATTAAGTGAACCTCATGTTGTACAATAAAATCTGATTAAAATCAGATCTCCAGTTTCCGACCTGACGATCTGAGAGCGACCGCTCAGGGGCCATGTTCTGGTGACCTATGATGTTACCATAATTGCTAATTTTATCAGTCGATCAGACGAATTCTTGGGAGACTGAATAGTATGGCTGTAGAGCATAAATGTGCCCCGAACGATTTGATTCATTTTCAAATTTACAAAAGCTGCATTTATAATGGCTAATTTAAAGGTAATCAGAACATATTCCCTAAGCGGTCGCTGTGAAGTCTTCATGTAGGACAGTAGGGATCTGATTTTTTAATCAGCTTGATTGTGCAAACACTTTGTATATTTTCTTTCATCTAGCTAAGTAATATTTTTAAACTAATATTTAATCATCATAAAATATACAGTAACGCATGACATTCTGTCAATTTCACCCTATGTAAAATTATTTTACGTACGCTGTCTTTCGCTAGATATTTTTTTAAAGAACTGTTTTACGCCAAGTAGTCTCTTAATGAACTGATTGTATCATTTCAAAAGTGTTAAGTTTTGCCACTCTGACTACTTCTGCTCTATAATTTAATATAGCAACTAAACGTTTTATATATCCAAACTTTTTTTTTAGCCCATGGAGAGATAAATTGCAATGTTTTTGAAATTTAAATCGACATTTAATGAGGACCGAACTATCATTGTAGATTTTAGAGGATAAAACCCTGTACAATTATTTCTCGGCAAAAAATATATAGAAAAATACGGACTTGCCCCCTATTTAATCAGCCACACATTTATGTAAAAAAAAATTAAAAAGCATTTTGTACTATTATGTATATATATATATATATATATATATATATATATATATATATATATATATATATATATATATATATATATATATATATATATATATATATATATATATATGATCAGCTACAGCTTAATTTACCGTTTATTTAGTATCAAATACTTTTGTACATTTATTGGGACTAGGCATTTTTTTTTTATATTTTCATGTCTAAAATACACTTACCAGAAGTACTTGAATCGAAAGCATCAATAAACAGCAACGAGAATTTCGCTGGTTGCATACATCTTGCACAGTATTCATTATCAATGAATATAGCATGTGCTTGTGAACAGAAGTAGGACAACCCGTAATTTTGTATTCATTGCATATTATCATTACATTAATTGAGAGCTTTCAAATTCACATATATGACCCTTGAAATTAACGCTGATCCATCTATCCTATGGTTAGTGATTATGCCGACGGATCACATAAACCCAGCGGACACTATTCCGTTGTTGCAGTGAAAATCACCGCCTGTCGCTAGCATGACAGTTCAAAAGTGGTCGAGAGTTGGTCTAACCCTTAATGGTCAATTGATCTGTTTATTGTGTTTATTGATTACCTGCCAACATCCTGTACGAGGTTCAATAAATGTTCGCGGCACAAATGGACAGGTGCAAAACCAATCATCCACTTATCAAATAAATGACTGTGATTATTGTGAAAACGGTCTTCACACACGCGGAACTAACTAGCCTGGTTTACTGCCCCAAGAACTGATTTTTAGTACAGATAATGACAAAAAGTACAGGGTATCAAACTAGTATTGATCAATCTCTAAATGTCTCCATCGCCAAATAATCCAGAATTATTCCTAAACAATGTCTTTAAATATTAATATCGTTGTTAATAATTATTTAATACACTATTGGGTGGCTATTGTGGGTGACTATTGTAAACGTATGGAAATATTTGCATGATGCGCAGCCGCCATCGAAACGACAGAAATTAGATGACTACAAGAGAGGTCGCGATCACAAATATACGCAAGAAAGTATCAGAAATGCTGGGAAAACAAACAAAAAATGACCCGGGAGATTTTGTGAGGTTGTACACTTTCTGTACTGCGTGTTCAGTGAAAATGAAAGTACGCGGGATACTTCATTCCTTGCTAATGTGTGTGAAATACAGTTTGTAATTGTTTTGAGCGCATGCAAATAACTAAATTATAAAGGTCGAATTAGAAAATGAACGCACTTAGGTTAAGTTAAATTTATACAGGATCAGTGCAAATTCAATACTGGTGATCCCATGGGTTAGTGAAAATGAACTCTTCTTTTAAGTCCTGTATATAAACAACGACCAATTAATACTTTACCAATGCATACACCTGGACAGGTGGGGTGGGGACGAATCCGCTATGAATATCAGTTTGGTTCATATTTTGCTGTGACTTTAAGTGGATTAGCTTGCCCATGCAAACCAGGAAAATTAGTTCCAGTCTAATTTAAAGTAATTCAGATTATACTGATCCACCAACACATATTCTGCCTGACCAGTATCTATTCTGAGTGACCATCACTTATTCTACCTGACCAATATCTATTCTGAGTGACTAATATCTATTCTGAGTGACCATCACTTGTTCTGCCTGACCAATATATATTCTACCTGATCAGTGGATACTGTGACGAATCAATAATTAGTTTAACTGACCAGCACCTGTTGTGATTAACCAAAACATATTTTGACTGACCTACATACATCGTTACGGACCCATCATAATGTGACCGATTAACACCTATTCGCTGGGACCAACATTTATTCCAAGTAACTGATCAACGCCTGTTCTGATTGATTAAGACCTATCTTGAATGACGAACACCAATTATGACTGACCAATATCTATTCTGAGTGACCATCACTATTCTGAGTGACCATCACCTATTCTGACTGACCAACACTTATTCCGACTGACCAGTCTATTTCGCCTGATCAACGCCTATATTTTCATATAAGCACGTATTCTGACCATGTCCAGACAAATAAGGATGTAATTTGCAAAAATGTCATTCTTTTGCATATAACATATATGGAATGATGTCCTTCTTTCCAGTTTGTTCTGAAATGATGAGTCTTTTTATGTTGTTGTTTTTTGTCGATTCTTCTCAATTCTGCTGATTCCGAACTGGATTTATTAGTTGTGTAAATCCCACATAAAATAAACATGTCTGTGATTTGAGCAGGGAGGGACCTCTCTAGGATCAGCAGCATGTGTGTTTCTGCTCTGTCATTGAATAATTGGAATCATAATGTGGGCCAATTGTAATTATCAGAAAGTCGCCATGGAATATCGTGTTCATTTTGAGTGTAGTAAGGAGACTGTTATTGCAGTTGGAAGTGTAGTCGAAATTACAGTAGGATTTAAAAATGTATAATCAAACTTTAGAACTCATGACATAGCTCATGTAATTCGGATTTGAAGAACTAAGAAGTATATTTTGAGGAAATTCAAAATGCAAAAATGTAAGTATATTTTTTGCCATTCTTTTTACCTGCTAAAGAAGACGTGCTTATGCCTGGTCACTTCTATGCTCTTTGTAGGGACCCCATCTTTGTTATGACCTGTGTGGCATCTATTGCTAGCCTAAATCCGAAACATTGTATCAACAAAGTTAATGCGGAAAATTGCAAAGCAGATATCAGTCCATTCAGCCAGGGAAATAAGAATTCTTCGTCGTCTTAGCTTATTGGCTCTGACGTCCTTACTTTTCTGCCCAAACGTTCAGTGGCATTTGTACAAACGAATTTGCTACTTTCATTTATAAAATGGTACGTTTCTGATAGAAGTGCGATAGCCATTACCCTCAGTATGCTTTTCAGTGCAGTTTTTTTTTTTTTTACAGAGAGCACAGGTCATAGTCTGAACCATTCCTTTAATGAAAAGTTATGAATATTTTTCCTAAATAACAGTTTAAATGATCAGAATGGTATTTTCAATACTGCGTCTCTCGCGTTTTTTAAAGTTTCATATGTGACTCAGTAAACTCGCACACATTGTTCCCATTAAAATCTCTGCCTTAAAATAGGCGAAACAGCTTCTTTGGCTCAACCACAAACAAATGTAATAAACTAAAATCTACATTGCCTACTACATGAGTGCAAATGGCTTGTTTACAAAGTAGTTTCTAATACAATATAATATTTTTAGGTGCATGTGTCGTGCAGGTGCGAGCAATATTAAGGTGTTCAGTTTTGTAAACTACTGCACGATTCTGACAATGTAAAGTTAACAGAGAAAAAAAAGCATATAATAAATACTGGAAATTTATGTTGACAAGACATCTTTAGGTTGAAAGACATGCAGATAAATTCAAGATGAAAAGAAAAATAGATGTACGGAACAACAGAAAAAGGCATAAATTT
This sequence comes from Sinohyriopsis cumingii, assembly GCA_028554795.2. Taxonomy (NCBI): domain Eukaryota; kingdom Metazoa; phylum Mollusca; class Bivalvia; order Unionida; family Unionidae; genus Sinohyriopsis; species Sinohyriopsis cumingii. Next base: position 42,246,439 of record CM068841.1, on the reverse strand, counting down.
CAAACTTCATACTTTTTAAAAGTAATAATAGTTATTAATCAATATTCTCCCTATTCATTTTGCAACATTTTTCCCTCATAAATTTGATAATATACCATTCACATGGCCTCGCCAAATCAAATTCCACGTTTCCGAAATACGTTTTCCAAAACCTTCTGAATCTCTCTCTTGTCCACACTGTGCAATTCTGAATTGAATATGGACATGCTTCTCGCTGAAAAATAGAAGCCCTACTGACAGAACGTTTTTACAACGTTGCTGTAAAGTTGTTTTTTGGTTACGTGGGGATGTAAGGTTCCAGCAAAGTTGGTAAATCATTACACATGAACATAATTTTAATAATCCTCTGATTAAAAATATTGTACAAAACCTTACAAATGGCACACGCATGCGCATTGATCATAACATCATTTGCAACAAATAGTATCATTTTACAAAGAAAATGCACTTTAAAAAAGTAATTCAATTTTGATAACTACGGATTTGAATGAGCCATATAATTTTGATATTATTATTATTATTACTATTATTATTATTATTATTATTATTATTATTATTATTATTACTATTGTTATTATTATTATTTCCCAGGCCGAGTCATACCAAAGACTTTAAAAAATGGTACTAACAGCTGCCTCGCTTGGTGCTCAGCATTGAGAGGTTAGTGTTAGGACTGGTCGGCCTGGTGTCAGGATAATGTGACCGGGTGGGATATCATGCTACATGTCTGCGGCATTATGCCCCAGTGCTAGACATCACTATAAATTGTCACAATGCAGACATCGTAGCGATATGAATGAAAAATTGTTAAAGCTACGTTAAAAATCCAAACCACACACACACATTATTATTATTATTGCTATTATTATTATTATTATCATCATCATCATGTTGGTTGTAAATAATTTAACGTTGGCATTGTTTAAGTGATAATTATGTGCACGAGGTTTCTGCCAGTAATAAAAACAGCACGCATGAATAACATATGTTATCAACTATACAGTCTATTTGCTTAGTTAAATTATGAATAAGCTAGGCTGGAAGAATTTGGTAATTTGGGGGTGGAGTTGGGTGAGGGTCAAAATGTGTGATCAGAGGACACACACACACACACACACACACACACACACACACACACACACTTCTATATATGTATATGGAATATTCAACCAAATGCGCAAACACTTCTCTGTTATTTGTGCAAGACCAATCTGTATTTCTTTGTTCAATTGCTTATATACTGAGTATTGTGTGTATGGTTTTGTTCATGAAGAAACAAAATAAAAAAATTATTTAAAAAAACGCGTTGAAGTTGCAGAATTATAATAATGAAGAAAAATAAGTTTAAAGTAAAGATAGATTTTAAAGTAGAATTAAATGAACCTCATTCCAATTTTTTTAAAAACAATAATCTAAAGATTTTAAGGTAAAAACGAAAGAAAATACAAGAACGATATATTGGATTTTTCAGTGTATAAATTAGTTAATGTGCTACATAATTTGCAAATTATCAATTTTACTAAATATGCACAGACATATTTTCGGGAATTATGCCCTTATTTCATATGTATTGGATACTATTTTGCCTTTTTGAGTATTGCATTTGCAACAATTAATACATTTTTAACTTGCAAACAAAACTTATGCTTATCCTTGTGCCAGGGACTACCGAACTTTTAGTAAAGACATGTATAATTTTTCATCATTTTCTGCTTCTACTTGGAATTTTTACTTAAGTGAATTATTTGGACAAATATAATCTACCTTTATGCAAATTGATTTAACTATCCACATGTTTAAATTGACAGGTGTGTGAAAAACTTAACATGCATCCCCGCTTAATCATATTAAGGAAAACACTGCGAAGAAAGTTTCATTACACTAGTTAACTTGACTTCTACCTTTGCAAGCATCGCTGAGATTATATGACTTTGTTCAAGCATCCATTTTTGTCATTTTTCAGGGTCCTTAGCAGAACAAGACACAGCCCGACTTTGATGCGGACGATACCAATTCTAAGTTTTAGTCTTAAAACAAAATTCGGAAAATCAACATAAAAAATAAAGTGATGATAATACATTTTGAACTTTGATTTTTGTCATACCCACTTGTCTCTTTCTAATAAGTATCCTTACTATTTAATCTTTTCAGATTCTTATTCAGTTTATCTTAACAGTTAAATAAAAATTATTTACAGTGCAGAGTGCATTTTGATATAGGATTTTGATCTAATTTGCATGACTGTTCACGCATCACTGCCTTTCAAGTGTGCAGATTTGTACAGTGTCTGTGTGATTTGTAGTGTCTGCATGATTTGTACAGTGTCTGTGTGATTTGTAGTGTCTGCATGATTTGTACAGTGTCTGTGTGATTTGTAGCGTCTGCGTGATTTGTACAGTGTCTGCGTGATTTGTGCACTCGTATGTGACGTCATCTTAAATCTACTTATTTTATTATAGTCAAATTATTGGTGATGTTGAATTCGTCCCAAATGAAAATGGTGTAGACCTGACATCAAAATATGGTAACAATGGCAGCCTTTATTAAAGTCCTGCTATCTCGGCTACTTTTATCTGGATGGTAACGTAAACAATTTTGTAATGTTTAATACAAGTTTCTTGATAGCAGTACGCCCTATGGGTTTCAGAAACACTAGCAGCTTTCGATATTCACTTTTCAATATAGGTTTTGAAAGTTGTCAGAATGGTGTAGGAATGTTACTAGGTGAAGTTAAACAACAACGTTTTGTAGCAACATTACATCACGTTCACCAAATCCCGTTGCCACAACGTTATATGACAATGTTGTCACAACCTTAGTGCAACGTTGTTGCAAAGTTGAATTGATAGCTGGGCTGTAACCTTGGTTACTCGGAGTGTCATGCACGTGACGATCGAAAAACGAATACCTTTAATTTAAGTAGCAGGTCCCCACCCCCTTTCCGGAAATACGTACCTGTCAAGTTCACATTACACACTATCGCTGTTCATCACGGTGATACTACTGCGATGTTTCCTTTCCTCTCTGAAACTTTTCAAAGTTTCTTATTTCAAGCACGAGAAGAACATATTGAACTTGTACAAATAATTCCGTAGATGTTTCATAATGCTTGTGACATGTTCCTATTTTGTCTATTGTACATTAGCGAGGGACTGAGTTCTTCGCCATTTTCTGGCCATTTTCCCTTTTAACAGCTGCTTAACTCCATTGAAGTATATCCGAGGTGGATTTCGGCATACGCCTTCTACTCTTTTTAGAAAATATTGTTGCCGTTAGGTTCTGGTTATAGATTGAAATCCAATCAAAAACAAGGGACAAAGAACCAGCATTCGATTCACTGTGACGTCATCAGTATATTGTGGCATTTGCCGCATGATACTTTGTAACATCATACGCCGTGTGTTCCATCAATGCAACTAAAGAATTCATTACCTTTCATCTTACGTATTTCACAAAAAAAACTTCTCATTTTACACTAAAACAATGGTAGAGAAAAGACTGCACTAAATGCAATACAGAGGCGTAGCTATGATATTTTGCGCCCGGGGACGAACTATAAAATTGGCGCCCCAGCCCCCTCCCCGTTTAATCACATTTTTGAATATTACCCTTGTTTACTTATTATAATGTAACGTTGTAAGCCTCATTTTGGCGCCCCTGTACCTTTGCGCCCACGGGACATATGTACCCCCTGCCCCCCCCCCCCCGCTACGCTACAATTTCGTATTTTGCATAGAATTTTAAAGAAAAAGAATTTCCCCGGCTTTCCTCACTGGTTATACTGGTTCTTTAAAAAAGACCTTGTATATTAGGTATAATTCAAAGAACCGTTAATTCCCTTTATTTTGGTGTATGATTGATGGGTGTAATACGGGTTATAGAGTATACAGCTTGGCCTTACTCAAGATGTGCATCTTTCAAAAACGTGCTAGCTCTACTTGGTCATTTTCACTTCCTGAACTTCAGAGGTAAATTGTATTTAAGAAAACAGCCGATAACTTTTTTTACATTATATGTATTTGGTAATTTATTCATTGCACTTTCAGAAGCTGGTATTGTCTAGTGTGGCAAAATTCATTTTCCCTATTTTAATAGCTGCTCTGGATAGTGTACTTTAGACTAATTCAGGTTGATTTTTTAGCACAAGGGAGCAGTCATTTTAGTTAGCAGCGTGTTTAAATCATGTACAATTTCCAAAAGTACAATATCCAAATCAATATCATCTACATTACATTAATGTAGCATAGAGGTATGCCAACATTCTCTCTAGTGTGCATGTTTTAAATGCAAACAACTTCACCTTACATAGGTCACTCTCTCAAAAGTACATAATAACTGGTGAGCGCCCCCGATACAGTTATCAATGCGTACAGTTCTCTCCACCAGGCATTGACTAGTTTAATTCTCTTCAAGGGAGGTAACCTACAGTGAGAATTATAGGATTTTGACTGAAAAGCCACCGAGTGTATGGATTGACCGCATGCAAGACTAGCAGTCACGTGTGATCACTACCCAGCGTGTATACATATTGACAAATGTTTCCTGGCTAATTTTCCAAATTTTTTGAATAACAAATTATTTCACAATTTATGGACTAGATTACTGACGACATTAATCATGTGTTTTAAAGTTATTCGTTATGGATAAATTCGTGACAATCGCCTTTAATGGAGTAGAACTAATTCAATTTTGCTTCTTAAATAATTAGAAAAGGCTTCAAACGCTGGAAACTTACTTTGCTAATTTAGGACTAACTGATACGGGATCAGGATTTAACCTCTGCAGTAAACTCTAAGGTAGTTCATTTCGACACATCACATGTCGCACAGCTATTGTCAACGAATGTGAAAATAAATTGTATCAATACGTGAAGAATAAGTACTATTTCCTGTTAAAAGATATTGATTTGTGTGTTGTATTGTTGTTGTTCAAACCGCTGAGCTTGAGTTTGAGTTTGAGAGAGAGAGAGAGAGAGCGTCCTGATGTTCTTCACATTGTTGAGAAGGCCTGAGCGGAAAATGGAGAACTATTGCCTGCACTGGTCAACAGTGAAATCATTACTGACTTGAAAAGGCCCTAATCTGTAGTATTTTGGTGTGCCGAACACGAATATAACCGTGAAAAATTTGTATTGGCTCTCGTTTTGAAGATATTCATATACCTCATTTTCTATGTTTCACTGTGTAAATTTCTCCAGTAGGACTGCAGCAACATCCGGAATAATGATGTAACATTGCATAATACCATCATGCTCACATCATCCACAGTTGATTGCATCATTTTCTGATGCAATGCAATACTAATGCCATGCGGCTGCTGAAGTAAGTTGACGTCAGCAGTGTACTATACATGTGTAGGCCTATTATACTAATGCCAGGCGGCTGCTGAAGCTGACGTAAGCAGTGTACTATATAAAGCCCAATCAGATAGGTTCAGCATTTAAAATATTTTAGACGTTGTGCGAGACAGTTCAAGCTACTGTTACATAAAACTTATTATTTTATCCATTTACGTACAATAAAGAACAGTAATGCCTCGAAAGTGTGTTAATACCGCGGACAATTTTTGCTATATTTGTGGGGAAGTGACATTTGCCAACCAGAAGAAAAGTATCAATTCTCAAGTGAAGAAGGCATATCATCTTTACTTCGGATGCAAGGTTGGTGACCAAGACAAGCCTTGGGCTCCGCATATATGCTGTGCTACATGTACAACACAGCTTTCACAGTGGTTGAATTGCAAAAGGTCATCAATGCCGTTTGCAGTCCCAATGGTGTGGAGAGAGCCAAGCAACCACCTAAATGACTGTTACTTCTGCTTGGTTCCTCCTCTTTCCGGCGGAATAACGAAGCGAAAGAAGTCGAGAATAGTCTACCCAAACATTCCGTCTGCATTGAGACCAGTTCCACATGGTGAGGGACTTCCTATTCCAGAACCTCCAGCAGAATATTCTCTTGATTCATCTGACGAAGACAAAGGTGAGTCGACCTGTTCTTCTCCTGGTCCATCAGCATGCAGTGATCCAGATTTTCACTGTGGTGCATCATCAACCCCACACAGAATAACACAGGAAGAACTAAATGACCTGATTCGTGATTTGGACTTATCAAAGAACAAGGCAGAATTGCTAGGATCAAGACTCCAACAATGGAATCTTCTAGAAGAAGATGTCACAATTACTGCATATCGAAAGCGCCACCAGCAATTGGAGCCTTTCTTCAGAAAGGAAAGTAATCTGATATTCTGTTCCGATATTGAGGGCCTCATGAATGCTTTAAAAATCACTCATGACCCACAAGAATGGAGACTATTTGTGGACTCTTCGAAACTGAGTCTCAAGGCTGTGCTTTTGCACAATGGAAACATTCTTCCATCTATTCCAGTAGCGTATGCTGTCCACATGAAAGAGACATACGATAACTTAAGGCAGCTACTGAATTCCATTGAGTATAACAAGTACAGCTGGCACCTCTGTGGTGATTTGAAGGTAGTTGCCCTTTTAATAGGACTGCAGCAAGGATATACAAAATACATGTGTATCTTATGCGAGTGGGATAGCCGAGCAAGGGAAATGCACTACATGAGGAAGGAATGTACTCACAGGCAGAATGTAGCCATTGGAGAGAAGAATATCCAACACCCAGCTCTGGTTGAGGCTCAGAAAATCTTGCTACCACCCCTTCACATCAAACTAGGTTTGATGAAGAACTTCGTGAAAGCCATTGACCGGACTTTGCCAGCATTCCGATACCTGCATGAAAAATTCCCTCGACTCAGCGAAGCAAAGATTAAAGAGGGAGTTTTTGTGGGTCCTCAGATTCGAGAGCTTTTCAAAGATGACCGGTTCAACAACTTGCTGGAAGGTGACGCGAAACAAGCATGGAATGCTTTTCGCCTAGTTTCTACAAACTTCCTCGGAAATGTTAGGGCAGAAAACTATAAGGAACTAGTAGAAGACATGTTGATGAAGTATAAGAAACTTGGCTGCAATATGTCTCTAAAGATTCACTTCCTTCATTCCCATTTGGATTTCTTTCCTAGCAACTGTGGTATTGTTAGTGATGAACACGGCGAACGTTTTCATCAAGATATCGCAACAATGGAACAAAGATACCAGGGAAAATGGTCCACTACAATGCTGGCTGACTACTGCTGGACACTCCTCAGAGATGCTCCCGAACAGCTGTACAAGAGACAGGCGAAGAAATCTAAGATGTAGTCAATGACTTGATTTTTTATAGGTAGGCTATTACAGTTGACCTTTTACTATTGGAATGCATTTCGTTATGTAAACATTAATTTCTTGCAGATTACAAAAAAACTAGAGCCAATTTTGCAATTTGACTGTCATATTCGTGTTCAGCACATAAAAATTGATAAGAATTGACTAATTTTATTTCAGTAACATGACTTTTGTAAAAATTTGTTGTCCAGTGCTGTTTTCATCCTCTACACATGATTTTCTTCACGCAATTTAACGTGTGAACATAGCTGAGTTCCTATAATATAAATGTAGTTCTTTGAATGAAAATGTCTTACTGGGGACATATCTTTAAAAGCATCAGTTATTATTTGTACATAAACAAAAAAAAAAAATCTAACACTTTGAAATTTTGCCATTCCGTGGATAAAATATTTGTAAAAAAACTGGGCAGAATGAAATCTTTTTATACAACCATCGAAAAAGCACAGATAATATCTAAACTGGAGAGAAAAAAGGAGGGTAACGTTTTGTTTCATATCTCGCGGTCAGTGGGTCATTCACCCATTTCCTCCATGGCCATAGTGAAACTGTGCAAAACAAATGGCGTAAGGATTATTAAAGAAAAGCAAACAAAGTCGCTTCTGATCCACGTTTCAGTTCCAGTATTAAACGGAAGGGATATTTTGACAAGACTGAAATTTGGGTGATTTCGCTTTTATTCTGAATGAAGGTATTGAAGGTACTTTAGAATTTGATATCGACGTTCATAATTGTTTCAAAGGATATTTTGTGGGGACGGAGCATGCGCCAACACACATGGCTCATACCAATCCCTTATGCAGACTACGGTACTTTTATGATTTTTATGAATTCTCGAACTCAAGAATAGTCCTTTCACCTGATGGCCTACTGTCCCGTTCAGTTACACCAGTGAAAGTCATCCATAAGTTTAACATGCGACTGAAATCATTCAGTTGAGTCGCACCTTTTAACACGCACGTGTTAACATTTTTATGCCAGCAATTTTCTAGTTTATACGAAATAAAGTTAATACCAGGATTATTCAAGTAATAGCGTCCTTGTAAACATATTCGGATGCTATTTCTTGGGTGTATTTATTCCTAAAATAAACGGAACTGTATGAATATGGATAACTACAGCGTAAATCACTCTTTGAAATGAACCAATGTCAACGTCTGATTGGTTAACAGCTGCGATGACGTCGATTCTATGATTCTAGATGGGAGGTAGAAGTAAAAACAAATAACAAAGATCAACACATGTGACTTCGATTCAAAACGTTTACTTACAGCTGTAAAGAATAAAACCATTTAAGTTATTTCTGACTAAATGCATTATGTTAAAACACAAACGTTTACGACTAACAAGATCTTGGATCTTCAGCTAAATATATATTTTTAACGATAAATACGAATAAACTCTTTATTATATACATACAATTCTGCCGGGCAGATCAACAACAACATATGAAGAAGAAAAAAAATGCAGGTTTCGTAAATAATCAAGAAATACCCCTTCAATGGAATATACTTCTGCGATAATACCGTTCAAGCTGTGTTGATGATGTACAATTTCGTGACGTTTGCTTCAGTCTTTTATGGAAGTTTCACGTGTCCTTTGTGTACAAGTTCCTTGTTTTCATGAAAATGCTTTTGTAAGCAACTCGTAAGTAATCAGTTTACTTCGAGACTGATGACAGCCAATTAATACGATAAATGTAATACGTCTTATACCATTATATTCTGGTGCGATCAGACCGGTTTTAACTGGTTTTGATGAATGCATTTTGTGACGTCAGCCGCATTAAAACTTTGTAACCGCTCGTTCTATTTTCTAAGTAATTTCGCAGTGTTTCCTTGAAACATTACATTAGGCAGGGTGCAATTTCCCAGTTAGGGAAGCTTGATTAGGCCTGTTTGAAACGGCTTGGTGCGTGAGATTTTGTGGTGACAGCCGTACTCAAACACTGGAAATGCACGCTGCTAGCTCAGATTTTTGCTTTTTAAAATATTAGTTCATAAGCATCTGGTACTGTTAACCCATGAACATCAAATCAAGTAGGGTTCCGTTTTCCACTGAATGCAATTTAGAGCGGGATAAAATCACTTTCGAAGATGGGTATTAACTTAAACATACTGCGGTTGGTATTTCTTGCAACTTGTACTATAGAGCAATTATAACGGAATAAATTCCATGAGCTTTGTTCTAAAGTATGAATGCATACTATTGACAGAAAGCAACCGATGTCAACGAAAAGTATTTTTTTTTAAGAAATCAAACTGTACCAAGTTTACGGTTGAATTTTTCAAAGGGGCAATTTAATTACCAGGACCACAAACTGCAATGTCAAGGAAACTTGGTTACATTTTTTAAAAAAAGGGTCAACAGTAATTCTGCATATAATTTATGTACTTATTAACTGAACATATACGAATAACGCTCATACACAGGTTTGTCGGCACGGTCGCGAACGGTCTAGTAAAAGGTTGCACACAACGGTATATGACCTCTATATTACAATGGTTATCATATATCGACACTTTCGTTTCTTAACTTCATCACGCATCACATATCGTTGGTTCAATTTTAGAAAACAACAGGACACCTTTATTTTAAGATTATCATGTGAAGGAGAGGTAAACTTGTCTTGAAAAAGTACGATACAGATAAGTTCTCTAATACTGAACAGGTCTCAGAACCAAAACCATTCCTTTAAGCTTAGAACGTCTTTTCACTCCTTCTGATACAGTAGGTTCTCTTTTGCCGACTTTAGGAAATTAGTGTCAGCGTCATTCCTTCGAACTACTTCAAATGAATCTTTTGTTATCACCAACGAAGCCCAAAAAATTGACAACTCTTCATTTCCAGCAAATTGGTAACAATTGACTACAAGTAGAGTTTTGTTGCCAATATTATCCAGAGAACATTTTTTCGACTTATCCTTTGCTTCACAATCCTGTATCATACATTATTCATATATCTTGTTCTGTAAGAATGACTACACTTACATCTGTTCTGTTTTAGTGCTTCTTTGGTCTTTAAAGCCAGATTTTAGAAAGTGTTCCAGCTGAATTTATATTAATCCAAAGGACAATCGTGTGGGTGTCTGTGTGGGTGGAAGTTTCTAAACACCTTTCAATTAAAAACTTGTTTTCATTACAAAATACTATGACACCACTGTCCTATTTTATGCAAAATAGCTATACCCACGACCGTTTACTACTTGTCTCAAAATATGTTCATACCATCTCTAAAGTGTCTCAATGGAAATTGTTTACGTAGCATCAGGATTTCAGGTACGTGTAGTTAACAGAAGAACAAAACCGATTAATATACTCATTTTCCTCGATCTTTCTAGTGATTTGAGTCCTTTGAGACTTTGATAGGAGATTGGTGTTTTTGTTCTGTTGGGGTTACATGTCCATTATATAGGGATGTAACCTGCCGGCTATCACTGGTTTCTTTGTTGGATTTTCCTTGATCAGTTGAGGAGTCCAATTTATGTTTTTGTGGAGAAGAAGAGCCCATACCACTGTTAACCTTGCTACCATCTGATCCTGACACACTGTTTGTCTTCACTGGGGAGTTTCCGGTAATATGGTTACTTGATCTTTTATTGCTGCTGTAGTTTATTGGCTCTTCTGTGTAATCATAAACACTGAGTGATGCCGGATGATTCGGATTGGACTGGTTAGTTCTTTCCCCAGACTGTCCCATGCTGCCCTCAGGTATGGAATGTGAAGTTGAATGCCAGTCAGTTGACTGAATACTTTGCTGGTTCCGCTGGTTCGCATTAACGCTCTGGGAAATGCATCCACTTCCCGATGTACACTTGTCTATTGGTCTGGATACAGGTAAATTAGGAATTTTCTGCTTTGTTTTACAATCATAATGGTCTTCGTTCTTATCACACTTGGTACCGTTATCATTGTTAGATTTTGAACACAGATCTATGGCATGTTCAATCGTCTTTTTTATCTGGATCGAACCGTTACTGTCATCATCATTTTCGTTATATATGTCGTTGGACTCGGCCTTCCGTTTTAAACCCCTTCTTTCGTCTGTAAAACCTAAGTCATTAGCAGCAACCGTTGCTATCAATTCAAGGGGTGAAAGGTCGTGAGGTAAACTGGCATCACAACAGTTATTACTTGCAAACGTTAAATGAGGAATATAGCAGGAGGACCCCTCTGTTTTCTGATCTACCTGATTTTCCGACTTGCTACATAAACCTTCTGTAACAGTCACCTCCTTCTTCACTTCCGGTTTTTCATATATTGAGTAATACAATTTCATTACTCCTTTCTGTAAAGAAAAATTTATAAGATATGTAACACATTCAAAGAGTTACTGCAATATTTACTGAACACAAAACACGGCACCTAAGCATATTAAGAGATCGGGTCGAAATCCCAAAAATGTATTTATGACAGGGGTTTGCCATATTTAGATGACATTCTAAACTGACAGGGTTTTAATGTGCCCGGACTTGTATAACATGGTCTAAATATATAGATGCACTGAAATCATTTTGACAATTTGCATGAAGAAAGAAATATTCTTGTATACCAGGGATTTTGATTGCTCTGGAAAACAATATGCATTGTTGTAGATTTGATATGCTATGCGTTTTAGTGGCTTGATGACGATTTTCTGCCTATTTCAAGACTTTATGTATCGTGCCATTTCTTTAAATAACTTCAAATAACCTCCACCAAAATTATTAACAATTCTAATTGAAATTAAATGTCAAACAGCCCTGGAACACTACATCTCAAATTATTAAGAAATCTAATTGAAACTAAATGTCAAACAGCCCCGGAACACTCCATCTCAAATTATTAACAATTCTAATCAAAACTAAATGTCAAACAGCCCCGGAACACTACATATCTAATTATTAACAATTCTAATTGAAACTAAATGTCAAACAGTCCCGGAACAAACCATCTCAAATTATTAACAATTCTAATTAAAACTAAATGTCAAACAGCCCCGGAACACTACATCTCTAATTATTAACAATTCTAATTGAAACTAAATGTCAAACAGCCCCGGAACACTCCATCTCAAATTATTAACAATTCTAATTAAAACTAAATGTCAAACAGCCCCGGAACACCACATCTCTAATTATTAACAATTCTAATTGAAGCTAAATGTCAAACAGCCCCGGAACACTACATTTCTAATTAGTAACAATTCTAATTGAAACTAAATGTCAAACAGTCCCGGAACAAACCATCTCAAATTATTAACAATTCTAATTGAAACTAAATGTCAAACAGCCCCGGAACACTACATCTCAAATTATTAACAATTTAATTGAAACTAAATGTCAAATCAAACAGCCCCGGAACACTCGAATGTTTCGCATAACATTTCTAATTCTTAAGATGTATTAATTGTATACTAGTAACCAGTCGCATTCTTATGATGTTATACTTGATGTAACTATGCTTTGATTATTATACAAATATCATCTTATAAGGTATAGTACTTGGTATTATGCTACTGCTGTGGAAGCAACATTACTGCGCCGCCCAATGTAAGACAATATTATTATATAACAACTACCCAGTGTAAGACAACATTTAAATGCTAGTGTAAGACAACATTTCAATGCTACAGTGTAAGACAACATTTAAATGCTACAGTGTAAGATAACATTTCAATGCTACAGTGCACGACAACAATATAATGTTACAGTGTAAACCAACAATTCACAGCTACTGTGTAAGACAACATTTCAATGCTACAGTGTAGGACAACATTTAAATGCTAGTGTAAGACAACATTTCAATGCTACAGTGTAAGACAACATTTAAATGCTACAGTGTAAGATCACATTTCAATGCTACAGTGTACGACAACAATATAATGCTACAGTGTAAGATAACATTTCAATGCTACAGTGCACGACAACAATATAATGTTACAGTGTAAACCAACAATTCACAGCTACTGTGTAAGACAACATTTCAATGCTACAGTGTAGGACAACATTTAAATGCTAGTGTAAGACAACATTTCAATGCTACAGTGTAAGACAACATTTAAATGCTACAGTGTAAGACAACATTTAAATGCTAGTGTAAGACAACATTTCAATGCTACAGTGTAAGACAACATTTAAATGCTACAGTGTAAGATCACATTTCAATGCTACAGTGTACGACAACAATATAATGCTACAGTGTACACCAACAATTCACAGCTACTGTGTAAGACAACATTTAAATGCTAGTGTCAGACAACATTTCAATGCTAAAGTGTAAGACAACAATACAATGCTATGGTGTAAGACAACATTGCTATGTTCATACCTACCCAGTGTTATACAATAGTACAATGCTATTCAGTGTAATACAACATTACAATGCTACCCAGTGTAATACAATACTGCTATGCTATCCAGTGTAATACAATACTGCTATGCTACCCAGTGTAAGACAACATTACAATGCTTCCAAGTGTAATACAACAGTACTATGCTACCCAGTGTAAAACAACATTACACTGCTACCCAGTGTAATACAACATTACAATGCTACCCAGTGTAAAACAACATTACAATGCTACCCAGTGTAAAACAACATTACAATGCTACCCAGTGTAATACAACATTACAATGCTACCCAGTGTAAGACAACATTACAATGCTACCCAGTGTAATACAACATTACAATGCTACCCAGTGTAAAACAACATTACAATGCTACCCAGTATAATACAACATTACAATGCTACCCAGTGTAAGACAACATTACAATGCTACCTAGTGTAAGACAACATTACAATGCTACCCAGTGTAATACAACATTACACTGCTACCCAGTGTAAGAACATTACAATGCTACCCAGTGTAATACAACATTACAATGCTACCCAGTGTAAAACAACATTACAATGCTACCCAGTATAATACAACATTACAATGCTACCCAGTGTAAGACAACATTACAATGCTACCCAGTGTAATACAACATTACAATGCTACCTAGTGTAAGACAACATTACAATGCTACCTAGTGTAAGACAACATTACAATGCTACCCAGTGTAATACAACATTACAATGCTACCCAGTGTAAAACAACAGTAATATGCTACCTAGTGTCAGACAACATTACATTGCTTCCAAGTGTAAGACAACATTACAATGCTTCCAAGTGTAAGACAACATTACAATGCTTCCAAGTGTAATACAACAGTACTATGCCACCCAATGTAAGACATTACTAGGATACCTAGTGTAAGACAACATTACAATGCTACCCAGTGTAAAACAACAGTAATATGCTATACAGTGTCAGACAACATTACTTTAATACCCAACGTAAGGCAACCTTTCTGTAACACCAAATGTAAGAACAACAATGCAATGATATAACGTGCGATATAATGGTTCTGAAAATGTTACACAGCCAGGGACAAAAAGGTCTCCAAGGAAATATATCAAAGCAGGAGAAGGTCCTTACCCGTTTCCAGGAATATATGTAGGCAACGTCCATCAGTGAATAGATGTCTCTTAGGTTTCCTTGTGCATGGAAAAGGTCCACCTTGAATTAAAAAGAATACAGAAATTGCTTCATAAATACTTGAATTAAGTGTCACAGTTATCAATGGTTCTCTATTCGGATTGAACGTAGCAACGGATGCCTTGTAGAACATGTCAAATACTCCATGTTGACATCTATGGCACGCAAAGTTCTCGCAAATCAGGCAATATAGTTACCTAAGATAAACCTAGTATATCTGACAGGTATCAATACGGTAGCAAAAACCAATTAGGATCGTTTTCAGATAAATATATCTTGCCTGAAGTTTGCTAGATTAGTTTACTAACTTCAATATTCTGATAATCAATAGGGAAACACAAAAGGCTGATAAAGGACTGAAACTAGTTTCATTTGCGGAAATTATTTATTATCAAAATTTTGCTTGGAATAATAGCATTCCCGTTAGGGAATGTGATGTTACACGAAACGAAATACATTCATATTATTCGAAAATTTAATTTTCATCGAACTGATACTAGTTAGTTTCTAGCAGTATGTGCTTACCTTCCAGGTAAACTCGTTTGATCAAAGTAACAATATACCTGCTATTTTGTTAATTTCATTTGTTACGCACTTGATTAAAAAATTCGAGAATCTTTGTCATCTCCGACAGACCTTGTTGACCTGGAGAAGATAATGATACTAATAAAAGTTTTCCACATATAAAAAAAAATCACCCGAATTCTGTGCGAGGTAGTACTTACCTGAAGATAATGCAAATGAGTTTTTTGTATGTATGCATATCTTGCATATGAATTTATATTAACTAGGCTCGGGGGTGGGGTAATTATATATTACCTAGTTATTTGTGAAATTTGCATGTCATAATCGCATTATGAAATGAGAATTAATTTTTTCCTATGTTAGCTACGCATGTATGTTGTAGAGTTTTACGGCGTCTCCGCACAACAATCTCTATATAGCACCAACTAATGGTAAGGTTCGGAAAAATATATAAATGAATTGCACAAGAACGCAGGGAGGTAGCCCCTTTTTATGCATTTTAGGGAACTGAAATATCATTACGCTTGATTTTGTTGTATTTCATGTTTACATTTACACCTTTATTAATGCGTTTCATGTAGTGGTATGTCAATGTGCATCATTAGTAATCCCACTATTGTAATAGAAAGCACATGTTATATACTGCATTATTGAGAACATTACATTTAATTGTTTCAAATATGAAACATACATTAGTTGGAAACCACCCTGTCCGTTTTTGTTTTAAACTGAGCCGTACAGACTTTACTTAAAATTGCTTTTCTATCCCTCTGAAAGTTAAAGAATAAAAATAAAATTCCGCCAGCATGACGGTATCAATCGTCTTGTCTTCATGACAACGATCTTGTGTCCATACAAATCGTTTGTACCCTTAAACATCGGTCTAATCAAGGTGACAAAATCAATATAATGAGAACCGTTAAAGTGAGGAACCACACAATTTATTTAAGGATAAGAAGAAGCTGATCTTGGAAAATGTATCCTCAATGTTCAAAGTTTCCTTCAACATTTGTATATACATGTGCAACAGAACACCGTACCAATTCATGGCCTTCAAACGATATTCACCTACTTCGCGACAGAACGCATTCAGCATTAGAACGGAGTGGGAATGAAAGTCTCAAGCCTCTATGAATGAGCTAAGAATAACGCTACTGTGTTTGGGATTAAGGACGGTTAGCTGGTCGCTGGAGGCTGGTACTGGTATACAAAAAAAATATACAGCCTAATTCCAGTAATGGTGACCGATCCGGTGGCCTAGTGGTTAGAACGTCCGCCTCAGATGAGGGAGGTAGCGGGTTTGAACCCTAGTCGAGTCATATCAAAGATTTATAAAAATGGTACTAGCAGCTGCCTCACTTGGCGCTCTGCATTAAGAGGTCAATGTTAGGAATGGTCAGCCTGGTGTCAGGATAATGTGACTGGGTGGAACATCATGCTACATGTCTGTGGTATGATGTTTAAACTGCCACACTGCAGACATCGTAGTAATATGACTGAGAAATCACACACACACACACACACACACACACTCCACATTATTGGTGCATAAAACAAGGACAGCCCAACTCCAGTATTGGTATATGAAAAGCATAACTTAAATCCAGTACAAAGTACGGACAGCTAATTCCAAATACTGGTATATAAAACATAGGTTAATACCAGCACTGTATACAAAACACAGACAGCTTAATTCTGGTACTGTATACAAAACACGGACAGCTTAATTCTAGTACTGTATACAAAGCACGGACAGCTTAATTCCAGTACTGTATACAACGCACTAACAGCTTAATCCCAGCACTGGTAAACAAAGCAGGAACAGCTTAATTCCAGTAATGGTATACAAACCACGGATAGTTCAAATCCGGTACGGTTACAAACCACAGACAGCCTAATTCCAGTACTGGTATACCAGTGCTGTCCAACCTTTTTGACACCATGGGCCACTGAAAAATGTTTTTTCTTGAAGCCGAGGGCCGCAGCAGAAAACTGAAAAGCAACGACTCGAGCTCTGGTGGGCCATTGAAAACCAGCCCGCGGGCGGGCCGCGAGTTGGACAGCAGTGTGATATACAAACCACGGACAGCTTAATTACAGTACTGATAAATAAATCACGGACAGCTTAATTTCAGTACTGGTATACAAAACAAGGACAGCTTAATTACAGTACTGGTATACAAAACACGGACAGCTTAATTACAGTACTGGTATACAAATCACGGACAGCTTAATTACAGTACTGGTATACAAAACACGAATAGCTTAATTCCAGCTCTGGTATACAAAACACGGGTAACTTAATTCCAGTTTTGGTATACAAACCACGGACAGCTTAATTACAGTACTGGTATACAAACCACGGACAGCTTAATTACAGTACTGGTACACAAACCACGGACAGTTTAATTTTAGTACTGGTATACAAAACATGGACAGCGTAATTCCAGTACTAGTATACAAAACACGGACAGCGTCATTCCAGTACTAGTATACAAAACACGGACAGCGTCATTCCAGTACTGGTATACAAAACACGGACAGTGTCATTCTAGTACTGGTATACAAAACACGGACAGCGTCATTCCAGTACTGGTATACAAAACACGGACAGCGTCATTCCAGTACTGGTATACAAAACACGGACAGCGTCATTCCAGTACTGGTATACAAAACACGGACAGCGTCATTCCAGTACTAGTATACAAAACACGGACAGCGTCATTCCAGTACTGGTATACAAAACACGGACAGCGTCATTCCAGTACTGGTATACAAAACACGGACAGCGTCATTCCAGTACTATACAAAACACGGACAGCGTCATTCCAGTACTGGTATACAAAACACGGACAGCGTCATTCCAGTACTAGTATACAAAACACGGACAGCGTCATTCCAGTACTGGTATACAAAACACGGACAGCGTCACTCCAGTACTGGTATACAAAACACGGACAGCGTCATTCCAGTACTGGTATACAAAACACGGACAGCGTCATTCCAGTACTAGTATACGAATTTACATCTCTGGAGGGTCAAGACTATATAACGAATATGGAAGGAATGTATCGTGTAACGTATCCAATAAAATGCCATACAAAACAATTCTAGGGTCATACTGCACGGAGGGCAAATCGCATGTTTTTGGTATCAATTACGGTTAAGGATATATACATAATGTGAGTAGGGTAATCACGCTTTGGACACGTACATACCGCGAGTGGGACAAATCTTGTATTTTTTTAAATATCAGTTACGATTATGGTCATATACAAACTGTGAGTAGTGCAAAACACGTTTGTTGATATATACATACTGAAAGAAGGGCAAATCATGTTTTTGTACATGTACCTGTGAGTAGGGCAAATCACATTTCTTGGCATCAATTACAATTAAGATAATTAAAGCAATAAATATTCACGAATTATTTCGGGGGAAAAACTGATGCTCTAACTTTCAAATACTCGAATTTATAATTCAATAACTTTAATTTAGCTGTTGTTATGAGATTCGTACTGATTTTAGAAACCCTCTTTTCTCCAGATTTGACTAAACAGAATGTTTCTAATACTTATAAATGTATATTAACTGAGCCCATGACCTCACTTTCATACACATATAATGCGCACAATGACATGTCCAAAGGTTGGATGGAGCAAGAGATTTGAGTTTTGGTCATTTTTTCTACATAATTCTTATATATTCATGCAAAAACTTGATAACACTGTCAATTTGAGACTGCGTTTTCATTTTAAAGCAATAAAGTATGTCTTTTCGAAAGTGATTGTTACACACAATATCAAAAGATAAATGTCAGTTTTAGAAATTGTATGAATTTCAGGTCAGGCCGGTTTGTGATGGTTGAAACAGACCACTTTGTTACGCCAGGTGTCAGAAATACGAGAATTTGATTGACATGCAAGTTATATATAACTCTTTGATCATGTAGGAATAACTTTTATACATGGTTGGCTGTGTTCATGTGTGCAGATGCACTGGGGAAAGTGTGAATCATTGCAGATTTGTCCTCTTGTTACCGCTCTTTCCCTGGTGCTCCGTTTGCAAACATTCAACTGTGTTACCAACTACCTTAAAAACAAACGTTTTAAGACCTTGAAAACCTGTAATATAGCGTCATGTTCGATTCCGATGTTCGAATATAGCTTGCATCATAAAATCGCACACCTAAATAAAACAGAACCGGACAATCATGTGCGAATTTATGAAATTTTCCAGTAGCTACAAGTCAAAATTCTAATTTCAAAGATTTTTTAAAAAGTCTTGTTGAAAAGGTACAACTTTAGGAGGAGTGGTAACAAGAGTTTCAAGATGGCTGCTTTGGCGGCCATGCTGATGGTTAGATCAGCAGTATTTAAAATCCTGAAAACCTGCAGTTTCGCGTCCAATAAACTGTAAGTCTTAAGTGTAACTTCAAAGATTCTTGAAGTCCCGTGATAAGGGTTTCACCCACTAGGTGCTGTAGTGATAACAAGATTTTCAAGATGACTGCTTTGGCGACCATATAGAACGTCAGATCAGAAAGTTTCATTTAAAACCAACTGGACATCAGAAGACATCTTTTCGTAAAAACCCAAGCTACGTTGATCTATTAAGGATGAGAAGGGATAAAAAGATTTTCAAGATGGACGCAACCGTGGCGCCTATATTGGATTTTTCAGTGGCACCATTTTCATTTAGTACAAACAAGACCTTGGAATCAATGCGGATGGAAAGTTTAAGTAGTTTAGAGGAGTAGAGACAACAAGATTGTGCCAATGGATGGACGGACGCTAGACTGCAGGCCATCCCATACGTTCGTCTATTTTGTGGCCAAATGAGCTAAAACTTAAACAGAAATACGTATAAAAAAAAAAGAATGATATCATCGTGGGGGAGGGGATGTAATAACTTTCAATTTTAGACTAGCACAAAATACAGATCAGCCAATAAAGCATCTGTCATTCAGTTATACCACAAAGAAGAGATTCCAGTGGACCATTGACCAATTCGACTGAAAGCTGTATCTAAAGCATTGCATAGTGGTGGGGGCGACAAAATGACACAAGCTTGCTCAACTTGGTTGGGCAAAAAGAAATAATTTGCTGAATAAGGTACAAATATTTAACACTGTTCAATCAATTTCATGAAAATTTCAACCCACAAAGAAATAGATATGCATATAAGTAGGCGGAGATCTTTCTTTTTGTTTCCCAAAGCGATTTTTTTTATTAACAATCCAAACAAAGTTGAACATTAGGTCTTCAGTAGGAACACTAGGTTGCCAACCATCCGTCTAGTTGGAATGGTAGGCCTCGACTTGTAACACTAGGTCTTCAGTAGGAGCTGTCACTAGGTTGCCAACCAACCGTCCAGTTGGAATGGCAGGCCTCGACTTGTAACACTAGGTCTTCGGTTCAAACATGAACTATTGTCAGTTAAAACACTATGTCATGGTTTAAACTTTTGATTTAATTCCGTTCATTTCAGAACCTGAGTAAAAAAGGACCAATCAAGGGAACAAATAAAGGTCTTAACATGGCTGAACTATCAAGCAAACGCGTTTCTGTCAACATCCAAGATGAAAAGTACCATGTGTGGAGGGTTTTATGGAAAGCAGTCCATACTGGAGTTGAACTAGTACTATATAAAGATTTACCTGATAATTTTCCTGTAGAGAGAACTTCAAGCGAAGAAACTTCTTCAAATACCCCACAGTAATAGCTGCCTTGCACTGAATGTATCGGATATCCCTGGTCTGCAAATAAAAAAGGAAGAATCATTAAAATACTGTGTCCATAATTTTCTGTAAAACTGACGTAGGAATAAGAGCTAGAAACTCGGTTATTACGGTACCCATCTCCCGTTTGTCTCCTGTCTCTCACGTAACATACGTCACCTATTGTGCACTATTTTGGTGTTACGGCATAATTTTTGGCATCTCGTAACAATTAGTATAATATCTGGAGTTTAGTGTACTGCTATTGCTAAGTAAAATACTGATATTTACAGTCATACAGATATTGCAAGCCTTAATGACCTGGATTCAGATCTATCATAAAAATGGACGTAGGTGTTAGTCTATTTGAGCGCCCTTAAAGTAGATGTGCTACGCCATATTCGCCTGCTTAAATCTGCTATCAACATTTAAAGACAAGAAACCAACAGCTGAACGATGATACAAGCAAATTTTAAAACTTTCAGAAAATATTCACTGATGTCGGTGTCGTTAATTAAACAAATCGTTACTATTATAACAGGCTACAATGACCGTCTTCATGAAAAACGTCATTATTGCATATTACAAAGTACAACAGTCTTTCTGCAAAGACGTCATTATTGTAGATTACAAAGTACAACAGTTTTCACACAAAACGTCATTGTTGCAGATTACAAACTACAACAGTCTTCATGCAAAGATGTCATTATAGCATATTACAATCAAAGTACGACAGTCTTCATGATATATCATTATAGCAGATTACAAAGTACGACAGTCTTCATGATATGATATCATTATAGAAGATTACGATCAAAGTACGACAGTCTTCATGATATGATATCATTATAGCAGATTACGATCAAAGTACGACAGTCTTCATGATATGATATCATTATAGCAGATTACGATCAAAGTACGACAGTCTTCATGATATGATATCATTATAGAAGATTACGATCAAGGTACGACAGTCTTCATGATATAATATCATTATAGCAGATTACGATCAAAGTACGACAGTCTACATGATATGCTATCATTATAGCAGATTACAATCAAAGTACGACAGTCTTCACGATATGATATCATTATAGCAGATTACGATCAAAGTACGACAGTCTTCATGATATGATATCATTATAGAAGATTACGATCAAGGTACGACAGTCTTCATGATATGATATCATTATAGAAGATTACGATCAAGGTACGACAGTCTTCATGATATAATATCATTATAGCAGATTACGATCAAAGTACGACAGTCTTCATGATATGATATCATTATAGCAGATTACGATCAAAGTACGACAGTCTTCATGATATGATATCATTATAGCAGATTACAAAGTACGACAGTCTTCATGATATGATATCATTATAGAAGATTACGATCAAGGTACGACAGTCTTCATGATATAATATCATTATAGCAGATTACGATCAAAGTACGACAGTCTACATGATATGCTATCATTATAGCAGATTACAATCAAAGTACGACAGTCTTCACGATATGATATCATTATAGCAGATTACAAAGTACGACAGTCTTCATGATATGATATCATTATAGCAGATTACGATCAAAGTACGACAGTCTTCATGATATGATATCATTATAGCAGATTACAATCATGATATCATTATAGCAGATTACAATCAAAGTACGACAGTCGTCATGACAAGACGTCATTAAAGCAGATTACAAGTACGACAGTCTTCATGAGAAGACATCGTTATAGCAGATTACACTCAAAGCACAAGTCTTCATGAAACGACATCATCACAACAGATTACAAAGTACAAGCCTTCATGAGCATTTACCAAAAGCCACAGCATTTGTTCTGCTTTCGTCAGACTTATCACATTGGCATTTTAGACCCGCCAATACAAATTGCAGTCAATTACACTTTACAGTCG
Organism: Sinohyriopsis cumingii; assembly: GCA_028554795.2. Taxonomy (NCBI): domain Eukaryota; kingdom Metazoa; phylum Mollusca; class Bivalvia; order Unionida; family Unionidae; genus Sinohyriopsis; species Sinohyriopsis cumingii. The sequence continues at coordinate 42,223,504 of CM068841.1, read as the reverse complement.
TCCGTCTAGGCAGACGAATGTTTTCTTTTCGGGATAATAATTCAAGTTCTGATGAACAGACTTCAATACAAAACAGTACATGTGTTTCCCTTGTCCAAGAAATAATTATATGGATTTAGAGGTCAGTAGCTCCAATGTCAAGGTCAAAGTCACTGTTGTTACAAATAGTTTTCGGAGCCCCGAGTGGCCGAGTGGTCTAAAGCACTTTCCGTTACGGATCACTGCCATGTCACCTCTGTCTGCACCAGTTCGAGTCTCAGATTCAGCCAATGTGGATATGTGAGAAAGCTTGGCAGTAGCTTCTCGTGGGTCGGTGGTTCTTTCCGGGGTTTTCCCGGGTTCTTCCTCTGCCATTAATACTGGCCGCCATGTATAGCCTATCCTGTGCTGAAACATGGCATTAAACCCAACAACAACAACAAACAGTTTTCGCCTAAATATTTTATTAGCGGATGACAAATTTACATTTTGGAAGAAAAAGAAAAATCAAAGGAAACGAGGCGTATTTCATTTACTCGATTCCAGTAAAAACACTAATGATTTTGGGGTCGGAAACCCCATGGTCAAAGTCACTGTTGCTAAAAAAATAGTTATTGTCTATGTATTTCACTTAAGGTGGATAACTTAAGTTCAACAGTACACTTCCGACCCTAGCACCTGGAAGAATCCTACTGATTTGGATTCAGAGGGTCCAGGGTCATGGATACTGTTTCTAAAAGAGATTTTGCCAATGCATTTACTTCACGGGTGATTACCTGCCAAAACCTTCAATGCACATTCTATTAAATCTATAAGTACTCTCAAGTGCATCTTTTTATCCTCTGGGCATATTTCAAATGGACTGACTTAGTATTACTACTGGAACCGTGTTTGCTTACATGTCACTGCACGAGTGATCAGACAAACGAAAATGCAAAAAAAAAAACAATATGTTGACGGGATATCATTAGCTGTTCGCGGTACCTCTAATGACGGTCTAATAAAGGACCAGTTTAACAAACGCAGGAAGGCAGATAATTAAACAAGATTCGCTCTAATAAAAGAATTTAAATGAACCATTTCTACTTTTTAACAGCGGAGTGTTGAAACCATCTTTGAAATTTCTGAGTGATAAGATTTTCAAATTTTCTGCTGTGGATGAAAGTGTAACATTTCATGGACAATCCTTCTAGTAGCTTAGGAGGAGTAGTGATAATAAAACTGAGGGACTGATGACCGACAATAGCCATCCCATACGTCCTTCGGGTCTACGAGAAGTTGAGCGAATGACTAAAACATTATGGCAAAATCTCTTTGAAATATAACTTCGTTCAGTGTACAGTTTCTAAACGACACCTAGATGTGCCCACTCTATAGTATCTGAAAAATAAACAAGATTTGTCTCTGCTCTATGAAAGAAAGCCTTATATACCAATAAAATCTCAAACTATCATGCATAAGAAGGTCGAAATAAGATGGAGTCCTTAGTCACAAACAGCGACTGGCAGCGGATATTTAATAGCATTAAACTCGGCGGTCGGGTTATTATTTTGTATTTCACTCAGAAACTAAGTTATTTTCTTACACTTCACTCAGAAACTAAGTTATTTTCTCACACTTTACTCACGGGCCAAGAGTTACAATACATCATGCTTCGATAACTCGTACACCAAACACTATATTGCTCCAATTAACTCGTCTGGCTTGGTCGGTCCTCCCATATAGTCCTCTCTGTTTCCAGCTTGAAATACACACAAGTGATGTGATGTGATGTGATTTTGATTTTTAACGTAGCTTTAACAATTTTTCAGTCATATCGCTACGATGTCTGCAATGTGGCAGTTTATAGTGATGTCTAGCACTGGGGCATCATGCCGCAGACATGTAGCATGATGTCCCACCCAGTCACATTATCCTGACACCAGGCCGACCAGTCCTAACACTAACCTCTTAATGCTGAACGCCAAGCGAGGCAGCTGTTAGTACCATTTTTTAAGTCTCTGGTATGACTCGGCCGGGTATCGAACCCACGACCTCCCGCATCCGAGGCGGACGCTCTAACCACTAGGCCACCGGAGCGGTCTGAAATACATACAAACTGACGAATCTCCAAAACTAAAGGCTGTCAATCAAAGCGTTGTTTTATTCTGCATTTTAATGGTTAACTGCCCACTCTCGACCGGGTTTATTTGATTTATAAGGTAATAACGTATAGCGTGCTAAGTTTAACGCAGGTGGTTAAAAGGTGGTCGTTATCTTTGTCAAATATTACGACAGAACATGTACATATTCAAACGTGTTGTATTTGTGTCGTTTTTTTTTTTTTTGGTGGTGGTGGTGGTGGTAGGGAGTAACGCCATTTTTCAGCGCATGATAGGCTATATATGGCGGCCAATATAACTGGTAAAGGAAGAACATGGGAAAACGTCTGTAAGAACCACCAACCCACGGGAATCTACTGGAAGGCTTTCTGACATGACCAAAACTGGCCGAGTCCGAGACTCGAACAAAAGCGGACCGATTTGAAATGACAGTGATATGTAAAGGAGATCGATCTGGACCATGCGGCAACCTGAGGCCCCATATTCAAATTGTGCTAACCTGACTATTTCATCCAATTCCTGAAAATATTCACTATGTACCCAAAATACTCTTTAGTGCTGTGGCTCACCTTAGAGAAGAAAATCCTTGATTTTATGGAGTTTATGCTGTCAAGAAACCGTGGTTATTTATGATTTACATTAGTCAATATTTGGCCCACACACAACTAAAAGCTCTGTTCTTTTGGATTTTATTAAACTTGCAAGGAAATACCTCTTTATTTAGTCCATCTTTTCTCTTTTTCCCATTCTTCTGCTTATTTATCGGTTGTATTCTTCCGCTGGAAAAAAAATTGGTAAATATCGTCAAGACGGCTACATTTTTAATACAACTGAGGTTATTACACTATCTGGAATAAAAAGTTTTTTTGCTCGTTGATCTGGATGCCTGACATCAAATATGACTGGCATGAAGAATTTGATGAACCTGTCTATATCAGTCCCTTATCTGAGATTGATGCGTGAGTCACCATTATTTTCTCACTGCAGTGTTACACATACCATAAATGGCTTCAGTTTTGTTTACATGTTATAAATAAAATAAAACCTTGACATTAGTTCTCTCATGTTACCAGGTAAATTCTTGCCTTCCTTAATTCACGCAAGTATACGAGTGATATCAAGCCATCACCGTATGGTATATATATATATATATATATATATATATATATATATATATATATATATATATATATATATATATATATATATATAATAGGATTAAATGATCATGGTTGGGTATTTATCGATGTGTATATTTTACCTAATCACTCACAAAGTAAATAAACATCATAGCACTATATTTATGACGGCACTTCTCTCTTTCTCTCTCTCTCTCTCTCAGACACACACACACACACACACACGCGCGCGCGCAAACATATATTCGCAAGGTTGCACATGCCAGCTTTTAACTTCCTGATTTTAAATATTGTCCCCATGTAAAATAGTGACTTGTTTCATCTTCGATGTTTGCTAATGAATATTCAAAGCCTTAGCCTGTCGTAAAGTGTTGAAGATAGTTTTCCACCAAAACTGAAATGGAAGTAATGTATATTCAACATCATTCACAGGGATGGGAGATTCGTTCGTACCAGCTTGACCCGACCTGACGATCCATTTGATTTACCATTTTATAGGAGCACTAATCAATCTTATGGAGAAAAAAAACATATTTATCTTTTTTGAAAATTGTCTTCAGTGTAAAAACACTACATTCTCATAATGTGCATGTAAAATATACGGGCTTACATAGATTATCGAAGTCAAAGTTTCAGATTTAAATCAATGCGACATAGTTTTGAGCTCTGAAAAACAACGCTCGGGGAATCTGTGTGCACACAAGAACAACTACAGTAATACACGCAGAGATTGCACAGGAGATGTGGTTGTTGTTGTGGTGGTGGTGGTGTTGACAGTGTGTGTGGGTGTGTGTGGGGGGCACATAGTCTAATCCCTCTCTTGCGGCCTTTGTGTGCATGACTGCATGATATTTATATAACCTGGATTTTTGTTTCTAATTTCATTAATATTGTATAATTCAGAATTCAAGCGAGTAGTCTCTCTTTCTCTTTTTCTCTCTCATAAAAAATCCCCCTCTCTCTCATCAAAAATACTTATTATCTGCATAATCCTTTTAACACACTAATAGCTTCGTACGTGTACGAGTGTTTAAACACGTGTATATGTATGTATGTATGTATGTATGTATGTATGTATTGGTGTTTGCGCGTTTTCGTGCGTGCGTGAGAGAGAGAGAGAGAGAGAGAGAGAGAGAGAGAGAGAGAGAGAGAGAGAGAAAGAGAGAGAGAGAGAGAGAGAGAGATCGGTGCCGTCATAAATATAGTACTATGATGTTTGTTTGATACTGAACAATTTAGAATGCCACAAATTTAAATCCAAAAATAGAAAACATTGGTAAAGAAATATAATTTCAAACGTTCAGGACATGTCATGCGTAAATATAATAATTTCTGTAAAAATAAATATCACTGTTAGAGGACAGCGGCAAAAGAAGGTGTAATAATAATAATAATAATAATAATACTATTATTATTATTATTATTATTGAAAAATTGTTACTGTTAAACCTCATAAATTCATTTTTCTTTTCCTTTCATTGACCTATCTGCATGTCCAGATCTCATGTCAATATCATTTGTTCTTTCCAAACTGTTACCCAGAATCGGTATAGTTGTTGTATATACATAAACGAAATATTGTACCCTGTAAAATCATAGCTTGAGGGCGTATCGCGCACCTGTCATGTGTACCATTAGCATGGTACTGTCGGTATGATCAAAGTCATATGCACAACTTACTCAGTAACTGTATTAGAAACCGTAAATCTAAAGCATCTTAAGTTAGTGTAATTCAACTGGTGTTTACATCGTAGAATTTATGGAATAAGTCATTAACTATATCACAGTATTTTCATAAATAGTGAGATCATAGATCAACGTAATTTTTTTGTCCGGGCTCTAGCTCATAAAATTAACAATGCTGAGATCACAGATCAACGTTATTTTTGTGTCATGTCTCAATCACATAAATTATCAAGTTAGAGATCATAGGTCAACATTATTTTTGTGTCCGGGCTCTAGCTCATAAATTAACAAGGCTGAGATTTGTGTCATGTCTCAAGTACATAAATTATCAAGTTTGAGATCATAGGTCAACATTATTTTTATGCCAGGGCTCTAACTCATAAATTCTCAAGGCTGAGATGACAGTTCAACATTATATTTGTGTCCGGGTTCTAGCTCATAAATTATCAAGGCTGAGATGACAGATCAATATTATATTTGTGTCCGGGTTCTAGCTCATAAATTATCAAGGCTGAGATGATAGATCAACATTATTTTTGTGTCCGGGATCTAGATCATAAATTATCAAGGCTGAGATGACAGATCAACATTATATTTGTGTCCGGGTTCAAGGTCATAAATTATCAAGGCTGAGATGACAGATCAACATTATATTTGTGTCCGGGTTCTAGGTCATAAATTATCAAGGCTGAGATGATAGATCAACATTATATTTGTGTCCAGGTTCTAGCTCATAAATTATCAAGGCTAAGATGATAGATCAACATTATATTTGTGTCCGGGTTCTAGGTCATAAATTATCAAGGCTGAGATGACAGATCAACATTATATTTGTGTCCGGGTTCTAGCTCATAAATTATCAAGGCTGAGATGACAGATCAACATTATTTTTGTATCCGGGCTCTATCTAGCTCATATATTAACAAGGCTGAGATCATAGATCAACGTTATTTTTGTGTCCGGGCTCTAAATCATAAATTATCAAGATTGACATCATAAGTCAGCATTATTTTTATGCCAGGGCTCAAGCTCTTAATTTATCGAGGTTCGTTACAATGAGATCAAAGTCCATGTATTCTTGCACGTGACCTGAGATCATGCCACATAATACACTTATTGATCCAATTTTTTAAGGCAAAGGTAATTTTTCAAGGCCATGTCAATGATGTAACTTGAAAGCCAGTAAAAATGAACAGCTTAAAGTTTTGTGACTTTCACAGTCTTAGTCTTAATATTATGGTCACATGCCAATATACATATTTTTCTTGCAAAGCCTTGAACTAAAGGGCCAAATTTAAAAGAACTAAACAGACCCATGTCCTTCATGGCCTGACATTGTTTCATAAACCACTTTCATGGTTCTATCTTGAAGGCTAAGGTACTAAATATTTGTATCCATCTGTAGTTTTGAAGCTGTTCAAGTTATTGTGAAGAATGTATGTATATTGATACGTATTAACTAGATACTCCAAGTGTGTCGTATTCAAAATCACTTCTCTTACTCAAAATCATTGTCAAGGCAACAACAAAATCTCCTAGTGACACGTAACTCCAGTGTCGTGGCAAAATTTTGATAGGTATCTTGACGCATCTGCATAGGTCTGTCTCACGTCTGACACATTATGTTAAGGTACTGTCTGTCTTAAGTCTGGGGTATTGTGTTAAGGCACTGTCTGTCTTAAGTCCGGGGCATTGTGTTAAGGCACTGTCTGTCTTAAGTCTGACACATTATGTTAAGGTACTGTCTGTCTTAAGTCTGGCACATTGTGTTAAGGCACTGTCTGTCTTAAGTATGAAACATTATGTTAAGGCACTGCCTGTCAATCTGTAAGGTCTGTCTCAAGTCTGGCACATTATGTTAAGGTACTGTCTGTCTTGAGTCTGGCACAGTATGTTAAGGCACTGCCTGTCAATTTGTAAGGTCTGTCTTAGGTCTGGCACATTGTGTTAAGGCACTGTCCGTCTTAAGTCTGGCACATTGCGTCAAGGCACTGTCTGTCAATCTGTAAATCGATCCTTGTGTTAAGATTGTCCAGCCCATAATTTTGTAATATTTGGAGCGATTTTAACTCTGCCCACGATACATCATGACTAGACGGTGTGTCACGTATTATAGCCAGCCCCTCCCCCCCACGGGGGTGGGGGCCATAAAGTTAAGTTCAGAGCAACGCATGGGACAATTTAATGTCCATCACTTAACCTGGAGTATAACTGTGTTGGTCTATTGATGACATTGCAATGAAATTCGTCTGTTACATACTATTGAGTGTGCCACATACCACAGGATTCGAAACTACCTTGGCTGTTTATAAGAAACAAAATTATGCGTCGGACATATGTCGGCGCAGTATTTTACAGAAAAATCATACTTTTTGTTTTCCAACAATTTCTCCACACTCATTCGAATCACCTCAGCTATTTCAATGACTATTTATTGTAGGATTAACCAATACGTTAAGAAAATAAAATAGTTCGATCATTTGTAACGTTTCGGTCAATCATTATTTTGTAAATAGCCGAGATAGTTCGAACGACAGCTATTGACATACATTCGTGGTATGATCAGTGTGGTTGACACTGAATATGCAAATGATGTCATTGGCATAGCCTCAGTCTGAAGGTTAATCTCACAGCATGGGAAAATATAAATCTGTAATCTCTCCATGTACAGGAGTGGTTTTCAACCCTGAGGTCGCGGCCCAAATCAGAGTCTCGAGGAAGTTCTGGAGGGTCACCAGGATTTTTTTGGAGTGTGGCAAATCTTATCAAAATGTGGTAATGGGGTCGTGAAGATCGGTAAAAAAAAAACAACATTTTTTAGGGTGGCAACCAAAACAGGTTGGAAACCAATGATGTACTCGTATAATATTTGAACCAGTGAAGACGTTTTAATGAAACTTTAGCCTATCATATATCTGGACTTGAAAGTGTCGTGTGAAACCAGTCATACTTCTTGTTCTCAAGGTCAAGGTACACATTTTTGTTAAAATGGTATCAGGAATTCTGGGGTCCTTTTCCATGCATAAGCTTTTCTTCCCCTTCAGACATTTTTATAAAATATTACCACGCTTCAGACTTTATGGTACGACAGGCGGGGTTTTGAGCTCAAAGGTCAATGCCATTGGTAGAGTAAAGGTCACGAGACAGGCATCTAATGTGGTGTGTTGTACTCGCATTCAAGAGCAGAGTTATTGACTCTGTGGAGGTATTCTACGGGCTGTTACTTACTGACACACATGGATAGGGGCTTCAGCCTACGTCATACTGATCTGAAATTGTTGACGTTGTAGTGTCTGTGCCTTGGCTGCCTTTGAGGGGTAATTTTCAACCATATTTGTGCACGAGCCTGTAGCGGTACGGGGTTAAGAATGCACGAAAGAGAATGTCACGATAACATGCTATCTTTCTGAAGATTTCTGTTATACAATAACTTTCCACAAGCTATATATGAAGCAGACTTTGGTACAGAATAACTCTTCACGTGAAAAGTGTGGAAAATAGGCACGAATATGAAAAGTGTTCAAACAGCTAGGAACGTCACAGAAACTGAAACTTCTCTAATATAATATCAGACATTATTCATTTTATATCAGCTCTGTATGAACGTATGGAGTGAGAGACTCTAATTATCTTAACAACCAGATCACAGACATATATACTGACATCTAAATACAAGCTGTTAAGTCAAACAATCCAGGAATATGTTTCGGCAAGTTTTGATTTTTATGGTTTCCATAGCAACCATTCTAACTTCATATCAATCAAGAATAAAATATATATTTCACATCTCTCACAAAGTTATACTCGCCACAATTTAGTCCAATAACTGGAGGAAATAATTTATCATAAGAAAATCAACAACATTTGTGGATTTCTAGGTCTTGATGCCAGCCCGGTGAGAAACATACTAAATATAAAACAATTTCATTTAATGTTATCAAACTTTCAAGAAATGTTTCATATGACATATTCTAGTCAATGATGTCGCTTACAAATCCATAGCAACCGCTTATTTTTTTTTAAATCAACCATATAGAAAATATATTTTGACAATTTTAAAACTACTGCGGCAATTTTAAAGCAAACTTTATAAATTAAAAACACAAAACATTTTTATATTTTGTTCAGCCTCTTCTCCAGGGTTTTGAAAATGATATACGAATGGTGTTATAAACATGGCGCGTGTCTGTGTTCAAATTTGAGCACTTTTGAACTTATTACCACCAAACATGCATATTGAATACATAAGGAAAATCAGTTATGTATGAAACCGAGTTGTTGTGGCCTATCGTCTTACTGAGCTGGCCAATATCACACACACCACTCTGGCTGGTGTCACTTAGGTTTTGCGATAAAGACATTAATATAGTCAGGGGAAGTGTAGCAGGTGCAATTGCACCGTTAAATATTCTTCAAATTTTAATTTTTAAAAGCTATATATAAAAGAGCCGAACAACACAACTAACTGGTTCAAGAAATGAATCTAAACTGTCATAGTTTCTTTTGCAGACACGATTCCCTTCAACCTTTATGCATTTAGTATTTGGCTTCTAGAGAAGACAAATTTATTAATGAATTAATTTTGTCAAAAATATACTAAAAAAATAAGAAACCTATATTTCACACCCAATCTAAATGGAACTTTATTTCATGGCCTTGTATTTCTTTTTGGTGCATATTGCGATGTAAGGTTCAATGTCTCTAACTTTTTGCCATGATTTATAATTTTCAATGAATGAAAAGTTGAATAACGTTCTATAACTTAATGGCTTTTTAAATTTCAATATGGAGTAGATTGGTTGTCCCCAGAAATTTAATTAAAATCAGCTGAGATGAAAAGGGCCAAATTTTGGATTTAAACAAACATGGTGTGTCCGTTCAATTCCAGTGGATATCATGCTATTTATTTTTACTTAAAGCAATCTCATACGCACATTTTTTTATACATCGAAGACAGAACTGTTTGGTATATTTTGACAACGATCATTTTTTCCAACTGCATACCTCCTTAATAATAATAATAATAATAATAATAATAATAATAATAATCACAATCATCACCATCATCACTTTAATCGATGTCAGACACATCGTTGTAAGACACTGGCGATAATCCACTTCGCAAATCGCAAACCGTTCCATAAAAATGTAAGCAAAATATTTTAAAATACTCTCCGAACACACACACACACACACACACACACATGTATATATATATATATATATATATATATATATATATATATATATATATATATATATATATATATATATATATATATATATATATATATATATATATATATATATATATATATATATATAATATTTAGTCTTGTTATATTGTTATAATGTTCCTTTCAAACTTGTAAGCATCAAGACTTTCAAGTGCTAAATTATTTAAGTCGTTGAAGGCGAGAACAGCTGTTCTAAAATCAAGAGACTTAAGTGAGTACACACCTGGCTGGCGCGCTACTGATATGTACCTCTTTGTTATAGAGTGACATGTGAAAGGTGAAATTGTTATCATTTGCAACATGCTCAATGTACTATGGCTGAAATTGTACATGATTAAAGCACACGGCTAACCAAAATGGTTGATCCCATGTGTTTTAAAATTGGCCTAAATTTGTCTAAAGTATACTACCTTTAGAAGTTATTAAAATAGGGAAAACGAATTTGGCTAGACTAGACAATACCCACTTCGGGAAATGCAAAGAATGAATGAAAATAAATATATATATATATATATATATATATATATATATATATATATATATATATATATATATATATATATATATATATATATATATATATATATATAAAGGCAAAACAACGTTATCGGCTGTTTTCTCAAATAACAAAAATTGACCTTTGAGTCCAGGAAGTGAAAATGGCCAAACTTTGGAGCTAGCAGTTTTTTGATGGGTGCGGATCTGAAGTAATGCCAGGATGTATATTCTAAAACCCAAATTACACCCATCACTCGCACACAAAAATAAAGGGAATCAAGAATTCTTCTAACGATATATAAGATATACGTGTTCTTTTGAAATAGCCAAGGTAGCCAGTATGAAATCCTGTGAAATTCTTTTTCTCTAAAAATCTAACCGTAATTAAAAATTAAACTGTAGAAAGCCACTATAGTCAAACATAAAGGTAGTTGGCCTAGAAATCTGCGTCATTACGATGATTTCTGTTGAAATTTCTTCGAATGCTGTCATTGTGACAAAAACAAATGTTTGATACTTTTCTCATTTTCTACTTTCATCCATTTTTGATAGCACATCATCATAATTTGTTTCATCCTGATAAGCCCCTATGCCAGAAACTTTACTGTCGAAATTTGTCGAAATCCGATTTGCAATATTTTGTAAAACCAATAAAGTTGTGCAAATGTTCTTCTACTTATAGAACCTGAGCTGAGCGGTTCTTGAAAAGAAGTCGCATAAATGTTTATCTATTTAATAACGTTAGCGATCTGACGCATCATCATTATTTGTATAACTTATAATGGCCTTCGAACCAGGATACTTTCCATCAAGACCGGTATAACTCTATGGAGCGGTTCTTGAAATTTTTTTTTAGTTTTACAGATTGTTCTGCTTTTAAATACAGCATCAAAATTTAATGTTGGATCATCAGCATTTGCAAAAAAAAAATTGAAAGGTCTTGTTGCCAGGATGCTTTCTGTCATCTTTGGTCAACGTCTATTCAACAGTTTTGGAGAAGAAGTCATTTAAAAGTTTTCTTTCCGTAGCAACGGTGGCCACGTTCGCCGGCTGATGGACAATTCTGCAGTTTTCATGCCAGAATGCAGTCATGCAAATAAATTCGAATTCTGGTTTTGGAGAAGCATGAATCCAACAGGTCTGCATATCACGATGCCTTCGTTGAAATATGATCAAAGTCTGTTTAAAGAAGTCGATTCAATCTTTTCTAATTTTATTATTATGTCCATATCTGATGGAACATCATCATCAATTACATAATCTTGAAAGCTCTCTATTCCAGAAAGCTTTCTGTCAAGTCTTATCATCTTAAGCGATTTCTGAGAAGTTTAAACGTTTTTCCATGTTTAGCAACGGTGGCCATGTCTGATGTCAAATCGATACCATTTTTTGTATACATTTTATAGGTCTTCATTCCACAGAGCTTTCTGTAACGTTTAGTTAATTTCTATTCAACAGTTCTGGTGGAGTCATTTGAACGTTTTTCTGTTTGTAGTAACGTCGGCAATATTTTATAGCCTATCCTTATATATTGTGCAAATCTGAAGGGTCTTTAAACCAGAAAGCTTTATGTCAATGGTCAACAAATTATATTCAATATTTATAGAGAAAAAGTAGTTTAAATGTTTTTCTATTTTTGGCAAGAGCGACCATAGTTGATCGTAGACTACGATCATTTGTGTACTTTTTAAAGGTTTTTATATCAGAATGTTTTATGATCAGCGTGATCAAATTTCATTCAACAGGGTAATTTTCTGGAGATAGGAGAGTTTACATGTTTTGTATGTTTGGTAACGGCGTCTAAATATGACTGTCGATCGATATCATTTGCAAAGGCTTAAGACATTTTATTTTATACTCCAGAATGCTTTCTGCTAAGTCAGGTATTTTATTCAACAGCTTTGAAGAAAATGTAGGTAAAAGGTTTTTTTCTAGTTTTGGTAAGGACGGACATACTTGACAGTAGATCTGTTTCAGTTGTATAAATCTGAAGGTTCTTTACATAAGAACGTTTTCTTATAAACACAGTCAAATTTTTTTTAAACTTCGAGAAAATGTAGTTTAAAGGTTCTATTTTTTTAACGGCGACTATATTTGATGGCATGTCCGCATAATCTTCACATACTTGAATGGTTGTTATACCAGAACGCTTTCTGGTAAGTTTGATCAAATTGTATTCGATAGTTTACGTTTGTTTTATTTAAGGGTTTTCTATTTTTGTAACGGTCGCCATAACGGTAAAATCTGTACAAATTTGAAAGGTCCATTTGCAAAGATGCACTCTGTCAAACATTATCAAATCCTTTCAGTGAGTTTGGAGAATAATGATTTTCTATGATTAGTAACTGTGGTAGGATCTGACGGCAGATCAGCATAATTTGTAAAATTGTGAAAGCATTCAATGCAAAGATTTTGTCTATAAAAGGTATGCAAATTATGTTGAGCGGTTTCGGACAAGTTGTATAAATATTTATCATTGTTTTTCTTATCGCTTGTATAAATTTTGAAGTTCTTCGTGTCAGAATTCTTTTCCTTTTAGTTAACGGTGACCAGATTTAATGGCAATTTGACACCATTTTGTATAAACTTGAGCAAAGGAATGTTTTAAGAGTTTTACTTTTAGTAACGACGGATATATCTGATTATGGATCAGCTCTAATTTGAAAGCCCTTCATGCCAAGCTGTTCTGAGCTGGCCACAATTTGAAAGCCCTTCATGCCAGGCTGTTCTGAGCTGGCCACAATTTGAAAGCCCTTCATGCCAGGCTGTTCTGAGCTGGCCACAATTTGAAAGCCCTTCACGCCAGGCTGTTCTGAGCTGGCCACAATTTGAAAGCCCTTCATGCCAGGCTGTTCTGAGCTGGCCACATTTTGAAAACCCTTCACGCCAGGCTGTTCTGAGCTGGCCACAATTTGAAAGCCCTTCATGCCAGGCTGTTCTGAGCTGGCCACAATTTAAAATCCCTTCATGCCAGGCTGTTCTGAGCTGGCCACAATTTGACCAATGTTTTTGAAAAGAAGTATAAATAAGAATTTGTAACGGACGCACTTCGCACGGACTTGCGGATCTCGCAGGGACATACCATCATCTCAGTTAGTTTTATAGGATGGTGAGTCAATAATAAAATCTCTAATTGGCATCAACCTAAAAGTGTTGAAAATATATTATTTAAATGCTGAAATATCTCTTACATTCAATATCAACCCTGGATGCTGTTTACTGTAAGTTGTATAGTCTGTATGTAAGACAAATTACGGAGCCTTAGGTAGAATAAGAAAAAGGGCATATAAGTAAAAGGTTACTGCATTTGTATGGGAAAATATGTGTGCCACAAATCGACTCTTATTATTTCACTGGATGATATTAATGTACAATTTACAGGTGTTCTTACACTGTTATATACGTAGTAAGAGCAGCAGGTAAATGGGTTTAATTCAACAGTGCTCTTGCACTCACATATCCATGGCCAGGACTGAGAGTGCTGTGTTTAGAATTTAACACGTTTTTTTTTAACTGTACTTGCGGAGGCAATAAATAGAGTGCTGTTTTCAAAATGTACAAGTGTTTGTGCACTCCCTTATAAACACTATCATGTTACAGATGATTCATATTTTACAAATTAAATGGGTTTTTTGAACAGCAGCATAAATGACAGTAAAAGATTTACAGGACTGAGCAAAAGCAAACTTGTTTGTCGAAAGCTCTCTCTACGCATTGCTTTATTGTGTGTTATCATTTTTTGATATATCACACGCGTAATACTTTCTGATATCAGTAAAACTTAAATATATTACACATAAAACAAGACTCTCTTAAAGGGACTGACGCTCATACTATCTTCTACATCAAATTGGCTTATGAAACAGCACAGTATATCAAAGACCAATCATCAAGCAAAATATAGCATCTGAAGCTCTCTCCTCATGCGATAGTGTTGTATGACTGTATTCCGTCATGTTAAACATGTATACCATCGTGCAGATCAAATGCAATCACGTGACAGCACAAACAAGTAATGTTACTGATTTCTGTAATTAATTGGAAAATCAGATATTTACTTACTTTGGGCAGAATTCGAGAGAAACACTAAACAGTTCATCAGGAGAATAGATTATTCTGCTCCGCTGATACGCCGTGTCGTCACCGTTTTGAGAGTAACTTCCTGAAACATCAGAACAAATCATACATTGTCAGATATAAAACAAGAGTCCTCCGAAGGGACTGATGTTCTACTGGCTTAAAAGAATTTCCAGAAATTCAAGGCAAGCACATTTCTTCCTTTTATCTGCCTTGCGTTGAAACCAACTTTGATTTTCTTCACGGACAACATCGGATAAACTGGAAGTCAACATGGCACCATTTTCATTTAGGATCGACAATGCATCATAAAGTCTTCCAGTGGAAACTGTTTTGGAAGAGTAACGATAACAATATTGACCGAATGGATGTTATGTTTTATAACAGATTTGTACCATATCTACTTAGTATCAAAAAAAAGGATATTGTTGGTGAAAGCACATTGTCGATATGACAAACCATCTAGAGCTGTGATAACAAGATGTTCAAGACGGCCATTGTGGTAGTCATATTAGAAGTCCGATCGGCAATATTTACTGTCGGCTAAATACGATAAGAACACTTGCAGTGACGCACCCATGAAAATATGACCATTCATCCAGGAGAAAGAGTGATACAATTTTAAAGATGACCACTGTGGAAGCCACACCTGAATGGTATGACCAGGACCAACCAGACACCATAAGAAGTTGTGAAGTAAAAACCACATGATGATACGATCATCCATTCAGGAGGATTAGTGATAACATGTTTTAAGATGGCCACCGTGGTGGCTATATTGGACATCAGATCAACACCATTTTCATTTTGGACCAACTATACATCATACATAATCTTCTGATGAGAACGCCATGACGCTATCACTTTTCGTTCTGGAGGATTAGCAACAACATGATTTTCAAGAGGCCACAGTAGCATCCATCTTGGACATTTAAATCGGTACCATTTTCATTTAGAACCAACTATGCATCCCATCTTCTGGTACAATCCTCGCAGCAATATTTAATTTCGTTCAAGAGGTGTAGCGAAGATGACTATAATGACGGCCATATTGGACATTATGTCAGCAGATTTTTATTTAGGAACAACTAGACATTATAAGAGGTCGTTCAGTGAAACCCCAAGTTGATCTGACCATACATTCAGGTGGAGGAGCGATAACAAGATTTTCATGGCGACCGTTCTGGATATCATATTGGTACTATTTTCTTTCAGAACCATGTAGACCATCAGATGAATGTGTACAGAGTTTCTTGACAATCGTCCATGTAATTTTGGAGGAGTAGCGATAACTGGTGCAAATGGGTGGACGGACTATGGACAACAGACGATCCCGTCAACTCTTCTGGTTTCTGACCATTAGAACTAAACTCGATGACAATTCAAAATTTAACTTATATATATATATATATATATATATATATATATATATATATATATATATATATATATATATATATATATATATATATATATATATATATATATATATATATATATATAAGATGGCATTAGA
Source organism: Sinohyriopsis cumingii (assembly GCA_028554795.2). Taxonomy (NCBI): domain Eukaryota; kingdom Metazoa; phylum Mollusca; class Bivalvia; order Unionida; family Unionidae; genus Sinohyriopsis; species Sinohyriopsis cumingii. Next base: position 42,207,270 of record CM068841.1, on the reverse strand, counting down.
ACAACAGAACGATATGAATTACTAAATAGCCTTAAGTCGACAAGATACCGCCACAATTTTAACATACGGGCAAGATCAATGTTTCCTTTAGGTGAAAACGTTTGGTTTACTTCGGTCTTTTACTGCATCTTGCCCTAAAATTCTCCAAATTGCATCAGCCTGGAATTTCTCAAATGGAGGAATTCCTCAGAATAAATGACAAATTGTTATTTGTAGCAAATGAAGCCCACTAGAAGGATTGTATTCATCCATCATAATTAATGGCCTTCAGTCGTAAAAACGGAGCCAATCACCTCTTCAGGTGAGACATAAATCAGTTTCTAATTCCTTCAACGCCAGCAATGACGTAACAGTAGACTTATTGATAAAGCTATGTACAAAATCAATACACCTGTCAATGTTTCAAGGGGCCCCGGATGGTAAGGTGGTGTGCGGCGATCGACTTTATACATTACTCACACTGCACTTCTTTCCGCGTGGGTTCGAATCTCGGTTCAGCCAATGCGTGTACATGAGAAAGCTTGCCAGTAGCTTCGAGTGCGTAAGTGGTTCTTCCTGGGTTCTTATTGCACCATATATACTAGCAACCACGTATCGCCTAACATGTGCTGAAAATGGCTTTGAACCCACACAAAAAACCACAAAATCAAAAAACACTGTTTCAAAGTTCTTCTTTAGCGTCCGCCTCGGATGCGGAAAGTCGCGGGTTCGAACCCTGGCCGAGTCATAACAAAGACTTATAAAAATGGTATGAGTAGCTGCCTATCTAGGCGCTCAGCATGAAGAAGTTAGTGTTAGGACTGGTCGGCCTGGTGTCAGGACAATGTGACTGGGTGGGACATCATGCTACAATTCTGCGGCATGACACCGCATTGCTAGACATCACTATAAACTGCCACACTGCAGACATGGTAGCGATATGACTGAAAAATCGTTAAAGCTACGTTTAAAATCAAAATCACACGCACACACACACGCACGCACACACTCCTTTGCTTTCGATCCGAATGGACGGTGGAAATATTGTTACATGCATTTTATGGACACCACAGCCTTTCAATAATTGATCGAGCAATTGCATTAAAAAAAACAATAGCAGTTAAAAACCCATTACCTCTCACCACTTTGTCGATAACTACAATGATCAAACCCGCTGCCATAGACAAAGTATTTATAATATCATAAATTTATTATCATGTTCTAGTAAAAGAAATACGTCAAAATAAATCACCATTCACTTGGATATTTTATACATACCCTGTGTCTCTACAGAGTCCTCAACTTGATAGTAATTTCTCCTCCTCTTCATTTCATCTGGAAAAAAAAAAACTTGAAAAGTCAAGACTGATTTCTATGAAAACTAACTTTCACCGTACTTTTTGTATAGACAAAACAAAACAAAATACAAGGGAATTTTCACTCAAAATAACACTTAAATAGTATTTGTTTCAAAATAATTTCAATATAGTTTCTTAATTTGAACTGTAGCCTTTCTTATTGTTGTTCTTCTTATCCTGTGCGGGGTTGGGAATGTAGAATAGGCCCGATACGTTCTGTTGTTAGATTCACTAATGGAGACAGAAGACTTGTTTTAGTGGTTATCGAGTTGAACTCACAACCGAAAGGATGCAGGTTTGAATGCGACCACTGAACCAGTCTGAGTCGCTATCATGTTCCTGGGCAAGGCACTTTGCTCCAAGAATCGATTCTAAATAATTTCCCTTTGTTTCTGTGCCATCAAATACCAAATGAAACCAAACCTTTTTCGACATTTAATTATTTTACTCATATAATTCATCATAAAATTTCAGTAAAAACAGGTCATTAAAACTGTTATGTGTTTACATTTTTAAGATTAAGGCACTCAGTAAAAAGGTGTTAATGTACGTGTTTAATTTTCAACCGGATTGAGAACATAAATATTAGCAAAAGTTAAGAGTGTTTATAATTCGCTTTTTACGGCGTTAAGACTGGTGTATTAAGGACATACATACTGATCTTGCAAGAGCAATTTCCGTTTTGTTTTTGACGGACAACTCATGAGAATTTTAATTAAACGGCTATGTTTGTATTCGCTTTTGCAATTTGCGGCGAACGTGTCTTGTCTACGTATGTTTGAAAGATTGACAACATAACCGAAATGTCTGTAACAATGCTGTTTCACTGTGGACAATAGTGTATTTCATAGTTATTCATTCTTTCTTGTATTTCATGAGCCAAAATATTTTATTTTGTATCCGAAATTTTAAAATCGACGTTAAACACACACACCATAGCTTATTTAAATCAAATTGTTTGTCCCATATGTAGGCATTATTTATAGTTTGGTTCTTTTAAACTCTAAGAAAAATACTGCTAAAGTTTCCAAAGAAGCTGAGATTTAATTTTGTAAACCTACCTCTGAAGAGATTTGGTACCAGCTTGTAGACAATGTCTTGCAGAGTGTGATCCAGTCTACAAAGTGAGAGATAAAGATTGCATTAACAGTCCGTAGCGTATGCATTATTTAAAATACAGCACTCCCTCATTATGATGTTGCACACAGGAGTCAAACAGTATACCGTCTTACAATGAAATGGGATTCATAACCATGGTCAAATTATAAATGGAACCGTCTTATAATGAAGGGCCGTATAACGGGAGAGCGCTGTAATGTTATCGTATTTATAACTAATTGTCTTCGTACAAGAACACAAGCTGCAATCACTGAAAAAGCTGACAACACATTTTAAACGAATTACATTAAATGTCGGAATAATATAAACAAATTATATTAATTAACCCACAGTATTATTTCATTAAAAAAAGACTGAACTTACCTCATTACATGTACGATTCTAATCAAAATCATAATTAATTAGGACTAGTCAATTTAAGTGATGTCTAATGTATGCAATTGACGTCATCAATTGACGTCACCAATTCTAATGCATTTTCTACAGGATCAAAATTCGAGTGGATTTATTCACCATGGTAACCATGAAGAATTTTAAGGAAATGTCACACGCAATGTCTCATTATCCAGAACTGAAAAGTATCTCAACTGTAAAAATATACCACAGATCCAATACTTCTATTGCTGTTTAATATTCGAATCTCTTAAACAAACATACATAACAAATCTGATACGGAAACTAAGCCTGGTGAATGACATAATATATATATATATATATATATATATATATATATATATATATATATATATATATATATATATATATATATATATATATATATATATATATATATATATATATATATGTGTGTGTGTGTGTGTGTGTGTGTGTGTGTGTGTGTTGTTGTTGTTGTATGGTTTAACGCCATTTTTCAGCACACGATAGGCTATACATGGCGGCCAGTATTAATGGTGAGGAAGAACCCGGGAAAACTCCGGAAAGAACCATCGACCCACGAGAAGCTACTGGCAAGCTTTCTCACATACCCACATTAGCCGACTCCGCGACTCGAACACACACAGACAGAGGTGAGATGGCAGTGATCGTAACGGAGAGCGCTTTAGAACACTCGGCCAATCGGGGCCCCCTTAACAGGTGATGGTTTTCAATTTCACGTCAAAATTTACTTCTAGAATGCAATGTAAGTTGTTATTGTTGTTTTGGATTCAACGTCATTTCTCAGAGCAAGATCACCTATATGTTGTGGCTAGTATAACGGGTGGAGGAAGAACCCGGGAAAGCCCCAGTAAGAACCACCGACCCACGGGAAGCTATTGGCAAGCTTTCTCACATTTCCACACTGGCCAAGCCCGAGATTGGATCCCACGCGGACAGGTGAGTGTGTGTGTGTGTGTGTGTGTGTGTGTGTGTGTGTGTGTGTGATTAGGATTTTTAACGTAGCTTTAAAAAAGTTCAGTCATATCGCCTCCATGTCTGCAGTGTTGCAGTTTATAGTAATGTTTAGCACTGGGGCATCATGCCGCAGACATGTAGAATGATGTCCCACCCAGTCACAATTATCCTGACACCAGGCCGACCAGTCCTAACACATACCTCTTAATGCTGAGCGCCAAGCGAGGCAGCTGTTAGTACCATTTTTGTAAGTCTTTGGTATGACTCGGCCGGGGATCGAACCCACGACCTCCCGCTTCCGAGGCGGACGTTCTAACCACTAGGCCAACGAAGCGGTCACGGACAGGTGAGATGGCAGTGATAAAGGCTCAACGAAAGTCAGAAGTATCTTTAGTAAGTCGACCAAGAGTGATAAATATCTAAAACAGTTAGTTACTTACTGCATGCGTATATTATAAAAATTATTTAGGTAAAATAATTACTGATTGAGATTAAAATTATTATCCATATATGCATTTTAAAACTTGACCTCTCTGAAATAGTACACATCGGTGTAAAAGAATAAACAACGCCGAAAATCAGAGAGAAAAAACTGTATACTGTTTAAAAAAATCACTTCCGGTCTCGTTGGTAAAATAACTTTGTGCAATATACTCGTTAGATATATGTATTTCCTGATGATTCAAACATAACAATGTTGGATGGCGGGAAAACTAACTTAATCTCGATCAGTCTTGAGGATTTTTGGCATATCTGTAGTGGACGCATTCTTACGCATGTATGCACGTATTTCTGATGGGGATTTCAAATGCATGCATGAATAGTGGCCAAAATATGGCAGTTATCTAAAAACAAATTGGGAAATGATTAATGGAATATTCAAATATCAAGTCAGAGAAGAAGTCTCAACGTGTGTAAAAAGTACATGACAACTCTAAATATTTGAAAGCTTATTTTGGGTTTAATTGTATTTATACATTTTAACTGTGTATTTTACAGTTTTTAAATTTGAAGTATAAAACAATTGTTCTTTCTTATCTTGATTTGTAGTTGCTTTCATATTCATACCGAAGGAACCGTCAATAACAGTCAATAACATGGATTTGTCAATCTAAATGAAGTAACATTGAGCGTTGTGTATGTGGACTGGTGCGATAGCGCTTTATAGCATTAAAATCGCATGCATATCTTGAAAGGCTGGTTAATCTTGGGTGGCAGCCAATCACGTCTTGCGCTGTTAAATCTACTGGGAAACACCTATAACAATTCCACCAAAGTACTTGTTTGTGGACTAAAGAAATAATAAGCAAAGCTTGTATCAACACCTTACTAATTATGAGGGGAAAAAATAAACACAAGTATCTACGGAATTACTTAGAAAATCACTACTGTTTGAAATTTAAATTTTTTAAAAAGAAAACAAAATTGAATTGTATGGCCAGTGAAGAGACCGCAAACGGATTATTGGTAATAATTGCAGAATCAGTACGCAGGATAAATTCGTACCTGATATTCTGAAGCGGTCGCGTCTTGTGTACGAGAACTTCGCATATGGGGCAATATTTGCTGGCTTCCAGATATCTTACAATACACGTCTTGCAAACTGTGAAGAAAAGAAATTGGCTTAAAATTAGATAGATATAGACAGAAAGACAGACACACAGATAGATAGATAGATAGATAGATAGATAGATAGATAGATAGATAGATAGATAGATAGATAGATAGATAGATAGATAGAATCAAACATTACATACATTAAAAGATATATAGCATTTCAAAAGGAAAATAAGAAACATGTACGCGAATAATTAAGTAAATAAGCAAGGGAGGGAGTGAGGGAGAGGGCGTAAAGAAATTGCACTACAATCCCTCTTGTACATTTCATTTATTTTGCTTAGTATATAGAATATAACTGTACGTATTAAAAAATATGTTGTTTAGTGGATATATTTCTAAACATCTGGGAATAGTGCAGAATTTATTTCTTTGCTTGGAGTATGTTGAAAGACACATCGAAAGAGTTGGGATCTTTGAGTAATATAAACAACGGCGTTCGGCATCTTCGTTATGATAACCGCATAAACACACGAGAAGGGTAGCTAAATTAAGTATGTACAGATCGGATTTGATTGGACGTCTTGCGTTTTTAGTATGTAGGATATTAAGGTCACATTTGCCTACAGCATGATACGCTGGTGATCGGTTAGTTGGAGTAGATACAAGTTTTTTCATATTACAAAAACAGAAAGATAAGGAGAATTTCAGATATCGTCAGGCGATAGTTTCAAAGACAAATCTTAAATGGGGTAAAAAGACGTTTATAAAATCTTAAGTCTGGTTGGGATTGGTGTTATGCTTTGAGATTTACGTGGACAGTAAGGCGATGCCTCGTATCATCTTTGTAGAAGAACATCACTTCTGTCAGATACCTGATTATTTCTATCAAATGCAATAGGCATAATCTCTTCTTCTTCCTTCCGTTTGCAAGAGTTTTCCGACCAGTTTCCACAAAACGAGACTAACGGTTTGGGCAGCTTTCATCGGAATGTTTCTACTCTGCTACTTAAAGTCTGGATTTTTTTCTACTCTTGAGAATCTTCAGTAGAGCAATAATCCTGACTTGAACTGGATCAATACTGTACACATATAGCAATTATCCCTGACTTTAAATGGATGAATACAGTACACAGATAGCAATTATCCCTGACTTTAACTGGATCAATACTGTACACATATCGCAATTATCCCTGACTTTAGCGGGCTCAATATTGTACACATATAGCAATTATCCTGACTTGAACTGGATTAATACTGTACACATGTAGCATATAGCAATAATCCTGACTTTTACTGGATCAATACTGTACACATATAGCAATAATCCTGACTTGAACAGGATCAATACTGCACACATATATCAATTATCCCCGACTTTAGCGGGCTAAATACTGTACACAGATAGCAATTATCTCTGACTTTAATTGGATCAGTACAGTATTCAGATGGCAATTATTCCTGACTTTAATTGGATCAACACTGTACACATATAGCAATTATCCCTGACTTTCACTGGATCAATACTGTACACAGATAGCAATTGTATCTGACTTTAACTGGATGAATACAGTACACAGATAGTAATCATCCCTGACTTTAAATGGATCAATATTGTACACAGATAGCAATTATCCCTGACTTGAACTGGATCAATATTGTACACATGTATCACTTATCGCTGACTTTAACTGGACCAATACAGTACACAGATAGCAATCATCCCTGACTTTAACTGGATCAATACTGTACACAGATAGCAATTATCTCTGACTTTAACTGGATCAATATTGTACACATTTAGCAATAATCCCTGCCTTTAACTGGATCAATACTGTACACATATAGCAATAATCCTGAATTTAACTGGATTAATACTGTACACATATATCAATTATTCCTGACTTTAACTGAATTAATACTGCACACAGATGGCAATAATCCTGACTTTAACTGGGTCAATACTGTACACAGATAGCAATTATCCCTGACTTTCACTGGAACAATACTGTACACAGATCGGCCAGAGTAACATATTTTAGTCACGTTCGACACAGAAACTTAGTTACATGTATTCTGAATAGACATACTAATATGGTCAGTCAATGTAGCATCAGAGGATAATGTTAGTCCAAAGTGTCCGTGATTTTTAACAAGAGGGGATTTCGTATTTAAAAAGGGAACTTTAGAAAAGAAAAGTCAGTCTGCCTGCTTGTAACTAATAAAATATCTGTTTTCTAATTATTAAAAGTAACAAGCAAGTCACTTCCCGGTGCATTATGGTTTCTAACATCAATGCTTATAATCCTTTGTACTTGTAAAGGCTCTGTCAAAACTTCAAGACAGGGGTCATCAGCATAAATATATAAATTTTCATACCGTAAATGCGAACCTATTTGCAAAGAACTATCGACGCTTGTGTATTTTTAAATATAAAAAAACAATTTCGAATTATATATATATATATATATATATATATATATATATATATATATATATATATATATATATATATATATATATATATATATATATATATATATATATATAAAGAAAGAGAGAGCTAATATTAATTCATGTAATTTTTCATCGTTCGATGCATATGGCGATACTTCAGTTTTCAAATACTTTCAACTCCTTTCAGTATAACATCCATATCATAATCGGTTACAACGCCGTCTACTTCATAAGCATATTAGATTTTCTTTCATAAGAGGGTTTTTTAATTCAAATTACAATATAATATTTAAGTGTAAATATGTTTGCGAATTTAAAAGCAATGTATTATTTTCTTTCCGTTTTTTTTTCTGTTTGTTGTTCAAACAATTTAATAATATTATACAATTTGTGACAGCAAGTAAATACACATTAGGAAACAAACTGGTATATCATTTACAAGGAATACACATTAAAAGGCATTTTTTTCTTCGTTACGTTAAACAGCTCGTAGATGTTAGTTATTCAATCGATAGTTATTTCCAACTTTGTAATACAAATACTAGGGGTGCATATCAATTAACATTTTCTGAACAAAACACACGTATACAAAAATCGATTAAAAACTAAACTGCGTCAACAGACCGACGCAATAACGTACGTTTACTTACATGAGTGAAGACATTCCACTATGGTTGTGGCGTCGATGAGATATCCCCCGCAAAGAGCACAAAGCAGGTGGGGATTTAGTTCTGTAATGCGCAGGCGCGCGGGTTGCATGGCGCCAATTACTGGAATTAGAAAAATAAAATGTTTGTGAAAGTACAAATAAAATAAATGGTCAGTTTTATATATGAAAATTATGTGGCTTTTACTCACACCCCACCCCACCCCCCAAAAATACAGACATCCTCTTCGAAAGACTCCAAGAACAGCTAGGCTTACGGATGTCTTAATAAAATATAGCTCGTTCTGATAGCCAACGGCACTCGTACCTTGTATAAGATACATGACCCTTTAGAAGGATATGGCAGACTGAAGAAGACATTTTTTGATGAAAATATGTGGTGTTGATAAAAAGGAAGGTTTTATTGTTTGTCACTGCAATTTATTCTGATTCATAATATGAACAAACTCGTATTTAATTATAACTGTAGGTTTTTAATTAGGTATCAATAAATATATGTACTTAAATATCGATGTAGGGTTAATTAGGTATCAATAAATATATGTATTTAAATATCGATGTAGGGTTAATTAGGTAGCAATAAATATATGTATTTAAATATCAATGTAGGGTTAATTAGGTATCAATAAATATATGTATTTAAATATCGATGCAGAGTTAATTAGGTATCAATAAATATATGTATTTAAATATCGATGTAGGGTTAATTAAGTATCAATAAATATATGTATTTAAATATCAATGTAGGGATAATTATGTAGCAATAAATATATGTATTTAAATATCGATGTAGGGTTAATTAAGTATCAATAAATATATGTATTTAAATATCAATGTAGGGTTCATTAGGTAGCAATAAATACATGTATTTAAATATCGGTGTAGAGTTCATTAGGTAGCAATAAATACATATATTTAAATATCGATGTAGAGTAATTAGGAAGCAATAAATACATGTACTTAAATATCGATGTAGGATTAATTAGGTAGCAATAAATACATGTACTTAAATATCGATGTAGGATTAATTAGGTAGCAATAAATACATGTATTTAAATATCGATGTATGGTTAATTAGGTAGCAATAAATAAATGTACTTAAAAATCGATGTAGGGTTAATTATGTAGCAATAAATACATGTATTTAAATATCCATGTAGAGTTAATTAGGTAGCAATAAATACATGTATTTAAATATCGATGTAGGGTTAATTATGTAGCAATAAATACATGTATTTAAATATCGATGTAGGATTAATTATGTAGCAATAAATACATGTATTTAAATATCGATGTATGGTTAATTAGGTAGCAATAAATACATGTACTTAAAAATCGATGTAGGGTTAATTATGTAGCAATAAATACATGTATTTAAATATCCATGTAGAGTTAATTAGGTAGCAATAAATACATGTATTTAAATATCGATGTAGGGTTAATTATGTAGCAATAAATACATGTATTTAAATATCGATGTAGGGTTAATTATGTAGCAATAAATACATGTATTTAAATATCGATGTATGGTTAATTAGGTAGCAATAAATACATGTACTTAAAAATCGATATAGGGTTAATTATGTAGCAATAAATACATGTATTTAAATATCCATGTAGAGTTAATTAGGTAGCAATAAATACATGTATTTAAATATCGATGTAGCGTTAATTAGGTAGCAAGAAATATATGTATTTAAATATCGATGTAGCGTTAATTAGGTAGCAATAAATATATGTATTTAAATATCGATGTAGGGTTAATTAGGTATCAATAAATATATGTATTTAAATATCGATGTAGGGTTAATTAAGTATCAATAAATATATGTATTTAAATATCGATGTAGCGTTAATTAGGTAGCAAGAAATATATGTATTTAAATATCGATGTAGGGTTAATTAAGTATCAATAAATATATGTATTTAAATATCGATGTAGCGTTAATTAGGTAGCAAGAAATATATGTATTTAAATATCGATGTAGCGTTAATTAGGTAACAAGAAATGTATGTATTTAAATATCGATGTAGCGTTAATTAGGTAGCAATAATTATATGTATTTAAATATCGATGTAGCGTTAATTAGGTAGCAAGAAATATATGTATTTAAATATCGATGTAGCGTTAATTAGGTAGCAAGAAATATATGTATTTAAATATCGATGTGGGGGTTTATTAGGTAGCAATACATAAATGTATTCAACGATGACCCTTTCGCTCTTATATGTGTATAACCATTTTAAATTTTCTTCTTGCAAAGAAAATACAGATTTGCATGAAATATATATTTGGACGAAAAACATGCAACATTTCCAGATTTTAATAATATTTGATTGTTATTATGTCGTAAACACCTTATTGTAGCAGGCACTAATATTTATATCATTGCTATTTTTATATCATAAACACTTCATTGTGTCATACACTATTATTTATATCATTGCTATTTTTTGTCATAAATAATTCATTGGGTCAAACTCCAATATTAATATCACTGTTTTGTCACAATAACTTTAGTGTATCATGCTCCCATATTTATATCGTTGCTATTTCGTCAGAAATACTTCAATGTGTGATGCCCAATATTTACATCATTGTTATTGTCAAACATACTTCATCTGCCATCTTCCAATATTTACATCATTGTTATTGTCAAACATACTTCATCTGCCATCTTCCAATATTTACATCATTGTTATTGTCAAACATACTTCATCTGCCATCTTCCAATATTTACATCATTGTTATTGTCAAACATACTTCATCTGCCATCTTCCAATATTTACACCATTGTTATTATGTCATAAATATTTTACTGTGTCATTCTCAAAAATTACATCATTGCTATTTCTTCATATATACTTTATTTGTCATGATTTAATATTTACATCATTGCTAAATGCATTGTGTTATGATAATGTTTTGTTAATTTTAATCGTGTTACAACAATGTTTTTACTGTATGGTGTATATTTATTTCGTTTTGCTGAGCGTTTTCACCAGAACAACCCCGCGAAAACCATGTACATTCAGTAAGTTACACACACACACACACACACGCGCGCGCGCGCACAGACACAGACAGACAGATATTGCAACATTCGGTACAAATAAAAGTAACAGTAAGGCCTGGGACGACCTTTAATTTTTCCATGATTAATAACTGTTACATTTTGGACTGTCCATGCGCAGTGAAAATATTCACCTATAACTTAAGTCCAGCCACAAAATGCACAGATCCAGATCTGCAGCTGTCAGTTCCAGGACTATGCAGTTTATCAGGAATAACCAGCCGAACAAACAACAATGACTCTGATCCACCAGCGTATTATGCGCCGGCCTATCAGGGTCTATATTGTTAGAAGTTTAACAGCTGAACTTGTCTTGTACGCGAGTATAGACGGTTTTTAAAAATGTCATACAAATTATGAAGTAATATTTTGCAGGACAGAGAGAGTTTTTAAAACAGGAAACCGCGTTGTAAACAGGAAACCGCGTTGTAAACAGGAAAAAGAATTTAGAGAAATTACATATAAATAATATGTCAGTACAGTTTACTTCCTATAATTATAAGAGAGATAAGAGCAGATGGCATTCATAGTTTGGGTATAAGAATCACTGTACCAAAAGGGACGAGTCAAATACATCATCTTTCTATCTATCGAATGGCACCAATATAACCAAACAGGTCAGAGACTTACGACTCGTTTCAAGGATGAATCAAACGCGTGCCGTGAGTAACGTTATATATGGTCTATCTCTACTGCACCTGCACATGAGACCATTCCCATAAAAAGTGACTGAACAAGATAAAAGAAAAGCACCCACTCGCTAGGTAGGCGGAATTTAGTAAAAGTGCAAGGTACACGTGAAAAAAAAAAAAAAATTAGAAATTGATAATATGTAAAAAAAGAGAGGATCAATTAATAAGAAACCAATGTCGTAATATTAGTTTATACATGCGGTTCCGTACGAGCAGGATGACGCACATGAATATTTGACCATTTATGAGATTTGTTGAGTTTCTTAACGATTCGATTTATTCGGTGATTTCACGCATTTAACTGAAGCACACATACATGGACATCACATATACTATGTAATGCATAATTTTGTACATTTTTACTTGAAAAGCTGTGAGGTCATTAGGCGTTGACAGCTGATGGAATACTGTGAAGAGTTTATTTAACCATTCGTGGTAATTTCATCACAGTAAGGTCAAAGCTCAGGGATGTATGCAATGTTATACAACATACGATATATCTGTTCAGATTCTGGAAAGAATCTCGACTAAATGCCGATGGAAAATATTTTTATTCAAGTCTATATTACTCAATATCTTTCAAAGAAAAATAGAAGGAAGGGGAAAACCCCCAAAGTATCAGATATGATGTAAATGTAACGGTAGCATCGGAGAAAACACAGCAATATTTGGTCCATGCGAAAAAGCTTCCGTCTTTCGAAGTCTACTGTAGTGTTTTCTTTGATTTGTGATTTTTAATGCCATTCATTTCCTGTCTTATTCACGTAGTCTGCTGTTATCATTATAAAATGTGTCGGTCCATTTTTTTACCATAATCAGCATACGATATATAATATGAAAACGAAACGTATCATATTAACCCCGTGAAATAATTCGTGACGACACCTTGTTTCCATTACCACAAATGATGTATTCAGTACCTACGAATAATAAATGAAACAGAAACTCAATAACTAATACAGGATTAAAATCTCCATGCTTTTGGACTGGTTATACTAATGAATGCAGTAGTGAATTTTTCTAACGTCTATTTCCCCCCTTTTTGAAGAATCAGTGTATCATTTTCTTTTTGTGTTATATATGCTCATAATAATACAGGTAGTACATTTTTGTGTGTGTGCGTGACATTTTTATCTGTATTCTTTTTACACCTACAATCTACTGCGTTAAACTTAAGTTCAGTCAGTATTATGAAAGCCCACCAAATATTTTTTTTGTATCTTTTCGGAAATCATTAAAAAGGAAAGATAAAATGAAATGCATTGCCAGACATAACCCTTATCCGTTGTACAGGTTAAGTTGTAATTCTCCTAATACAATCCTGTCTACATATTTTAGGATGATGGGAAAGGAAAACAGTGGTTGCTGATGCGGTTTTTGGAAAGAAACCTTCAAGATGAAAGAAGAAAAAAAACCACGAGATTTTTCCACTTTTAAATTAATAACTAAATACAAGGAGAGTTGTAATCCATTTTTTAAAATTCAGACACTACCTTTGAAACTAAAATGACCATACAAAATTTACATGCCTGCATCATCTTCATCCCTTTCCGCTGGTTAACGTTTTGGTGTGAAATACCATTAATACAATTAATTGCATAATTCAACAAAATGTATGATACAAAATTTTAAAAAGCTAACGAGATTAAATAAAATTAGGAAAATTGCAACCTGTAAAATTCTAAAATTCAGAAGATAGATGTTTGTTTAAATAACATTATATTTACAAGAAATTAAAAAGAATGAGATAAGCCCCATCCGACGGCGAAGAAAATCGAGAACGTATAAAATTCTAAAACACTGATAATGTCGATGTTTGTTTCGATACTATTAAACTGTAGGTATACTGCTTTATGAGATTATAGCGTTAAGCTCAGTGGAAGACGAAAATTGCCTCTCGTTTAATTCATCTAGGTAACAGTTTTAGAAGAATTCGTGTTGCTTTAATACCGAGAACTGTCTTGTGTTACTATTAAAAAGTTGTGTATGTACGTAAAGTAGCACTGGTAAAAACAGTATACAATTCCAAAACTGAAAATTCATTCACTGAGTTGGACACTGAATAAACATACATTAAGACATTAAGGAATACTCATTGAATGTCTTCAATGTATTTTCTTTTGCTGTTCATTTCCATTGTTTCAATTTTAAGTTGAAAGAACATTATGAAAATAACTTCATGGAATCAAATAACATGATCAGGGTTTACGAGCTTTATTTTTTCCCGCTTTTTGCCGAAAATACTAATTATTTTTCCGTATAGAGAAAACAAAGATTAAGTGGAATCTAAAAGCAAAAATATGTACTATCAATAATTTTTTTTAAAAAAAATGCAATAAGTACGAAAACTAAATTGATAAACCAATCGTTCGCACAGATACTTAAGTATTGAACAAATTTTGTAAAGTAAGCCGTAACTGAGAGGAAATGTTTCAGGACAACGTGGAACATGTGCGTACCAAATATGGGTTATTAAGGTGGTTCCTTGTCGATTAACACGACCAGGGTGGAGTAAGCACGTGTCAAAGGAATAAATCTGAAGAAAAGACATTTATAATAAAAAATAAATTATCACGGACAAAGATTTAAAACCAGTTAAAAAATTTGCTTTCCTATGATCCTGCGGGAAAACCACGCATACAAGTGGTGTAGTATGTCAAATTAAGACTCGGATTTGCAACTAATCATAACTAGTTTATTTTCTATATTAACGATTAGTAAAATATTAAATGTCAGTTTGAGTGTAGCACTTAATGATTCATATTTGTGTCCTGGTAAACATATAAAATTATACCCACATCACGCATCGTCTTTATTATTCAAATTCATACAATATACTCAGTGTTCCTGTTCTGTTAATCACATGCACGTGTGCAGCATATAACTGCAGGTGATTCATCGTACAGAGTTCTCAATTTTTCAACATGTACCAGATAACAAGGTTAAGAACTGGGCGATACCGCCTTTTCTTTGTAAAATACTCTTTTCTATGCTTAGATTTAGTGCAATTTAGGTGTAGTATTCTCCTTACAAGAACTGAAAGTGAACTGTACCATAAAGACATAAGTACAAAACATAACTTGTTCATTATATAATGGCAATGTCGTTACAGAATAGATACATATTTTGTAAACTGAAAGTGTTACTCAGTTTTGCATGGAGGGCCACTTATATTTAGATACAGTGATGCTCATTTTTACGTGGAACCCCCCCCCCCACAGAGCTTATTACAGTGTTACTCAGTTTTACGTGGAAAAGCACTTAGAGCTCGATACAGTTTTACAGTTGTAAACCATTCAAAGCTTGATACAGTTACTCAGTTTTGCGTGGAGAACCATTCAGAGCGTGATACAGTTACTCAGTTTTCATGTGGAAAATCACCTTAGAGCTCGAGACAGTGTTACAGTTTTCTGTGGAAAACCCACACAGAGCTTGATACAGTGTTACTCAGTTTTACTTGGAAAACCACACAGAGCTCAATAAAGTGTTATTCAGCTTTAAGTGGAAAACTACATACAGCTTGATACAGATTTATTCAATTTTACGTGGACAAACGCTTAGATACAACGTTATTCCGTTTTGTGTGGAAAACCAGATAGAGCTTGATACAGTGTTATTCAATTTTACGCCTAAAACCACGTACAGCTTTAGTCTCCAGCGTTAAAGTTACAACGATTAACACAAAATCCTCAAGACAGACAGCTGTCTTTACTGTCAATGCTTTCCTCAGAAGGAAAAATGTGACATTAAAGTATGTACGTATGTATGTATGTATGTATGTATGTATGTATGTATGTATGTATCTTAAGTTTTATTATGCATCAATCAAACTTTGCTTTGTTATACATTCAAAATGACTTACAGGTCCAATGGGCTGGATGCTTCTTACATGTTTTATGTTAGTGTATTAATGAGAAAGATTATCATATTTACTTCACTTTACATGTATTTGGAAGGCTTTATCTTCCTACATTTTGTGCAATTCAATTTTATAATTTTCGGTCTTAATGTTTGAAGGTACTATATAGACAGTTTTGTGCCGAGGTGCCGTCAAGCACTACTGCATGCACACACATCAATACTAACTTACTGATTTGCCGAAAACGTAATCACACCAGTAAATAATTAGAGGATAGTATCCAAAAAACAAAAATAAAAGGGAAAAGAACCACCAAACTATATACATTATGGTCTGAAAAAGTACGTATTATACCATTTGTTAATGTATTTCTGAATGAGACAAGTGTGTATTGTATTTGTTAGCAAATAAAATGGATGACTTGCAACATAATAGTTGTGGGCTCAAATGCTACCAACCACTTACAAGTCTGCTGGTTTGTCCCATTTTCCACCATTAGCCATGTGAAACCCTGATAATCAACCACGTGTCCAAAATTACTTGTAGTTCACTCTTACGAAATAAGCATCTTTGCAATAAGTCAAGAGTTTACATCTATAGTTGATTTCAAACCTCATCGCGAATGGAACCCGGCACTGTATCAAAAACGTATTAATATATATGGTTTTCCGTTGGCATGCACTTAAATGTTTCCATACCGTTCTTTCTACCGCTAACGCACACTTAAAAGATCAAGGCCCTTGTAATGTTAAAATTGTTGCCATGCTGTCAATTTGTTTTTTCCTTCTCTCAAAGCAGATTTCCGGTCAATAACTATTTCAGTCATTTCTCTTGAAATATTTGTTTAGTTTATTACAACAACAAAACAAAACAAAAAAAACAAAACAAAACAAACCGAACGATCTTGAGGCATAGTTAACCAACAAAGTTTCAATGCAAATTATGACATAGGCAACAGCAGCAAGTGATTATTCCAGGAAGATCACACCTGCATGGTTATATCATTCTCCTCTAGTGCTAAACATTAATACCACAAAGGGCTAATAGAATGCACAGTGCCCGCATTTACGGGGAAAAGTACAATATACAATTATTGAAGCCCGTGTAATAAGAGCTCTTATTTCTCAGAACGTTTGCAGAAATACATTTTTATAGATGCAGCACCCTTTACCATTAGCGATGCTACTTGAAAGCAATGCATAAAAAGTGGTGATACATGTAAATGTATCCAATGTAAGCGGAGTAAACACATTGGTCACAGTGGTTCATGCTACCTCGGTTTATGTTACCGAGTAATCACAGTACTGGCATAACTGCTGGATCAAACTTTCGGTCCTACGTATCTATAACATTAATACCCTCCAAGTTGATTAACTGGAAAAAATCTTGAAAAAATGTGTACACGGTTACTCAACCACTCATTCTAATCATCTGAGTTTAGGCCAAGTAAAACAAAGACAATCTGAACCGTGTGAGGTCTTATTACGCTTTGTTTTTTTACTCTTTCTTAACCTAAATTTCATCGCCATTCCCACCACATGCCAAGATATTTCTAAGGAGCTATATTTCAAAGCTGATATAACAGTGTATGATAGATAATACGAGGGCAATAATATTCCATGCTTAGAGCAGAAATATTTGCTTCACCTCATCCATTCACTCGTACATACCTACCTACCTATCTACCTACCTACCTACCTACGTACATACATAACTTTCTATTTTTGACTAGAACATAACTAATCAATTTAAATTACTGATAGAAAATCGACTGAAAACTTGGCATTATAAATGTTAAAATATGCATAGGCTTTGTTAATACAAGCATCAGGAAAAAGAATTTACGAAGCAAGATTATCAATAAAATACCTGTTAATCGCGTTGTGTCTGTCGATTTGTGCTGTGTAAATGCCCGGAAACATGTACATGAATGAGCTAAATAAATCACACCTTTGGAACGCGAGTAGTGGCACTGTGTATCAACGGTGGAATGCAAACTAGGATTATAAACCCATGTCCGCATGTTGTACTGTACAATAGGCTGATATTATCTTAATCGTGCATCCTGCTGTCGGCGGTCGACAACGTAATTTATCTTGTAACTTGTATTGATTTCTCCCATAAAATACTCGTAATGCACAAGAAACGATAGCTTTTGGAAAGTTGAATTGATATCGCATTCAAATGTTTCATAATCCACCATGTGCTTAGAATGACCATCTCTCTCCTCTCTCTCTCTCTCTCTCTCTCTCTCTCTCTCTCTCAAAACATTAAACTCAATACCTAAAACCATCCTATAAAATCAGACTGGTGAAACAGTGTAGCAACATTTTGTGCAAACAACTTCATAGTGGAAGCTTATGTATAATCACGGACGTATTCCGTTTAAGAAAATCAGTAACTTAAAGAGAAAGCTATGTACCCACCTCAGTTTGGTAATAACCATCGCCCCGAAAAAGATATGAAATGCGAATCATCACGTGTTACATATTTAATGAAGTTCCTAAATTAGCCTGATCATCAGTGCAGCACGTGAACTAAGAAGCACGTGGTTGTGTTCAGTCGACTTGCATTAAAGTATCCCAAGATAGTTTTGCACAATGGACCACAGTGATAAATCTCATCTAAGCTTTAGATATTATTTTGTGTACAATCGTATACAAGGATATTCCATAAAGGCACAGCAGCCACCCCCACAATACAGTATATTCCATAAAGGCACATACTCGTCCATCGTATGCAAGGATATGACGTAAAAGCATATACTCATCCATCGTATATACATCGATATTCCGTAAAGGCATATATAACATCGTATACATCGATATTCCGTAAAGGCATATGTAACATCGTATGCATCGATATTCCGTTAAGGCCTATACATCCTAAACATCGATATTCCGTAAAGGCATATGTAACATCCAATACATCGATATTCCGTAATACAACTTAATAGATTATACAGGAACACAAAGATATTCCGTAATGGCATATACAACTTAAAGGCGTATACAGGAACACAAAGATATTCCGTAATGGCATATACAACTTATAAGTGTATACAAGAACACAAAGATATTCCGTAATGGCATATACAACATAAAAGCGTATACAGGAACACAAAGATATTCCGAAATGGCATATACAACTTATAAGCGTATACAAGAACACAAAGATATTCCATAAAGGTACATACATCTATCTGTCTCTTCAGATCCTGTAGTTTATTTCTGAGTGTTAAAATTACTGGCAAACGTTTTGATTCTCCTTGTCTGCAGATATTGAGCATTTTCACGTGCCTCAAAAGACCGATTTAAATATATGTACAAAGCACACTGGAATGAACGGTATGATAAAACGAATCAGAATACATGCAACATGAAGTTTGACAAGGTTTAGTTATTATTTTGAAGTGACGAGGTTGCATTTTTGTTACTAATTTATAATTCAATAAAATATTTTCCATGCCTGACAGCACGCTATGCGCATTACAAACTTTTAGGTAAAGGGCGCGTAGCGCAGTCGGTACAAAGATTATTTTATGTATCCAGGGAATGCCGTTTATTTCAGTTGAAGTGGGTTGTTATCGTAATGTATTTTATAACATGTTGTTTGCGATGGTTTCTGCTTATTAGTTACGACAGGGAAGCGATATGACTTTGTTCATAAGACAGATATCATGTATGATTTCACGTCCAGATTTTTTTCAAAATATTCGTAAATACGGATCGCATATCTGACCAATCGGTTAATATTTTTCCAATGACCAATTTTGACTTCTGAAGTTACCGAATTCGTCTAACACATGAACGCTATCTTGATTTCTGTCATTATCTATACCTATTTTGCATCTACCGACGCACATGCCTATACTCAAAACACCCACCCACCCCCACACACATATCCATAGTCACGTCTCTCGTTCTCTTAGTGGATCTGTCTCTATCTGTACATGTTCGATAATGAACGTAGTGCAAAGGAGAAAACTAAAATGATTTGGTCAGTACCGTGGCGGTCTTTGGCTAGTGCCAGTGAGGACTTTGGCTAGTGCCAAGTAGTTCTTTACTCAACACGAAGGAAATCTATGGTCGGTACTCAATGAGGTCTACGGGTTTGTACTAAAGAGGTCTTTGGTCAGTATCAGTGAGGACTTTGGTAAGTAACAGTTAGGTCTTTGGCCAGTACCAATGAGGACTTTGGTCAGTGCCAAAGACATTTGGTCAAGTCGTATTAGTATCATATTCATCCAAGCAAATGTTTCATTTACAATCTTGTTCTGCTCTGCATTTCAGAACTATTGTGTAACGCATAACTTCGTGTCTGTTTTTATGTCATTAGTCATTTCCTTCTGAGTCAGAATACGACGCATTTAATGTTTCTAGTCAAGATTCATTTACATATTATCATGCGAATTTGTCATGAAAGTTAATGAGATATCCTAATAACTGAGGGCAAAATCAACGAAACATTAAAAGTAAAAATTTCTAGACCCGGAAAGACTATTCATAGTATGTATTCAACATTACTACATTCACGAGCTTTATGATAAGTGTCGTGCAAAAATCAGTGTGTCTTTGTCCAAGGTGCCCGTTTTCCTTTTAGGTGGCGCTCTACAGCTTCGAATACTGCAAAGGTTTAGATTTTTAAAGAAAAAGAATTTTCTAAGTTTTCCTCACTGGTTAAACTGACTATTTCGTAAAAGACTTTGCATGTCTTGGGTACTGTTAAAATAACTTTTATTTCCATTTATTTTTTGTAGGACTGATGGGTGTAATTTGGGCGATAGAATATACAGCTTGACCTTAATTTAAATAGGCATCTTTCAAAAAACATGCTAGCTCTGCTTGGTCATTTTGACTTCCTGGAATTTTGAGGTAAATTTTTAAAAAAAAGTGCCGATACCTTTTTGTTTTCGCGTTTCTATATATTTTGTAATTCATTCATTGCATTTTCAGCAGTTAGTATTGTCTAGTCTGGTAAAAATCGTTTCCTGATTTTAATGACTGCTAAATATAGTGTAATTTAGATTAATTCAGGCTGATTTTTTTAGCACATGGGAGCAGCCATTTTGGTCAGCTGTGTGATTAGATCATGTACAGTTTCCACACTTACAATATCCAAAGACATTTCAGCCACAATACTTGAAAGTAACATAGAAGTGTGCCAATATTCTCTTCACTGCGTGCGACGCAAAGGCAAACAACTTCACCTTACACACCTGTTACTCTCTCTGAAGTTCAGAATATCTGCAGAGCGCCACCTGTGTAATTATTTATGATATTCTACCCATACATGTCAATTGTCGTGTTCATAAAAACAAACACTGTTCAATCACGAATCATGAAAAGATCGTTAAATTAAAACAGTATGATATAAATCTAATCATTTTATGAAGACAACATGGGTCTACGGGATTCACAAGAAGCCAAACATCAATGCATCCCTCTGTCAAAACCAAAGAATATGTATATTTTAAAAAAAATATATTTATTATATTCTTTCAAGTTTATCAACTGCAAAAGGACATAAACCGCGAGCAAACTTGTAGGTGACTTATGAATCACTAAAGGATACAAAATCTACAACTGATCATTAATGTCTTCGAAACAACGAAATATAGTGATGTCCAGAGAAAAATACATACACAAAAATATGGTAATGATGGGAGAAAAACACTAAAGTATGGAGATGTTGAGAGAGAAAAAACAAACATGATATCAGGCACATCATTTTAGGAACCAAACTGATTGCGTCAACTTGGATAATATTGTGTAAATTCATGGTGAGATCCTTGGACATTATTATATGACTCCTCAGACATTATTGTATTCACCGCGAGAACCTTGTATGTAAATGTTTCATTCCACTGTGAGACATTATTGCATAACCATACGGTGAGATCCTTGGACATTGTTATGTAATGTCACGGCGTGATCCTTGAACACTGTTGTATAACTTCACGGTGCGATCCTTGGACATTATTGTACAACTTCAGGGCATGATCATTGGACATTGTTGTATAACTTCAGGGCGTGATCATTGAACACTGTTGTATAACTTCACGGTGCGATCCTTGGACATTATTGTACAACTTCAGGGCGTGATCATTGGACAATGTTGTCTAACTGTACGATGAGATCCTTGGACATTATTGTGTAACTTCACAGTGAAAACGTGTACATTGTTGTGTATCCTCACAGTGACATCCTTTAACATTACAGTGTAACTTCAGGTGAGATCCTTTCATTATCAACTGCAAAATGAATTATCTTGCCAATTCAGAACACAATGATATAGACACTCTATAATTTGTCTCGCATACTTACACCTGGCTTCAGACTTCAAAATTGATCAAAACCTATATGCATTTCTATTGCAATAATTGGTTTAAAAACCAACAAATTTTGTTTAATAGCCTTCGTGTTTCCTCTCCACACAATGCAAACACATGCAGAGTGCTTGTTTATTACATTATGATTTCAGTGACAGAAAGAGGAGAACAATCATATTAAAATCAGGTAAAAAACAACTTTACACCACCGCTAGAGTCTATTAAGATCAAATGAAAGATGTAATTTCCGCAACATGACTGTACATATTTCTTATCACGCAATACTCTATAAAACAAAATTCCCAAAAAGAAATATGTACGTCGTTCTTTCAGAAGTTTGTATTCTGAAATACAAGATAACAAATGCGACGTCGAACTGATGTTAATGAGGTGATTGG
Source organism: Sinohyriopsis cumingii (assembly GCA_028554795.2). NCBI lineage: Eukaryota > Metazoa > Mollusca > Bivalvia > Unionida > Unionidae > Sinohyriopsis > Sinohyriopsis cumingii. The sequence goes on along the minus strand of CM068841.1, from coordinate 42,184,426 downwards.
GCTGATGGATTTCTAAGATAAAATTCCTCTTTTCAAAATAATTTTGTGTTTACTCAGCATGATTCTCCTTCCTTCCAAACAAAATGTTAATTCAAAAAAAAACAAAGGTGGAATCGTTTGGTTTTGTGGGCTTTAACGCCATTTTTCAGCACATGATAGACTATAATCCACGCCAGGGTATCTCATACTGGTTTTGAGTGAGGGTTAAAATCAAGGAAAAATTTAAAGTAAGTGTTTGTAGCCTCCGAAAGACAATGTATTCAGCAAAACCACATTCAGAAACTTTGTAGTGCGGCGAGCATATTCGGCGGAGGAAGAACCCGGAAAGAACTACCGACCTACGGCAAGCTACTGGCAAGTTTTGACATAAACTCACGTTGGTCAAGCCGAGACTCAAACCCAATCAACACAAACTGGGATTAAACAGAATGAAATCAACACACTGGGATTGAACATAACGAAATAAACACATTGTGATTAAAATAAATGAAATCAACACATAATGGGATTAGACAGAATGAAATAAACACATTGGGATTAAACAATGAAATCAACGCACTGGAGTTAAACAGAACGAAATAAATACTTTGCGATTAAAATAAATAAAAAACATTATGTGATTAAACTAATGAAATCAACAGATTGGGGGTAAACAGAATGAAATAAAATCATTGGGATTAAACAGAGCGAAATACACATATTGGGATTAAACAGAATGAAATCAACACAGTGGGGTTAAACAATGAAATTAACACACTGGGATTAAACAGAATGAAATCAACACAATCGGATTAAACAGAATGAAATTAACAAATTCGGATTAAACGATGAAATCAACACATTCGGATTAAACGATGAAATCAACACATTCGGATTAAACGACGACATCAACACTTTCGGATTAAACGATGAAATCAACACATATCTAAATCAAATTAAAAGAAATCAAGACACACTGGGATTAAGCAAAATGAAATCGACACATACTGAGATTAAATAGAATAAAATCCACTTGCTTAGCATTAAAGCCAACATGGACAAGAAATTAATGAAGAAAGTCCACTTAAGTAGAAAAAATACTATAAAAGTAGTTACTCGAATATTGTCCAGCTGTTGTAGTGCCCTATACTGCGTTGTGAGTGTTGACTAATGTAAATTAAATGTAATGAAAACAAAACATTAAATTTCTCACCATCAAGGTCAACTAAAGTAAAATTTATATCAGTCATGAATCTTATGGTAAGATCGTGTTCTTTATAGTTTACCTTAGCGTCATTTTGACATGCACGATATGAATACAATTTAGTATTATTAACTGCCAGAATTACATCCGGATTAAAATATGCAATTTTGAGTGTTTGGAAATAAAGAAAACAAAAACACTGCAAATATCCAGAAAAAAAGGCAATGATATGAAAATATATGAATAAGAAAAGTACTTTAAGCTTGGTAGATATCTTAGAATACTTGCGGATGTTTGCAGTTGATGTTTACCGCGAAACTTGAGATGACCTAATCAATTAATTACTACTCAACTTTATGACGTCAGTCCTTTAAGTTTTGATGCGTAGTGCTAGTAACTATGGGGATAATTGCATCATCTTCATAAGAAAAAAATACGAGAACTAAAAGTTTACGAAACCGAAGAAAATAAAATAAACGTATGTCCCACTGTGAATCAGTCCAACTCTATTCCTCCTTCGCATTACAGTCACGATTTTAATTTGCAATATTAAAGCGGGAATGTTTACAACATCTGCTATACATTCCTTGGTACAAATCTGAGTATATATATATATATATATATATATATATATATATATATATATATATATATATATATATATATATATATATATATATATATATATATATATATATATATATATATATTGAAAACATTTGAGTATTTTAATCATCCAAGTGAAGTTATGTATGGATATATGGTAACAAGACGTTTCTTTTTGTCAGTTTCTATGTAAATATTCAAATCTTGTAATTTAGACAACCATAAAAATGCACGCTACCTGTGAAGTTGTTCTTCACTGTGCTGGTTTTGACAGTAAATAGTGAACAAATAACCCATATTTTGCTAAACAGTAAATATTCTGATATTTCATTAGCGACCTTCCTTAATTGCTATATGCAATCCAATCCGAAATAGATTCTTGACAATAAACTTTTCTGCTAGGCATGCTGTCATTACGGAACTGGCCTACAGTATCACCATTACAAGGCAGAAAATTTTGCAAAAAGACATTGCTTACAAAGTCTGAGTTTTCACATAGTGGCATGGGAAAATACTGGTTTATTTTCCCAGTTCTGCACATATGCAGATATATTCTGTCAGGTCAGATACCGTATATACTCGCCTAAAACTCAAGTTCAACTGCAAATTGCACCAACACAGATCTGCTGTAACATTATGCGATAACATATCTGGTTGTACGCTGCTTGCAGTTGGACTAGACTTGCAAGAGGTGTGTAAGCGGTAATCAAAGTGTACGTATTCCGATCACGTGTACACAATTGGCAAAAAACAAAAATCATTTCTATTTTCTCAATTTAATTAAAATGAAACTGGTCCATATAGTAGTTATTTTAAGTGCAAGCGCTAATTTTTGTCTTATCTCCTTAACGCTATCGATAAGAAAGCAGCTCGTGACAGATAGGCAAACTTTTGTGATGCTCTACATTTGGTCTGTCTGAATATTTTAACATGTTATGCCTAAATTCCGAGTAATCGACCATATAGTTCCGGGGATTTAAAATAATTATAAATAGTCATCAAGACATTAAATAATAAACCACGGCCAGGAGCGGATCCAAAACTATCGTTTAGCATCGTTTATGAGGATCGTAAACAAATAAACGAGGGGTCTGTGGAATGGAATCCAGTGTGTGTGGGTGGGTGGGTGGGGGCCTTAAGGCTACGCATTCTAAGCGCTTCCAATAAATACTTTTAATGATCTAACTGTAAAAATAAATTACTGTAGAAATGTTTTATTTCTTTCAAACTCATTTTTGGGTCGTTTAGGAAGTGGTAAATATGCGAAACTTTTGTATCTTTTTATTTCTTACATGCTCTCTCACTCTCTCTCTCTCTCTCTCGATTTTATTACTGGCTATCGCAATTTGTTTTTGAACAATACACAAAGTTTAGTACCATCTTATTAAAATTTTAAAATAAATAGTTTAAATAGTAGTGTAAATTTAAACAAGAAGTTTTTAAAACTAAATCCGTAAATTGACAAATTTCGGCTATACGTACAATATAAGAAAAGAAAACCACAATGAAAATGTTACCAAAACAAACCCTGGATGAAACTGAAGCAATAGGATGTTCTCTTTGCATCCTTGGGAAAGTCACGTTCCCCTTTTCTCAGCATAATATAGCCAATGACGGTTCCAGAGTGACGTTAAAACCAACGAACTAAAAAATAAAATTACACGAAAATGTTATATTTCTTTCAAATGAAAGAATATGTGGCTCTGCTGAACGACGAACGACAGACAATACACTCCAATACGCCACCACAGCTAAAACTCCATCTACACTGGAGCAATTCAGCCGCAAATACGCCATCATAGCTCAAACCTCATTTACACTGGAGGAATTCAGCCACTAAAACACCAACACAGCTCAAACTCCATCTACAATGGAGGAATTCAGCCGCTAATGCGCTATCACAGCTCAGACTCCATCTACACTGGACGAATTCAGCCGTAAATACGCCTTCATAGCTCAAACTCATTCTACACTGCAGGAATTCAGCCGTAAATACGCCTTCATAGCTCCAGCTCCATCTATACTGGAGGAATTAGCCGCTAATTTATTGACAAAAAAATAAACCAAAACAAGTGCATAGAGTATCGGAAGAGACAACGACACTTCTGTTATTAAAATATAAAGTGATACAAAAAATATTATTTCAAAACATTTTTACGCAACTACGATATCTCACTGGGCTTTTCACTTACATATCAACCAACGGTCCTCGGGTGGCCGAATGGTCTTTAGCACACGCCTTTATCGATTACTGCCATCTCACCTCTGTCTGATTGGGTTCGAGTCTCGGCCTCAGCCAATGTGTGTGTGTGTGTGTGTGTGTGTGTGTGTGTGTTTGTGTGTGACTTGGATTTTTAACGTAGCTTTAACAATGTTGCAGTCATATCGCAACGATGTCTGCAGTGTGGCAGTTTATAGTGATGTCAAGCACTGGGGCATCATGCCGCAGACATGTAGCACGATGTCCAACCCGTCACATTGTCCTGACACCAGGCCGACCAGTCCTAACACTAACCTCTTAATGCTGAGCGCCAAGCGAGGCAGCTGTTAGTATCATTTTTGTAAGTCTTTGGTATGATTCGGCCGGGGATTTAACCCACAACCTCCCTCATCCGAGGCGGACGCTCTAACCACTAGGCCACCGGAGCGGTTCCCAACGTGGGTATGTGAGGAAACTTGCCAGTAGCTTCCTGTGGGTCGGTGGTTCTTACCGGGGTTTTCCCGGGTTATTCCTCCACCAGTTATACTGGCTGCCATGTATAGCTTATCTTGCGCTGAAAAATGGTGTTAAACCCAAAGCAACAACAACAACATATCAACCCACGAGATAAATCAATTTCAAACTTCAACTCCCCACAACAATGGGAGATTTTAACATGTGAAATTTAATCATCTTCGTCTATACAGACTGCTGAACACATTGATGTCTGCGCTTAATTGGTTGTAAAGCGTACTTAAAACGGTTTCCATTGTGTCCAAGGAAATATTACTTGACACCAGAAAGGGTTAACCTAAAGGTGCACCAAATGTCATAGCAGGCAGAATCTCTATCACATTTTCCCATGGGAAAGGCTTAAACAACATATGGAAGTATATTGTTTTATTATTTACAAATATTCATTCTCATCTTTGATATAATAGTTGCTTCGTGTGAAATACAATGATAATCCTAATAATAATGAAAACATAAATACTTGCTGTTATGTTTATTGTTCACACTGATAATGTTGATGTCGTTGCTACTACTGCGTAACAATAATAATAATAATAATAAGAAGAAGAAGAAGAAGAAGAAGAATCGTCTTCGTCGTCATCATCATCATCATCATCATCATCGTTTAAATACAAGATCGCAATCACAAAATGAATTGCATTTACGAAAGCAACCATCTCTTATAAAAACACGTGGACTTGACATCAATAATACAGCCTGTCCAATCAGATTATTTCAGACTCGTGTTGTTATAGTTCTCGGCCCAGGAATACATGAAATAAACCGCAAGAGACGAAAAATTATGTGAAGTTTGAAAATATCCCGTCTTAAATTTAATTTTAATGCAATATGATATCTGATGCATACAAATACAATAATGAGATCAAACTCTTGCAACACTGCAGATTTTTTTTTTTTTAAGTGCGTCCTTCGCCAAAGTGAAACTTGATCTGCTTCTCCCACGCCGGCCCCCGAACGCTTTTACACTGTGTTACAGGATGTATATCGTACCATTCACCTTGGCTGTGCAAACGGGGAACACTTGTTGGAAATGAGGTTAATGCAAGCGGTATCTGATACGTCATAATTTGTGCCGTTTCTGCATGAATTCCTGAACTGAATAAACCTTAACACTTCTTTTTTTCTTCTTCAATAATCCAGACTGTTTGCATACCGTAAACTGGTCATCTATTAAGAGAATAACGAAAGAGGAGCGCTAAATTGTTTTTGTTCATAGCTAATAAGTGTATATTATTTTGAAATTTGATTTGGGAAGAATATTATGTACATCTACTATTCATTTGGGTTTATATACCATTCTTAACAATTTTCTTCATGTATAAATCTAACGTTCGGATGAACGCGTGTCTTTCATATGTAATTTATATGGGCTTATCTAACGACATGCTTATCTGTTTCGTATGTAAAGTTTTGTAAAATGAATAATCTGATTTGTCATGCCTGTATGCTCATCAGTCGAAAAGCATCGGCTGATTTTACATGCATGTATGCAATGCAAATCCCATAGGCGTTTAACTTTTTCTTGTGACTCACGCACTTGAATAATGAATTATAGCCCGTGTTTTTGTATTACAAACAAATGTTCTTACCATCTGTGGAGCTTCATTGACGGTATTGTCACAGAACAAGCTCTGATGTAAAATTTAAACTTAAAACATGCTTAATATAATCAAAAACTTTAAAGCAGACTTGAAACAAACTTATTTTATATTTAAAATAAACTTAAAATAGATTAGAAAAAAATAATGACTCATAATAAACTAAAATAAACTTAAATATACTAGAACAAAATTAATAGAAACTCAAAATAAATATAATAAACTTAAAATAAACTAGAACAAAATTAATAGAGACTCAAAATAAACTAAAATAAACTTAAAATAGACTAGAACAAAAATTAATAGACTCAAAATAAACTAAACTAAACTTAAAATAAACCTAAAAACTTCCAAAAATAGACTTAAAATAAACTAAAAAGACTTAACTCCCCACACCTAAAATTAAATTGATCTTCAAATAAAATTAACATTGGTCTGGCATGGTAGACATGGGGAATACGTTCTGCATATATAATTTCACTATTTTACATTGTTTTGCCTAAAATCACTTTTCCATAATCGCTGTGTGGGACTTTGTTGTAATCTTCGTTTTGAACGTAATATACTTTATCATCCTCCACATCACTATCATCCCCTTCTTCTTCTTCTTGTAATTAACAAATAATTGTAAAAGCTTTGAATAATACTTCAAATGCTATCATTACGTGAGGTTATTGCTGTTCAATGTGCTTAGAGACTGAAAAGCGAAAAAGTGCCATCGATCATGACATTTATTTTACTTACTGAATGTCACTTAAAACATACCAAGTTTCATTCGTATAACTGGCATTGTTCACTCATAGCAGTTTTATAAACATTATGATCCGAAGACTATTACTGATACTCGTGTTTTGCCTTGTCTTGCTGAAAGCTCCATTTAAAGAAGAAAAAAAAAAACAATTCGAAAACTAAACCGGATTACATTGATCATGGCACATAGGAAACCGATGTTTTTACAAAAGTACTTCATTTGTCGAAAATTATCTACGTACTGACATTGCAGCTAAATGTAGCGAAGAATGCGAAACGCAGCCATTTCGACACCATTTGTTACGCATTACAAAGAAAATGTGTAATTTCATGTATCATTTAAGATGAAACTTCGAACATGTTTGTGGAATTAGAAAGCATTTTAAATCCATTTATCATTATACAATTATGTACTCGGCTATGACGGAGAAAAGCATTTTCATTAATCACAATGATAGCCTACAAATGATTATGTGAAAACCCGTGTTCATATGGCCATCCATTCATGTGTAGCGATAATAAGATTTTCAACATGGCCGCCGTGGCGGTAATATTGGATGTCTGAACAGCACACATTTATTTAGGGACAACTAGACTACGGGATGAATGTGTGCATACAGATTGACGAGAATCCTTCAAGTAGTTTAGGAGGAGCAATGATAACAAAACTGTGCTAACTGATGAACGGACGATGGACAACAGTATATCCCATACGGTCTTCTAGTTTATGACCAAGAGCGGTAAAACTCAACAGTGCATTGTATGGGTGAACACATATAGTGAGAATTGAAAGGTGGCTAATACACGCTCAAAATGTCGCTTTCACGCGTATATCAACTAGTGCATCACTGCTCGGATACTTGCCACATATACTCGCATGAAAATCGAGTCCAACTACAAACTCGACATATGAAGATCTCCAATCATATAATGTGCACGCAGATCGGGCTCTATGCAGTTTGTTAGGAGTAATCACAAGAAGAAACAACATAGTATGCGACGGCAGATCAGAATCTGTGTTGTGTGCGGTTACAAGCGAATATACATGGTTCAACAGCTAATCGATACCATGACATTTCATGAAATATGATGTCCTATGGGAAATAGTTTACACTGTCATCCGCTATGTAGACCTTAAAATTATATCGATCATATTTTAGTCTGGGGTGTTACAACTGTCCTGAGATCCATCAATAATTACTAAAATTCGGATAGACAGCGATCATTCCACCACTGCATCACGTGTACCACGTGATTAAAATGACTCGTGTCTTCAGATGCTTAACCTTTCCTTGTGCCATTCTAGAGTTACTGAAAATACACAAGACATTATATACAACCTGCGTCGACTGTGTGCACAACGCAGCGCCACAATGACAGCATATACTTTGTGCTATATAACGTTGCAAGGATTGGGTTCAGTGGCTAGTCTGGAAGGATCACATCAGAATCTACTTGTATTGGAGTCGAACCCATACAGTGGTGAATTGACTTCTTCCCCCACATACACTGATGAAACACTGAGATCCTGATCCACGAAAAAAAGATGCAACCAAGAAGAAAGAGAAGTAGAAGAAGCAAAGGTTCTCATATTCCTTAATCCGGTACCACACTTGAATCAAGCAAGAAAAAACATGTTTGTGCAAAGGAGCAAGCTGTTCCAAGAGTACACACACACACACACACACACACACACACACACACACACACACACACACGGTTTCAATACATATTAACCATTCTAGACTCAAGTTGTTACCTTACATATCGAAACGAATACAACTATTTACAGAGTATCTATACACGCAGTGATTCACTAATGTAGCAATAATTTAAATGGCAAAACAAATGTGATACAAAAATTGCAAAACTACGAAATTTCTCTGGAAAAAATAGGAAAACGTAGCGCAGTTTCTTACAACTCTTCTACTTAAAACGCGTTTATAAAATTCTAACGTAATCTTGAGAGATCGTTTTTCGCAGATTCTAAAACATCCTTAAAAAAGTCCTGAAATCTGTTCTAAATCTCCACAAGATACTCCTCCACAATAACATTGCAAAAAACCAATATTCTTCTTTAAAGAGCTCTCGGACATGACCATTAACTACTGCGCACTGATTGAAAAAATTTGGACGATATTTCCATCGCACCTGTTGTCACCGCAGCTCAGAATGTCAGAAATATGTAATACTTTAAGGTATTAACTATTACTATATTTTCTCGATCAGAATTAATCTGTAAAGCTGTAGCAAAAAGCGAAGAAATGTTTCTGTTTCGGATGTCAAGCCGTTTTATTTTTTCCTCGATGATTCCCAAGTGAGTTATTGCTGAACCCATCTATTTTTAAAAGTTTAAAGTCTCTGAGGAAAAAATAATTTGATAGAGATTTACAAAGTAATTCTAACACGATATTTACTTCTTGTTTTACAGGATGTTTTCTAAGCTTAAGTTTTAGTTCCCCATAAACTGGACCTTTCGAAAGCAAAAGTCTCTAGACAAGACTGGCGCTCTACTGGTTGAAAGAATTCACACTTCCAGGAATTCAAGATAATACCATACATTTAACTGAGAACAACCTTTATATTATTCAGGGAAAGCAAAATTTTCAAATTAGTTGCCGTAGTGGACACTTTGCAACGTTTTTATATTTGACCGACACGGCACCATTAAAGTCTTCTGGTGCAAACCCCATCTTGAAATGACGATGATGACATTTTCTAGATGGTTGACATGCTGATTAACACTTTTTAGCACCATTTCTATTTATAACCAGTCTGACATCGTAAGAAATATTTTGGTGAAAGCACAATGTCGATATGACCAACCATCTAAGAGAGGTATTCATAACAAGATTTTCAATATGGCCATTGTGCCAGTAATATTAGAAGCCGGATCGTTAACAAATTTCAGCTATGACCAACTTGACAACATAAAATGTTGTTCAGTATAAACCCCATGTTGATACGATGATCCCTTTAGAAGGAGTAGTGATAACACTATTTTCAAAATGGCTGTTGTTGTGGCCATATTGGACATCAGATCGACTCTTTATTCTGGACCAAGCTATACATCACAAGAAGTCTTCTAGTGAAACCCACATGAAAATATTACTTTTCATTCAGGAGAAATAGCAACAACAAATAATAAAAAAATTCAAGATGGACGCTGTGAAGGTCATACTAAATACAGATCGGTACCATTTTCATTTTAGGACCAACACGATATCATTAGAAGTTCTTTATTTGTTGCGAAAATCCCAGATTGTTATGACCATATGTTCATCAGAGGTAATAATAAAAAGATTTTCAAGATGGCCACTGTGACGGCCGTACTGTATCCGCGAACGGCACCATTTTCATTTCGGACCAACTAGACCATGCGATGAATGTGCGTGTTTGTAAAATTTCTTGGCAATCCTCCAAGTAGCTATAAAATATAAACTTTTGCTAAGGGACTGATGGACGGGCTACGGACAACACACCATCCCATAAACTACCTTGTACATGACTAGCAGAGCTAAAACTGAATATTACATGCTTTTGCAGACTTACAAATTACTTTATTGGTAAGAAGTCAGGATACTATTAATTTTGCAGACTTAATAAATTACTTTATTCGTAAACGACACCATATTCAATATAGACCCCCAACACAGTATAAGTGATTTAATGAAAATGAATAAAATGTCAGACACTGTATACTTCTTTGAATTTAACAGTGTCTGTATTTTAGTAACACAAAACTGTATCGATGAACGCACTATATTATGAAATCGCTTTCTCATAGCTATACAATAATATATCAACTGTAATTACATGAAATGCGACATGTACTAAGTTTGTTATTGTGAACAAACACGCTGTGTGTATCAGCAAAACATAGTGAAAAATAGTAATGGTAGGTAAGCCATGCTGTTAAATATTATTGGGGAAAAAAAAGAAATTTTTGAAAAGTTAAATATATTACGGAATATTATCAACCGTTTCATTGCTCTGAGAACTGCTGCTTACGTCATTATCATCTTGGTATGCCTATCTGTTTATCTCGTTTATGTTTGTTTTTTTGTTGTTGTTCTTTTAAATTGAAAGTATTAATGTTTACGGTAAGTATGAAAATTCCTGATCCGTTTCTTCTCTAACGGTTACACTTTAAAACAAACAAACAAATCACATTAACTCAAAGATGGAAATATCTGGATATCATTTTTTAAAAAATAGTGCGGATTTTCAAGAATATTGTCCCTGGATATGCCTGACAGAACTACGGATTTTCAAGAATACTGCTGCTGGATCTCCCTGACAAAACTGCGAATTTTCAAGAACACGGTTTCTGGATCTCTCTAACAAAACAAAACCACGGATTTTCGAGAACACTGTTTCTGGCTCTCCCTGACAAAACTACAGTTTTTGGATCACCCTGACAAAACTACGGATTTTCAAGAATACTGTTTCTGGATCTCCCTGACAAAACTACGGATTTTCAAGAATACTGTTTCTGGATCTTCCTGACAAAACTACGGATTTTCAAGAATACTGTTTATGGATCTCCCTGACAAAACTACGGATTTTTAAGAATACTGTTTATGGCTCACCCTGACAAAACTATGGACTTTCAAGAATGCTGTTTCTGGATCTCCCTGGCAAAACTACGAATTTTTAAGATTACTGTTTATGGATCTCCCTGACAAAACTACGAACTTTCAAGAATGCTGTTTCTGGATTTCCCTGACAAAACCACGGACTTTCAAGAATGCTGTTTCTGGATCTCCTTGAGAAAACCGCGGATTTTCAAGATTTGGATATAATGATAAATTAAACAGAAACTGAGAATTTTCAAGATCAGAATATCTAGAAATATACCCGATACAAACCGCCTATTTTTATCACTAGGATATATGGATGTTTAAAAAAAGATGCAGAGCCTAAAGACAGTTGTTTTCAGTATAAAATGATGCATATGACAACACCAAAATATTTAAATATTTTGCACAATGAAAACCAACATGTTAAGTAACTAATTTAAAACGTAAAACATTTTAACAACATTTTGTGGTAAGCAAAGAAAGGATTTACTTTTATCATTACTTAGAACCCTTTTCATTATAATATGGATAAAACGTTACAAGCATCTCTTGTGCATTTTGAACTATTAAACAATTCAACCTGATTAAAATCAGATCTCCAATGTCTTACGTGAAGTTCTGACAGCGACCGCTTTGGTGTCAAGTTCAGGCACCTGTGAATTAGCCAATGAAAATGCTGCTTTCAAAAATCAAAGCGTTCGGAGCACACTAATGCTCTTAATCTATGTTGCTCTAACTCCCAAACGCGAAGATACAATATTTCATATGATTGGCTGATAAAATTGGCGATTATGGTAACAACATAGATCACCAGATCTTGACCCAAAAGCGGTCGCGTCAGATCTTCACGTAGGACATAACTGGAGATCTGATTTTAATCTGACTGTGTAAAAAAGCGAACGTCATAACTTACGTGGTTGTGTTCAAGTTTTTACTTTACGATTCTGAGAGGAAGGTTTCTGATGCTTAGCTTCTGAGACTGACTCCAAAGGAGCTGTATATAGCTGTCAGATACCAACAGTATAACAACTATAACAGAACATAACATGTAGGACTTCTGATTATACTCGAGCTACAATAGCTACAATTGGGATTCCGGAAATTCGATGAAAATACCACATTTAATCCTACTAAACGTTTTGAACTCAATCCAAATCCATGCACTGCAGTCAATATGCTTTGTGATTAGTTGCGTTTGTCTTCCCGGCAGAAGTGTGTGATAACACGTGACTTCAGTTCTTTGTAAATGTTATTTAAGGTTAACGTGACAACATCGCATCGGATAAATCTATTTCTGTATCAAAACCTTAGATCGTAAACTATTTTCAGCTTACCTTATTCACGGTGTATAAATACATTACATACGTCAATACCTTATTTTGATTGGCTTCACACAGGGGAGAGTCCCACTATGCCATCAAGAAATTATTTTGGATGGCTTTATTTTGCAAAGAGCCCAGTGCATCGGGTTCACCTACAGAACTAAAGTTACATACCCTGCTATTAATTTAGAACAGCCTTGCAGTCATGTAATAAGAGATATATCAGATTTGTATATACATGGTGGACAAAGGCCAAGTGCTTCAGTCACTCCAGTTTTAATCACACGGCATCATCTGTAGGAAGTGACTTACTGATAGCGGCCATTGAGGGCATATGCAGTACTTTATATTATGTATCACATGTCGGAAGACAGAAGCTTATTGGTTCCACGTGAAATGTTCATCACGTATCATTACATAATTCACATCTCCGAGATGGTTTTCCGATCTCGAATTTGTTTCTCTGCGTACAAGCTGTTCTTGTTTAATCCATTTAATAAAAGCTCACAGATAAGGATGTCCATGAACACTAAAAATTAGTTCCGTAAAGAGAAATATGAAGACGAAGTTTCAATTATCTTGGAAGATGAAGAGACGACGTTTCCGCATGGTTGTTTGCTTTATGTAAATTTTTAATATGCTCTTGTCTTACAGATCAGAAAAACGGATTTCAATCGTTATTTTACATAAACGATGTACATTTAATTATGTATTTGATATTTCCACTAATTTTTATAAAACCGTTGTAAGTTAAAAATGCCGCTACAGTCATAAATTGTTTTTGATAAATATAATACTGCATTGCAATATACCTCCTGTGGTACAGGTTAATTAATAGCACGTGCCTCAAAAAGCGATTAACCACATAAAACATCATTTAATACAGGTTACGTGAACAGTTGACACGTGTCATGAAAAATTGCGTAACTTCATAAAACATTCTGTAGTACAGGTTACGTGAACAGCCGACATGTATCATGAAAACATGCGTAACTACATAAAACATTCCTTAGTACAGGTTATTGAAAACAACTGCCATTAAAAATTACGTAACTTCATAAAGCATTCTTCAGTACAGATTACGTGAACAGTTGACATGTGTCATGAAAATTACGTAATTATTGAAAACATCTGCCATTAAAAATTACGTAACTACATAAAGCATTCTTTAGTACAGGTTACTTAATAACATCTGCCATGAAAATTACGTAACGACAAAAATCATGATTTACTACAGGTTACATGAACAGTTGGCATGTGCCATGAAAAATTACGTAATTACATAAAGTATTCCTTAGTACAAATTACTTTATACCACCTGCCATTAAAAAACTACGTAACGACATAAATCATCATTGAGTACAGGTTACGTGAACAGTTGGCATGTGCCATGAAAAATTACGTAACGACGTAAAGCGTCCTTTAGTGCAAGTTACATGAACAGTTGACATGTGCCATGAAATATTATGTAAAGCAACGAATATCTGAGTAATGCTGAGTACTGCTTTGTGAGATAATAATATGCTAACGTTTTATAAAATACTGTCGCATAATATTTTTTCTTTTGCGAAAGTTGCCCTTTTGTGTAATCAATATACGATATCCATCTAAAATGTGAAATGAGACCGGTGATGTGTATAAGCTGTAAGTATTTTTGGACAAATATATATATATTCATTTTAAATATATGAACATTAAATTCAATCAGGGCTATATGAGATAAAGGTTTAACTGCTTCAGTTCGATAATTATATCGATCGTATATTATTACTGTATGGCTTGTTTTGCGTAGGTTCATCCTAGTCGAGTTATAACTGAGTCATTTCAGAAATAATCATGAAACTAAGGATGGTCAAATATTATTAGCTTGGTACTATTGATTGCGACATGAAACCCGTAAGATTCCAAATAAAAATACAAATAACGCGGAGATCATGAAACCTTGGCAACTTCCCATTATGGTTTCATATATGTCATGGACTAAATTTAAGTCAAAGCTATGTTTTCAATTACTGCTAAACGGGGCTAATAACATTATCGACTGAATCTTAGTATGTATGTATGAATATGTATGTATGTATGTATATGTATGTATGTATCTATGTATGTATGTATATGTATGTATGTATCTATATATCTATGCATGTATGTATGTATGTCTATATGTATGTATGTATGTATGCATGTATGTATGTATGTATATATCTTTGTATGTATGCATGCATAGGTGGCGCTATACAGTTTCGCATTTTGCATAGGGTTAGGATTTTAAAGAAAAAGAATGTCCCCGGCTTTCCTCACTGGTTATACTGGCTATTTAAAAAAGACCTTGCATATCTTAGCTATAATGCAAAGAACCTTTAATTCCCTTTATTTTGGTGTATGATTGATGGGTGTACTATGGGTTATAGAGTATACAGCTTGGCCTTACTTCAAATGTGCACCTTTCAAAAAAGTGCTAGCTCTACTTGGTCATTTTCACTTCCTGAACTTCAGAGGTCAATTGTATAAAAAAGAGCCGATAACTTTTTTTACATTTTATATATTTGGTAATTCATTCATTGCACTTTCAGAAGCTGGTATTGTCTAGTCTGGCAAAATTCATTTTCCCTATTTTAATAGCTGCTATGTATAGTGCACTTTAGACTAATTCAGACTGATTTTTTAACACAAGGGAGCAGTCATTTTAGTTAGCAGTGTGCTTAAATCATGTAAAATTTCCAAAAGTACAATATCCAAAAGAAATATCATCCACATTACATTAATGTAGCATAGAGATATGCCAACATTCTCTCCACTGTGCATGTTTTAAATGCGAACTACTTCACCTTACATATGCCACTCTCTCAAAAGTACATATTATCTGGTGAGCGCCACCATACATGTATGCATGTATGTATGTATGTACGTATGTATATATCTATGCATGTATGGATGTATGTATGTCTATATATATGTATGTATGTATGTATGCCTGTATGTATGTATGTATGTATGTATGTATGTATGTATGTATATATCTATGTATGTATGCATGCATACATGTATGCATGTATGTAAGTATGTATGTATGTATGTATGTATGTATGGATGGATGGATGGATGGATGGATGGATGGATGCATGGGTGGATGGATAAGTGTGTGTGTATGTATGTATGTATGTAGACACACGGACATGTAAGCTACCAGAGTTAACTGTTCAATGGTGATTGTAATAACATTCATTACTGATTTCTATGACATAATAACAAAGTCTTGTAAAGGTCAGACAACTATATAACATCGACTGAGAAATTTCTTCCTGGGGCGAGCTGGGCTGTTCGTATTTGCAAGTAAAAAAATCAGAATGAACGCTTAAACATATTCTGAATAAATGGAAGAAAACTAATAGCAAATTGTTCTCACCTTTGGACATAAGAAATATATATATCCTGGGGACAAATAGGTACTTCAAATTTCCGATCATTATTGCCAGATTGTTCAGTACCTGAGTAGTTGTTATTCTAGATTTTGCTGCATGTGATCGGTCTGACCTAATTTCAAGCTACATTTGACTCAGCTACGATAAAGGAGTATTGACGTGCATCAAAAATATGAAGGTTGAGAAAAATACATGGTAGGTGTACTGGTGTTTGCGGTCATAATGTTTTCACGCTTTGAGTGCTAATCTTTTGTACGTGAATTGTGCCCAGCGAAACAAATTAACTTCATTACAGATGTCTACATGATAAACGTCGCTTAGCAACATTACAACTGAATGAAATAGTTTTTATTGCAAGGTTGCGCTAAAATAAAAACAAATATATGATTCTAATATGTATAATTGTGTATCCCTAATTATACGCAACATTATCAGAGTGAAGCAGCAATTGTCATCGATACGATATCGCGTATTCTTAGGTAAACGCTGCTCTTTTGGAATAAAGAAGCCATTGCCATCGATATCGCGTATCCCTAGGTATACGAAGCTCTAGCAGAGTTTAGAAGCAATTGCTATCCATATCGCATATTCTTAAGTATACCAAGCTCTGTTAAAGTGAAGAAGCTATAGCCATCGATATCGCGTATTAAGTATATATGTAGCTCAATCAGAATGAAAAAGAAACTACCATCGATGACGCATGTCCATAAGAAAAAGCAATTCCATCTTGTACAGTGCAAAGCAAAGCTAACAGTTACGAGTCAGCAGCTGAATTCACGTAGCGAACTTAGGCCACTTAGTCCAGCTTTGCAGCTACGCCAATGGATGTGCTCGTGAAATCTCAATTCATGAAGCTAGACTAATCATAAGTCTCGTTCAGATTTTAACCCCTTGATTTAGCCGGCTTAAGAGCCCAGTCACAGGGTGGAAAATAGCGGCTTCCATATTGATGCAACTGCATGAGATAAGATATATCAGGAGATACAGGATATTCCGAGACCGAACCCATCCACTCGATGATTTTAATGTCAGTTACATTATTAAGAAGTTATGATTTTCACACGATGCCATTCTCATAATTACCGATGAAATGAATATTGCTGTGGACGGCAAGGAAGGACGGGGCAATCATTCCTGAGTTGCAAATTTGTTTGACGTTTCGCTATTACGTGACTGGAACATCACAGGATGCTATATCTGGGTTTAACAAGCATATCACGACCAACAGCACACATAATTATTGCACGAGTCATTGATGCATTTATGCGTCACCTACCTCCTGCCAATTCAAGATGAAACTGACGTTGGGATGGAAAAAGTCTTCTCAACGAACCCTGGCTTTCCCAACACAATTGAGAGTGTAGATGGAGCACGCATTCCCATCCAAGCATACTATATGAGGACGAGCATGAACATGTGAACAGAAATTATTTCCATTCCATCTGTGCTCGTGCAATTTTCTGTTGTTTTTTATTTTTCTTCTTCACATTCTTATTTGTCAAAGCCACTCAGTCACTGAATGTGTGTAACGAAATCAACAAGCACTTGCATTCACCGCTACTGGTTGTCTCGATGTAAATTGAATATGTAAGTGTCAGCTTCATTGGAAAAGTGACTCTACTGAAAGCATTGCTTGAAATGAGTTTTTCATACTGATTTGATTAGTGAAAGAAGTTAAATGGATAGATTACTTAGTCTGGTCAAATTTTAATTACAATAATTAAAAACATGTTTCTGCTTGATTTTCATGATTACTGAAGAATATCCAGGAAAGTACTTTGTCCAGATTATCACACAATAAATAGTATCTGAACAGGATTAAAAAAAATTTCTGGCTTGATTGCATATGTATATGTTTTTGTAGACATGTTTTGGTCATATTTTGAATCATATTGATCTTTGGTAGTAAAATATATATGCGGCCAGTATGCATATGACACATTTCAATGCAGTCACATCAGTAAAGTAAAAGAAAGACAACTCTTAAGCAGGAAGACTACAAAAAAATCTCGTACATAACAAGACCATGCCGTACAGCTAGAATTATAACACATTACAAGACGATCCCGTACAGCTAGAAGTGCAACACATAACAAGATGATCACATACAGCTAGAATTATAACACATAAGATGATCCCGTACAGCTAGAATTTTAAGACATAAAAGATGATCCTGTACAGCTAGAATTATAACACATTACAAGACGATCCCGTACAGCTAGAATTATAACACATAACAAGACGATCCCGTACAGCTAGAATTATAACACATAACAAGACGATCCCGTACAGCTAGAATTATAACACATAACAAGACGATCCCGTACAGCTAGAATTATAACACATAAGATATCCCCCGTACTGCTAGAATTTTAAGACATAAAAGATGATCCCGTACAGTCCGAGTTATAACACATAATAAGATGATCTCGTACGGCCCGAGTTATAACACACAATAAGATGATCTCGTACGGCCCGAGTTATAACACATAATAAGATGATCTCGTAAAGCTTGAACTATAACACATAACAGCAGATGACCGCATACTAGTTTTTTTTTTTAAACTCTGATTCTGCAACAACTTCACAAACAACACAATCACCAACTTCTGATTTCAAATTCCTAACGTCTCTGTTCTATTTCTTATCCATCTTACACTGAAGTTATCTATCCATTAATGGATCACAATTATTTTCTGTTATAAAAGACACAACACCCTCAGTTTTCGTGTCCATTTTGGTTTCCCCTTGTTCTTTGTCATCAGTGTGGATGCAAAATCTGTCGCTTGAGAAGGATCAGAAAAGGAAATTACAGCGGCTTCAGTCACTGTAACTGATGTGCATCTTTGCATCTCTTGCCTGCCTAAAGACAACATAAGAAAAAGAAGTTAACTGTAATATCAATGCAGGTAAATACGAAATTTAATCTTGTATCACTTCTTGCATAACTGTATCCCCCCCACCCCGGAAAAAAAATTGAACATTGTGCAATAAGAATTGCAGATGTGTCCAACTTTAAAGCAGCATGTTTTCTGAACTGATAACATCTCATTTAAAATCATAAACATGTAGGTCTGAGTAATATTTCATTTTAACCTAACTACTGCTGCTACTACTACTACTACTACTACTAAGACGACGAATGACAACAGTAACGTTTGTAATGTCGTATTATTAATTTTAATCCAGACTAACTAACTAACTAACTAACTAACTAACTAATAATAATAATAATAATAATAATAACAACAGTGAAGGTCACAATTTCGTATTACTCGTTTTAACCCAAACTAGTGGTGACTACTACTACTACTAATAATAATAATAATGATAATAATAGTAAAGTTGCAATATTGTATCACTCATTAATCTAACCCAACCAGCTACAGTTACAACTACTACCAATAACAGTAACGGTGTAATGTCATTATTCATTTTAACCCAAACTAACTACGACTAATAAAAACAGTAAAGGTCGCAGTATTGTTTTACTCACTGTAACTAGTACTACCAGTAAAGGTTGTAATATCGTATTAATATAGCACTAAGTAATGCTGCTCAGTAGCAGCACTCAGTGAACTTTTATCTTCACAGTGTATATGCTATAAAAAAATCAAAATGTTAACAGCTAAATAAGCAATTAATTTGATGTATTTAATCGCAGCTGCTGGATTCATAGTACTGACTTACACAATTAGATAAACACACCAACTTTCTCTTTCAAATCCACTACCAGTTACAGCATCAACGGCTGCAGTAACAAATATGCCCGTACCTGCAACTGCAAAGAAACAAATAAATCGATATTAAATTGTTGAATCTTCTTGTAAAAATAATAAATGCACACAAATTATTTTGAGGTTGTTAAAACTTGTTTAAATAATGTCGATTAGTTATCATATCGCCTAAAAGTGATATATAGTAGACATGTATATCTCGGTGAGATCGTATTTATATTGCTTTGACCTTAAAACAACCACAAAAACAATCAAGCTATCTGTACTATTGTGGTTACAACACATCCAAATGCATCAAATGTGTGCAACTTAAAGGCACATTATAATAAAACGAGTTTGTTTAAAAACAAATCCTAAACATTATTACACTGAATTTCTGAGGAATCTGAGCAAAATTTTCATTCACTTTAAGATAATGAAAAACATACCTTCATTGCCGTTTCTCAAGACGTTTTTCCACCCGATCACGGACAAATTCAAGGGTCTGGAAGGGTAATGGTGGTGGCAGTGATCATCCTCCAATATTTCTCTGCTATTTCACATTATTTAGCGACGCTGCTTTCGTATCCTTCCATTTTTGTCAACACTCATTAGCGGAAAGTGGACCATATGGAATTCCACAGGCAGTCGATTTGGTTGAAATTTTTGATCAAATGGCATGTTTTGTTTTTTCAAGCGATAAACACTGCAAAACATTTAGTCACTATAAATTCACTTTCCAAATTGATATCTTCCAACGAAAGCGATATCTTGGTGTCAGAAACAAACAACTGTTTTTCTAACGTGTCTGATCAGTTGTTGCTCCATTGCTCGACTTCCTAAAACAAAGGATCATAAACCGGCAGTTTTCTGCGCATGCTTATTAGATGCAACTGTGCGGGAATTCCTCAATCTAAAAAAAAACTAGGGTGAGTACACTTGATTTGGCAAGTCTTGCATCACTGCCTACTTCGTCAATCGCAATCATGCAATACGCTTCAATTGGGATTCGCTATGCTCGTTTAAGACGATGGTCGGGAATAAGGTAGTCTCTTCTCCATGAACTGAACTGAATGTGTTATTATATGAGAAGAAAACCGGTCCAATCTGAGTTGTATTTAGATGAAAATCGTCATCAATTGCATCTCTGTCTCGAAATATACATCGCACTGACTCAACACTGGTGAAATGTGGAAATACACATTTAATAGACTGAACTCTCGTGAGGTGTGGAAATTAATATATTCAACTTCGGTGAGTGTGGAAATGTACAATGAATATATTGAACTTTGGTGAAGTGTGGAAATGTACAATGAATATATTCAACTTTGGTGAAGTGTGGAAATGTACAATGAATATATTCAACTTTGGTGAAGTGTGGAAATGTACAATGAATATATTCAACTTTGGTGAAGTGTGAAAATGTACAATGAATATATTCAACGTTGGTGAAGCAAGGAAATAAACGTTGGATAAATTCAGTTTTAGCGAAGTATGGAAATATACACTGAACAGATTCGCCTTTGGTGATGTATGGATATTTCCCCCAATCCGAATACCGTTTCATTCTTTTTTCTCTCTCGTTTTCGAGCAAAATGTCACAGATGTATTTCGATCAAATAAGGCAAGCAACTTATATATTTCCGAATATATTCTTTATGTAAACAAAGGTTGAATCATTCTTGGAAAATAACGTGTTACCAGCACAGTCATTAACATATAACAAGGACGTTCTTGTCTTCGTGCTATCTTAAAACTAGCCTGATAGAAGCAAACAGTTATTTCATGTTGATTGATGATAATAATTTAAATATGATTACATCATTTCTTTTTACGTCTCCGATAATGAAACAATTTGCGAGAATGAAACCTTACAAACTGAGAGACATTAAAAACGCAAAAAGTAATGGAAGATGACCTCATCCAATGAAACAAGCTTTTGAAAATAAAAGAAATCTCATTGTTAGCATCAACTGAGAATCCATTCATCTGTAGTCAGGCTAATATATATATATATATATATATATATATATATATATATATATATATATATATATATATATATATATATATATATATATATATATATATATATAATGTCTCTAAAATAAAAGTGTTGATGTTAGTGCTTCTGGTACCAGGATATTCCTAACAAATCTCCACAGCCAGCGTTGACGTTTTTTTTCCAACATTGCAGTTTCTTTTGGACCACTCCGATGGCCTAGTGGCTGGAGCTTCCGCCATGGATGTGGGAGGTCGCGGGTTCGAACCCCGGCCGAGTCATACCAAAGACGTTTAAAAATATTAAAAGCTGTCTCGCTAGTCACTCAGCATTAAAAGGTTAGTGTTAGGACTTGTCGGCCTGGCGTCAGGATAATGAGGCTGGGTGGGACATAATGCTACATGTCTGCGACACGATGCCCCAGACCTAGACAACACTATAAACTGTTACACTGCAGACATCGTAGAGATATGACTGAAAAATTGCTAAAGCTACGTTTAAAATCGGAATTAATCACACACACAGACACATACACACACATGCGCGTTTCTTGTACCTTTCAGTATGTTTAGGAATCTTAAATTAATAACTATGGTGTTAAGAAACCAACATGCAAATTAGCCACATTAATTGTTCCTATGATACAAGTATGTCATGCGGATACTGTGTGGGTGAATGAATATATATTATGTAAAGTGCATGTACTCAGTCTGAATAATAATGTAGATATATTGGACAACGATGCAAACGTTGCGTTTTGTTGACTTTTTAATTTAAAGTGCAAAAGTCATTTGGAATACGATAACTCCGTATCAAGCAATGCAACTTTTCATCCAATTGATTAGACTCGTCTACTAAAAATAAATGGAAAGGCATTTCAGAGGTCAGCAAACCACGAGCTTAAATCTACGCCTGTCAAATTTTGATCCCGGAGATCTGGATTTTAATCAGACCGATGCGCCTATCATCGTGCGCAAAAACTGTTCACAACTTGCTTTTTGCTGAATGCAACCATTATGTCTTTATATTGATTTGAAGGGAAAAAAACATTTCAAAGGTGTGCTTGATACGAGCTGTATAATGTTCACCACGACATGTGTCAGCAATTAATTTTTCTTTTTCAAATTTTCACAGATTTCAGATTTACAAGTTTTTGTTTTCATGGATAATCTGCAGCTGACAAAGACAATTTTAGTGACTTCAAACAACCTTAGTTTTAAGAAGAAGAAAAAACTCTCAGTCTCATGTGCCATGCGCGTTATCTAGAATGCAAATTATCCTATCCTACCAGGAAATACCAAACCTACACACAGTTGCCACGAAAATATAATGGTTAATGAGGTAAATCTTGCAAAAAGTACTAGAAACGAAGAGAACAAATATAAAAGACGTTTGGTGAATATTGCGGAATATATTTTTTTTAATAAATATTAATCCAGTAACGAGATCGAGTCAAAGGATGATAGACCTAGATCCGAATCGCATTAATACGCTGTTAAATCTGGGTCTATGAAGCTTGTGAAACCTAATCAGTTTATAAACATATACACTGATATGCTGGCAAAAAGCCCATAATGAAAAGACAGGTCGAAGTTTATGCTCTTTGCAGCTGAGCCTGACGTTTACGCAGTTATAAATGGTATATATACATTGGCATTTTTAAAACTGCTTTCTTTCATATAACCCTATGAGGTGATACTATTCTATGTTATTCCTATATATAATTGTTTGTTAGTTTTATTTTGTTTAAGTTTTTTTTAAAATTTCATTACATGTTATTGTAATTAACATTGTTTGCTGGACTTGACCGCGTCCAAAACTGAATTAATTTCTGCTTGACCTGATTGATCTTTTCAAACAAATTTATACTTCATCTATGTAAACAACTAAAAATAGCTTCATTATACTCTATGTGTATGAGCTTATTAACCAAATTATTATTCAGGTAAATAAGAAGTGGTAAATATGTTGATGAGAGTCTGGATTTAGGAGATTCCAAGGTGAATTTTATAGGTTTTTGTGTTGTAAGTAGACAATGCTCATTAGACCATTCTAGAAGGTTACTGTCCATTAGGTAATAATTGTTTTTAGAAAATGGTAATGTGACCTGAGGTCAAGCAGAGAACTATATTATCTTGCGACTGTGAAGATTTTACTAGTTGTGCTTTAAACTCTAGCACTTTAAGTTGTATTATGTTGTGTCCAGTTTGGGCTGAATTTTATTTTCTTCAAATTATTGAATTCAAGTGATTACTTCCTATGGAAATACAAAATGCTCTGATACAATTCTTGGATAAGACATTCATTTGAATTAATACTGAATTCAAACTTGGAATACTATTTTTGTGATATAACAGGAGACTGCGCACACATCAGTACTTCGCAGGCTATAACAGACACGTCATCGCCTTTAATTTTGGATCTCTTCGGGACTTGAACCGAGTTTTATTCAGGACTTTTTATTAGTAGGATTTGTGTCTTTAATTCTTGGATTATCTTTGGATTTGATTCGCAATACCGTAGGTTTTTTTTCTCCTCATTTTTCACACTGTAATCTAGGGAAATAAATTGTTTGTTAAATTTTAGAAAGCTTGTTGTCTTCGCTCTTTACTGTAATTATTTTAAGAGCATAGACACGTAACAGAAAATTGGGGGCTCATCCGGGATATGAATTTCCTTAAAATATTTCAGAAAACTTTCTTTTTGAAATTTAAATTCCCTTAGTTTACGAATTTTAAAATTCCAAGTATTATTACAAATTTAAGAAATATTCAGTGAAATCAGCAAGCTTTTTACAATATCATCAAAAGTGGAAATCTTTATTTCAACTCCTACCCAAGGGCAGTTAAACTTCTTGGGAAAAAAAGATGAATAGCTTCAACTTGCCAGAAAATATGGTCTTTCTGGGGCAAAAGCATCTTCAACGAAGCAAGAAATAAAAAATATTTTGGTCCGATATTTGGAGGAAAAGAATGTTTTGGTTAAAAGTGTTCTGGTTTTGATCGGTAAGTCTGTATCACATTCTAACATAAAACTAAAGGAATTAAAATTAAAATACAAGATGGAATTAGATTTAAGAAAGCTTGAACTTCAGAAATAGGAGAAGCAAATGCAATTAGATAAGGAGCAATGAGAGAGGAAAATCCTTGTGGAGAGAGAGAGAGAGAGAAATCCAAATGCAATTGGAGAAAGAGGAGAGAGAGAAACATGCAGTTACAGAAAGAAGAAAAACAAATGCTATTGGAGGAAGACGAGAGAAGAAAAGAAACAACAAATGCAATTACAGAAAGAAGAGAAACAAATGCAAAGGGAAAAGGAAAAAATGGATATCTAGATTAGATTAAAAGATTTAGAGCTGGTAAATGGAAAACACGCCCACACTTTTGATGTTTTAAGAAATATGAAGTTAGTACCCCTTTTTCTGGAAAAAGAAGTAGATCAATATTTTGTTAACTTTGAGAAAATTGCTGAAATTCTGAAGTGGCCAAGAGAGTACTGGACTCTGTTACTACAGTGTGTACTCGTGAGATTTACATTTTAATGTCAAAACAGCAGAGTGCTGATTATGATGTGGTTAAGGACTTTACCTTGAAGGCTCACGAGTTGGTACCCAAGGCTTATCGACAAGGTCTTAAGAATTCTAGAAAATCAACTGATCAGACCTATGGTGAATTTACGTGGGGACAAAGCACGACACTTTGATAGGTGGTGCTCCTCTAGAAAGGTTAATACAGATTATGAAAATCTAAGACAACTAGTATTACGTGAAGAGTTCAAGAACTGTGCCCATAATGACATTAAGACTTGTCTTTATGAGCATAAGGTCGAAATCCTGGAAAATGCTGATTGTACTGCTGACAAGTATTCCTTAGGTCATAAAGTATCTTTCGTAAATAAGCCTTCCACTCAGCAGTGTTATGGTAAAAAGGTATTTCAGACTAATACGAGCCTTTCCAAATTTCAATCTGGCATAACTTTTAAGAAATCAAATTTTTGATAAGATTGATCAGAAATCCTTATCTCTTCCTACGTGTACCTATAGCAAGAAGAAAGGACACGTTATTTTTTATTGTTACAAGTTGAAAAATAAGCATCAGATTCAAGACAAACCTATTCCAAATGCTCTTATTTCTAAGAGGTCATGGTCACGGTTATGTATAGAAAGCAACACATTTGATGGGTCTAATAAACCCCTGTCTGATTATATTTTTGGAGAATTATGAACCATTCATGTCGAAGGGTTCTATATCACTCATGGGTTATTCAGCAAATCCCATCCCTATTAAAACTGTTAGGGACACGGGAGCTTCTCGGTGTCTTTTATTTTAAGGTACTTTGACTTTTTCTGAGAAGTCTTCTGGCTCTCTTGTCCGTATCAAAAAATCCTCTTCAGGCCAAGTAATATGGTCCTTACACAGTTGAAAATAAAGTAAATGATTTAAATTATATTATAAATACTCCTAGGTGGCAAAACACAAAACCAACTTTGCCACATAAATATGATAAAGGAGTATATTGAGCGAGATAGGTTAATCATTCAATTAATTTAGTTGTACCTGTCCCATTTAGTGAATATTTACGCTAAGGAATGCACTCGGACTCCATTGATTTTGGAACAACAAATCTTCGGAATTCACGAATTATGAATAATCTGGAGCAGACACTTTCACATTTGCAACAACAAGAAAGGAATGAACTTAAACAATTATTACTTGAATATGAGCAATTATTTCCAGATGTTCCTACAAGAACAAACAAAATCTACCATGACGATGAAATTGTAAATTCAACACCCGTACAGACATGATGAACAATCTCAAACAGGAATGCTTGAAAAAAGAAATTCAGTATTTGCTGGAGAGTGATTTCATAGAACCAAGTAAAAGTGACTGGACTTCACCATATATACTTGTTCCGAAACCAGCCAATACTTGCCGCATGTGCACTGATTATAGAAAGATGAACGGTGTGACTAAAACAGATTCGTTTCATTAGCAAGAATCAATGACTGCATTGATAAAACCGGAAATACAAAGTATGTCACCAATTTTGACCTTCTAAAAGGATTTTGGCAAATTCTACTGACGGAAAGGGAAAAAGGAAATTTCGGCATTCGTTTCTCAGGATGGGCTTTATCAATATAAAGTGATGCCGTTTGGGATGAAGGGTTCGCCAAGTACTTTTCAGCGTTTAATGAACATGATTACATCTGGTCTTGATGATTGTGATGCATACATCAATGTCATCATCTACAACGAGACCTGGAAAGATCAGTTAGAAACAATTCGGAAATTCTTTAACAAACACTGATGCAAGTTTGACAATTTATATAAAAGTGAGCTTTGCTCCCAAGCATGAAATGCAACACATTATTGGACAGGTAATTTTAAAAAGACTGACAAGGTCACAAAAACATTAACTTTATTGATGTCCCTCAGATCTCCACGTAAGATTCTGTAGGTCTGATTCTGGTGATTTGTAACAAACAATGAATTCCTATAACAAGCTCTGCAATAAAAACTTCAAATATGAATGCCTATATTAAAACGCCATGCAATATCATTCCGCCTTGCAACATCATTCGGAACATAATGTAACAAACCATAACTATCTCTAACTAGCAGTGCAATATATACTACAAGGAAGCATGTTTATATTAGGGCTCTGCAACATCATTCAGAACGATATGCTTCAGGTAGCAGAGTGATCTGAGGTGCTCATCTTTCCAGGTCACTCACACATTTCACCTCTGTACCCATGAGTTCGAGTCTCGGCTCGACCAACGTGGATATGTGAGAAAGCTTACCAGAAGCTTCCTGCGAGTGTGTAGTTCTTCCCGGGACCTTCAATGGGTTTATTTCTCCACCAAAAGTACTGGCCTTCCAAGTAAAGCCTATCCCACAAAACAAAACCAATCTTGCAAACTCATGCAAAACATATCATAAGAAACAAAAACTCTCTCTAACCAGCAGTAACACAGAGACTTAAGGAAGCCTGCCCAGATAATAACGCATTGGAATCTAATAAACCAATCACATAACAATTTCTCAGTCAAAACCATGGAACATGTCTGTATAATATAAAAGTTTTGGCCTTTGAAAAAAAAAACGCCCTGGTATAAACCTATTGATGTAAACGGACTATCACCAAAACCAAGAAATCAGCCGTAATGTTATATATCTTTTTCACAAAGTGTAAGACAGTGCTACATGTGGGAACTGGATGTACAAAACAAGGATACGATGAAAGTACGCTCTCATGTATATTCAATTTGCATCGCTTATATAATAAAACAAAATAGTTTTGATTATATGCCATGGGTAATACAGAATTGTATCTAATAGCCGACCGTGTCCAAGATCAGTGGCAGTTTTGTCAACAATATTGGAATGCTAATAAGATGATTACCTTAAGACATTTTAATTTCTTCACATAGCTAGATATTGTGTACGGCTTGTTTGTCACCTGCTTTATTGTAACAGACCTTCTCACAGTTCTAGAACAATAATCTTTTGAACCTGGCTTGAGATAAGGTTGTGGCATAATACACGTGTAACAAACTGATAAGACGCATGTGTATCAGAAAGTCGCCCCTATTGAAAAAAAAAAACCCTGATGTATGTAGATGCAACCAGTTTGTACAGTTACTAGAGCTAAGGCGAAGAAAACTCTTGAGAATGATGTTGAATAGGAAAGTATTCCTTTAGTTGACACGTGTATTTGTCAGGCATTTGATGAGGTCACCTTTGCTCATTATACTGATCAATCACATGGTATTGAGAACAGTGATCCTCTTTTTGCTACTCATTTTCTTTATTCGAATCCGGTGACGAGTGGTCCGTGAGCTAAGAAATTGTTGTTCCTAAGTTGCGTAGACTTTTTTTTAAATGAAGATACAGATATTAATGTTCTCGAAATGTTTCTAAGTTTAAATAGAAGTTGTCAAAATCTTGCGAAATCGCAAGAACTAATCTGCACTCTACTCAGTCAAAGGCGAACATAAGGTATAAGTACATAAAAAAAAAACAAAGGAAATGAGTTTTTCGGCGTGCTGCTGGAGATCAGGCTCTCATAACCTTACCTCAAAATCCTATTAACTCTAGGTACTATGGTCTTTACACAGTTGAAAAGAAAGTAAGAGATTTAAATTATATCATTAATACTCCTGGGAGGCGAAAACAAAAACATGTTTGACATAAATATGTTAAAGGAGTATGTTGCTAGAGAGCAATGTTAATCGTGTAGTCAATTTGGTTGTACATGATCAACACAGTGAGAAAAATCGTGTAGTCAATTTGGTTGTACATCAACACAGTGAGAAAAATCGTGTAGTCAATTTGGTTGTACATCAACACAGTGAGAAAAATCATGTAGTCAATTTGGTTGTACATGATCTACACAGTGAGAAAAGTCATGTAGTCAATTTGGTTGTACATAATCAACACAGTGAGAAAAATCATGTAGTCAATTTGGTTGTACATGATCTACACAGTGAGAAAAATCATGTAGTCAGTTTGGTTGTACATGATCAACACAGTGAGAAAAATCATGCAGTCAATTTGGTTGTATATGACCTACACAGTAAGAAAAATCATGCAGTCAATTTGGTTGTACATGATCAACACAGTGAGAATTTAAGTGATGAATGCAATCGGACTGTAGTGACCTTGCTGTAACCAATTCTAGGAATTCAGACATTATGAATAGTCTGGACCAGAAGCAATCAGCAGCAAGAAAAGAATGAACACTTGTTTCCAAAGATTCCAACACAAATACTACCTACCATGACGCTAAAATTATTGATTTCATAACTGTGAAACAGTATCCGTACAGGATGAATTCCCTCAAACGGGAACGTCTGAAACAAACAAATTAAGTATTTGCTGATGAATGATTTCACTGAACCGAGTAAACGTGACTGGACTTCAGCGTTTATTCTTGAACTGAACCCAGATAATACTTTACCATTGTGCACTGACTATAGAAAAGTGAATAATGTAACCAACACTGATTTTCACTGCCAAAAATCGATGACTGCATTAATAAAACTGGAAATGCAAAATATGTCACCAAATTTGATCAAATGACGGAAAGAGCAAAGTAAATTTCGTCATTTGTAACTCCAGATGGACTTTATCAATATAAAGTCATGCCGTGGGATGAAATGTTTACCTTGCACTTTTCAACCTTTAATGAAAATAATTTCATCTGGTCTATATAATTGTGACGCTTACTTACATCAGTGGTGTCATCATCTACAACGACATCTGGAAGATCACTTGGAGTCGATTCGGAATTGTGATGCAGCTTTGACAAATAATTGATCCAAACGTGACTTTTGCCGTGCTTGTGCTACGTTTCTAGGACATATTGTCGGACACGGACAAGTCGTATTTACAGATGCTAATATCCAGGGTATTTCTGAATTATATGTGCCTATCAGCAAAAAGAAACTGATGCGATTTTTTTGATACGGCTGGGTATTAATTGAAAGTCTGCTCCAATTATTCCATAATTCATGAACCCATGAACAACTTGTTGAGTAAGAAACCAAATGGTATTGGTCTGAAAAACGTCAGGAGGCGTTTGATAAGTTAAAAGCCATACTTAAGAGTGAACCAGTTCTTTCAACTCCAAATTTCAGTCAATCAGTTAAAATGTATGTAGATGCAAGTGATGCTGGGGTTTGTGGAGTATTGACTGAAGAAGACATACATACAAACCAACACACACACACACACACACACACACGATTTCCTTTCTAATAAAGAAATAACACTGGTGCCATAAGAATCTCCTTAGCGTCCATAACGAATGTAAACAACATGGGATAACTATTAGGACAATTAACTTAAGCTGAGTCAAAGACATTTGAATTCTTCACATAGCTAGATCTCGTGTATATGTTTTATGTCACATGCTTTATGATAACAGATCTTCTAACTGTTCTTAAACCCTCTCCAGTTTGTTACGTCTTAGTTCATATATATATATATATATATATATATATATATATATATATATATTTATATAGCAACATATTATTACTATTTGGAATCTTAAATTAAGCCAGCACAAAAAAATCTGACAATGCATCTGTAGAACCATTTATCCGTCTCATTCCAATTAATCATCAGATCATAGTTTCAAGACAATTTTACTAAATTTTGGCTTCCCATTATCAACCAATCATGGCCTCCCAAACCCGTATATCCTTTAATGTATATTTACCGTTTCTAAACTGGTTCGAATATTTCAGTATAATTGGATCATTTGCCATAAAACATCATATTTATAAACAAAACAGGGATAGTCAATGGTATGAAAAGGCGAATGAATTGGTGAATATAATATCCTTCGGGTGAAAAATGGATTTATATATCATATGTGAATGCGTGTGGTAATTTAAATCTTCGCGTCTGACTAATGGTATTAATCGAGAATGTCCAAATGTAAGAATACGTGTTATAACGTATACAATTGTTCAAGGATCGCTGTTTTTTTTTAGGATAGCACGAATATACGCTTCAAATCTGCTTTTAAACTTGATTCCTCAATATCAATTAGACAATGGGCTTCTTCCCTGAGAGTATATATGAATGCGTAAATAAACCCACAAATAACAACGCATATATTGGGTATTTCTAGGCCGTGATAACCTCAAAACAAGCAATCGCACCATTTAGTCTCCGCAAGAAAAATTTATAGATTTAAAGAACAAAACTGATCTATGGAACAAGGGAATCCCAAGCATCAAAATTAAAACCTCTCAACCTGCCCACCAGTACAGACATCAATTGGATTCCTCACCCAAAACGAAACTAATATTAGTGCAACAAATTCAAATAGAAAAACTGCGGGTGCTAATTTGTACAGAAAATCAAAAGGACTGAATGTTATTTTTGACATTTTCTATGTTTGAAAATACAATAATTGAAAATAACGATAAGGTAATAACGAATTAATAAATGATGATCAAAGCAGATGGTTGCTAAAATACCAGAAAGAAAAAAAATCTTGGAGAAAGGAAGTTCACAGGAGATCATTCATGAAAGAAAAATATCATCACATGTTTAAGCACAAGGCATTCGTTTTTCATTAATAATTGAATAGTGAAAGGATTCTGTCTGGTAATTAATTAGATACAATTATCATCATTATATACACGTAGTCAAAGCCTCTCTAAGATCACAAAATTTCAGATGGATATATTTAATAAACAGTTATATAAAAAGGGTAATAGCATAGTCTTTAATAATACACCTGCAACTTCAAAGACATGTTTGACACCAAAATGTGTTTGAAGCTTGGAATCAAAGACGATTCTAGTTCCTGAATGAGCACTGAAAGGTTGACAATATCATTTAATCTCATTATTTTACTGTTTTACATAGTTAGCATTATAAAATCAAATAAAGTACGAAAGATAATGCAAATACTCGAAACAAATGCCTGTTTCCAATTCCAAGAGATGGACGTGGTTTGTAACAACTTTGGTTGACTCGTTCAAACCCAAATTCACGCAAGGTATGCGCTTGCTTATAACACGAATGCAACTGCAAGCTACACAGACCCACACCTGCCGCCGCATAACGCACCAGAAAATCCGGATCTGTGTAGTTTGTTTGGAGTAATCAGTAGAATAAACACTGATCTGCAGGAGCGTTATGCTACACATAAAGTCTATATTGTTTTTCAATCGACGCGAGTATAAAATGTACCCAAATCATAAATCAGGAAGATTTCGATTCCATGCCTTATCAGCCAGATGCTTAAGGAAAAATGTGAACTTCAGTGTCAAATTTTCTAGCTGATATTTCTGTACATGTTCAAGTGAAAATGTGTATGTCATCATTTTTAAACTAAGTTTTCAACTTTCTGCCTGACACTGAAATGTACCAGTTTCTTTTTCCACACTATCAACGAGAGAAGAAATACAGGTTAATTAATACGACAATTATTTAATTAGGGTACTATTTTGTGCCTCTTCACTATTTTGATGCTTCTTTGATCTTGAAGGCAAGACCTTTCCTTTCAGGGGGTTTTCTCCACGTCTTAATTGTATGTATTGCTTGTGTAATCATTACGCCGTAACTTGCGATACAGGTACACATGTATTCGTGCAGGAAACTGAAGCCTTACAGTCTTGGAATTTCAGCTTTATGCAACAAGGAAGAAACGACGATTTCCTAATTTTGTGGAAAATGTTCAAATTTCCTTTCAATCAATAAATTTTCGAAATTTCAAATGAATGCAAACGCTTTGCAATAGAAAATTTTCTTTGTATCGGAAACAGAAGCATAAGATTTAATTCTGCTACAAGATACGTTCTAAATAAAATTTGTCCCATTTTAATTTAAAATAAATCAGCTGTCCTTTTCCCTAAAAAGAGCGATATTTACACGTAATCTTACTTATCATATTTGTTAATAAAAGCAACAAAATGTGCTGATATAACTGTATTGTATAAAACTTAAAAGTACCTATAAACAACAATTTTACGGCTGATTTCTTATCATGTTATGGTCACGTTTTTTTTAAACAGGCCGAAGACATGCAGGTGAGGTAGAAATTCAGGTGGTATTTCGATCTTTATCAATGAAACACTGAATCATTAAAACTTCTTGAAGGTCTGTAATCTTGTTAAAGACATACAAATTTGGTATCATACCAAAAACTATCGTCACGTGCTTAGTGTAATTACATCTCCAGACGATTCCTCCATGCATATTGGTGAGAACAGTGATGGTATTTTAAGTTTTCTTTTGAAAGTAAGTTTGAAACTGTTATGTCGAACTATCCAGATTGTAATCACATTATTATAACAATGGATTTTAACGCTAGAATTAAAAATCATGTAGATTTATTTATCCGGTGACGAATTGGTTCGTATAATTGGAAGCGATACAAAGGTGAGTTTTAATACACCTAAAAAACTGTAGTAACGATACAAATCATACTAAGGTTCTTGATTCCATTGATTTAGATACTGACTTGTAAGATTTTTGATGTTCCGGTCATAATTTAAGGATATAATCTGGTCGACATCCTAGTTTGGATAAAGTCTGACAGAATTTCTGTCCACATTATGAAACTAATTCTAACTCAAAACTTCATGTCCGAAAACGACGGAGAAATAATCCATTTATAAGTGTTGATTACAAACTGAAATTAAATGATAATCGAAATTCGGTGGCATCGTCTGTTACCGAGTAACTGCAAGCTTGCCAAAGCAAAAAGAAATCACTTCTGAAAACAAAACTGAACAACAGATAGAACCAAAATCCATACAAAATAGCTCATAATCATTACAATGTGTTTTTTTAAATAAAGATATTACACTCTGAAATCTGCTGGATGTGTCCCCTTTGCGATTTTTCTACGGTGTTCCATCTTCGCTAGCCAAAGTTCCAATAACCATATCTACACCTTGACGGATCGAACAGCTATACCGGTGCTTTGTCCTAGCGACATCTATTGGATTTTATGTGTTAACTCCCTTAGTATGTAATGCCAACTAACCAATGGTGCATTGTACATCGGCCGAAAATGGTGGTGGAAATGACCTAAAAAGTATACTTTGTAAGTTTTAACATCGAAAGTATGACTGTGTACAAGAGGGAAGCCATTACAAGAGTATCCGAGTGAAAGATATTTGTGTAAACACGGACAGGCACTTAAAAATCGCTTATTTATCAGTCCATTCAAGTTGTGTGCTCTCTATGTCTCGATCGCGTAGGAACAATGTTCAAATTTGAACAACGTAATTTTGACTGGATGCGGTGGCTTGCCGCCGCATCCAATGAAATTCACAAACCCGAAGCACAGAAATATCTGCTCGATATACTAAGGTGTAGAGAGGGATATCGGAACCTTAGCTAGCGAAGACGAAAGTACACGCACCCCAACAATGTCGAATGAATCAATATGTGGTAACGAAAACAGAAATCTCTTTATTTTCGTTGAAAACAGTAATTATTATTATAAAATGGACAATGTGACGCATTATAAATAAACGCTACATTTGTGAAAAGGTCGTCTTGAAATTACTGTAATTGCATACATTAATCGCATTGGCACCGAATGGAGAAAGCAATCGTTTTGTGGGGGAAAAAATATGAATTGTCACGAGTGGCTTCACTCGTGAAATATTTCCTTATATCTACTCAAAATAGTAAACATCCTCTACACACTGGTGGTTGTTTGTGTGTGCTCTGTTTTGTATGTGTTATTCGCATGTGACTTGAAATACTAAATAAATGTGTTGTATTTTATTGCAATTAAACGTGGATTTCCTAATATTCGTTGAAATGATAAATCAAATTTTGACCAAGACTGTCTGAAACGTACACAATCAATGAGACTGGGTAAAAATACGTATTTTTACTGGTTTTGTTTGTATTTTCTTTAACGTTGATGGCCAGACGGTAAAGGAATAACAGTTGAAACTAGTGTACATTATATTGCTTAACGTTTTGCATATACGTGTCTCTAATTGAACTTGTACATATATATATATATATATATATATATATATATATATATATATATATATATATATATATATATATATATATATATATATAAAATTTACGACTAAAAAACATAGCCAAATAATTTCAGATGGGATTTTTCTCACCACAACAGACGACTAGTCCAAGTAATAACTTTGCCAAGTTAGATGAAAGCAAATAAATAAGTAAATACTTTTCTGTGGATTTGAAACAGTCACGATATTTATGAGGTTATTAATGCTGATATAGACAAAGCTTGTTTATTATTTAACGTATACACAAATACTTTGATAAAATGTCTCTCTGAAATAAGCATTCTCCACTGAGAGCTAATTATGGACACATTGTAGAAAAGAAGTATCCACGATTAATATATCTTGCACACTGGCTATGGACACATCATAAAAAACAAATCTAAAATTATACTATCTTTTGAACACTGGCTCTGGACACGTTGTAGAAAACATGTATACAACAATATTATCGTTGAACACTGCCTATGGACACGTTATAGAAAACATTTATACAATAACACTATCGTTGAACACTGGCTATGGACACGTTGTAGAAAACATGTACGCAAGAATCGTGTTTTTCTACTAATGAAAATACTTCATTCCAGAATTTTACAGGATTCGTGAAGTCGTCAAGATTAAACATTACAAACTGCGTGATCGACATAGCGAAGCGAAAGCCTTTGTGTGCAATCGATTTTCAAGTTCATTACTTCAAGAATAATGTACAATATGAATATCAATTCTAACTGTTAAAAAATAATAACGAATCTAAAGAAATGACAGAACAAAAGAACTATATTTAATCAGTTTACAAATAATATCAAAGAACACAAGAAGGGCGCATGAATACATACATAGTTCCTTATTCGTGTATTGTACTAATGAAACCTAGCTTTTTGCGTCACGTGATGCATTTGTAGCCAATCTAAATGCTTGTTACGTTTGCTTGGTAACAATTTGTAACTAAATATCAATATTCTATTAGTACGGGCTGCGAAATGTGCGGTCAAAACATGCTTGCAAATTACCTTAAAATCTTATAATTCTTCTCCTGTACTCTCCAATATCCAGTTGGTAATATCAAAGTAAACATCTTCGCTCAGTAATTAGACCTTTGTCTCACTCTAGGCGAATGATATTAATAAGACAAATTGTTTGCGCGTGCAGCGCCACTCATCGAGCGTCTTCTGAAACGGAGCAAATTAATCATGTTCCCTTTCCTTCCATTAAATGGCAGATTATAAAATGAGCTAAGAGGTCAATAATAGCCTCAATTCAAATGTAAATGGTCAGATTTCGAAATAATTATTTCAAATTATACAGACTCCATGTGCTTGACTGACAATCCCAACCGAGATTAATTTTCCAAACACTGTGGGTCCAAGCCTCCATATGCAATCGTTCCCGAAAAGTATATTAATTTATCATAAGTCATCATAGGTCACAATAGAGCTAAAATTCCAAATTTATAAAACTTAACTACTATAGTTAAACTTATAATCCTGTCCATCTATTAATGCCAGAATTTGCTCAAATGATTCTACGGGAAGTACTTACTTATTTAATTGTTTGCAGAGATCATAAAAAGGTGTGAAATAATTGATGTATGGTTAAAAGCAATTTATATTACGAGATATATAGCTTTGACTTTTTTGAAAATGTTCGGTCTATATATTTTATCACTGAAAATGTTACAAAAAATATCCAATAAAAACAATCAATTTGCTAGTATACCGTAATACTGACAAAAGTTAGTTTGCGACCGTGACTTAGTAAAAATCAAAACAAACTGATAGTCTTGATTTAATACTTGCAATTACGCTACTTACACATTTTAAAATAATCATATGCTGACAACGTTACGATCTTTTCTGAAAGAAAGTAAACTTGTCTGACAAGTTCCCAAGGGATAGTAGATCGAAAATACGTTGACGGTTTTGCACGATTGTCAATAATTTATTTTTATTCGGTTACCAAGACAAGTTATATTTATTCAGTTAGCAGGACAAGTTGGTTTTATTCGGTTACAATGACAAGTTTTTATTCGGTTACCATTACAAGTTGTTTACTCATGTTATGACACTATGTGCAATGTTTATAACAAACTGTGTCCACTGTTTAAAGATTTGACACACCATCACAATTTCAAATAAACATCAAGTCAAATTGAATATTTGCATTTCATATCCTCACAAGATATGATCGGACCATATATTTGCAACTGACATTTATAATTTCCAGTCAAATATGAAAACTAAAGGAAGTGCGCAGAACCAAAATCTTGTTCGAGTTTACACACACACACACACACACACACACGCCATGAAATGTATTATTGAGTATACAATATATAAAAGTGGCAATATCACAACTAGTACTACTTTCGATTTCTACCTCATACATAAAATCCGCTCTTGTATAAGATATTTAATCCATTTTCTTCTTTCCTCTCTCTCTCTCCCTTTTTATAAACTTAAGTAAAATGTGTCTAAAGGTGTTGTGTTGTGAAGTAATGATAGAATGGCCTAATACATTTCACTACTGGCTTATTATTATTGAAAATAAATTTACACATGAATCTTGGCAAAATTATCACAAACTGGACTTGTCACGACAACTCAGACTTGCCTTTTGTTATTCCTTCATTGACCCCCTACTTTCAAAATACGATACAAGTTTTCGGACAAATTTCGCCATTACGTGACATGCCAAAGCTGGGTTATTGATTAATTTTATCTTTTGATCACATTCGTGTATTTTGAAAACAATGTACAAACATGGCATGAATGGGAGTTACTGTAAATCAAAATTAAGTGATCGTCGAATTTTGGGCGACGCGGCTCATGCTGAACAAGACCGTCAGCTTGCCAATGGAACATAAACCATGTTTGAATACAGGATCAACAAAATAAATAAGCAAACCCCTAAATCATAATAATTGCACTTTTATATTCTGAAGGTGTTACGTACCGTCTGTTATCGAATGATATTCAAAACCCAACACCTTAAAAATGTTCACCATATCCACGCGCGCTAAAGCTGTACTGCCAAAAAAGCATTTACTTTTTATCAACCCCACCTCATCCCAGTAATTATTTGGACATAAGAGACTACTGGAATTATTAAATGCAAAAAGAGAAATTTGCAAAAACTTACTGTTCTTGCTTTTTCTATAAAGAAAGACACATTGGAACTACTTTATATTTACGTGGTAATACATATTACTTGCCTAACGTTAATCTCAGTAGGACAGACTGGGGAAAAAATTAATGACAACTCTTCTACCATCAGAATATAACAAAAATAAAATGTTTTCAAGAGATAGCAAAAAACAGTTCATAAGTGACAATGAAAAATTGTATTGTTACAAGTTCCTGTGACAATGCAATGTTTCCATTACACTCATGAAATATTTTTTAATATTCTCTCTCTATCTCTCTCTCTCTCTCTCTCTCTCTCTCTCTCTCTCTCTCGCTCGCTCGCTCGCATATATATACAACACACAAATTTCATCTTCAACGTTTTTCAATATTTATTTTTAGATATAGATACATGCTGATTTCGTGGCAATTTCGCATTGCGGACAAGAAATGTTACCCAAGTATTTCCGAAACTGTATTTTGTTTGAAGACACAGGCAATTTAATTCAACAACCACATTACAAGGTTGATTTTTCACAGGGAGAATCTCATGTATTATTTACTTCTAACTTTCTTATTCGTATAAAAAATTCACTTTGTGGCATGAATTAATATTTATTAAAAATAGCCGATATTCTGAAAAGGTGGAAATTCATGCACAGTCATGCGACACATTTTAATGGCATTTATTTTAATGCAGTTTCAAGTTACAAACTGCAGCCTCTAAAAAAAATATGGTTTCATACATATATTTAGTTTATAAATAGGTTACACATACAAATTTATTTGATTTTTACAGACATATTTTACACGTTCTCACTTAGACACAAAATAAAAGTGGCATGTTTAGCATCATTCAAAAATAAACAAACAAACATGCACACCTACGGTTTCAGCTCGATTGTACGCTCTTACAACACAAGGCGCAATGTCATTTAATAACACGCGGTAAAATCGATCAATTTATGTGCTAATACGATAGGAAAAGTATCCTTTTCTTTTACACCACTGTACAGAAATGACGGTAAATAAACTAACAATGTGGGGATTATACTTGCGTAGAGATGGTTAATGTTACAACAAAAGGTTCATGTTTTGGAGTATATTCTGAATTGTTAAATCGTAGAAAACTATGTATATGGGCTTTTTTAAAACTGCGATTCGATATCTGGACCTTTATGTACTGTTAGCAATATCCGGTACTAAATAGTTCCCACTTTAAAAAAAATCTATGGTTACTAATTTAAACGGCAATATAAATTTTATGAAGGATACTAAAATAGAAGAGAAATACATTCATGATACTGCCAAGGAAAATGAAATACATAGAAATAAAATAGTTAGGTTTTGTTTTCTGTTGCTTTCTTGTTGCTTAAGATGGGAACGGAATAGGCTATTCAAGGAACGCAATGCAAATGGCACACAAATGTCGAAACGGTCTAAACCAAAATCCTGACAGATGGTGCTACTATAACCCTCTGACACAGTAGTAACATGTAAGGTGCACAATCTATAATTACTTACGTGTCGACTCCAACTGCATACTGCACAGTCTCAGAGCTACTGTTGCATAATGCGCAGGCACATCAGGGTCTGTGCAGTTTGTTAAGAAAATCCGTAGAACAAACATAATAAATCATTATGTGACGCCAGATCAGATTCTGTTATCTGCAGTCAGACTAGGCTTATAACCGAGTATATACGGTATCTAGTATTGCTCTCCGATATACGGATATATCGATACAGCTATATCGATACCCATAAACTGTGAATATTTTGATATGCTATTCACTGAAATGCGTCATTTTTTTAAAAATAAAATTCTTTAACACTTTGCACAAAGTATTCATTTCTTTAGAAGTCAGTGGCAAAGCATAACTTTTGGACTAGTGCTGTCGAAAATATATCTAAGAGAAACTATCCGGATATTTATTCTTAACATGTTTGGAGCAAAAAAGAGCTATACTTTTCAATCATTCCTCAGAAACAATAAAAGTTGGGTTCCCATATCTTCCTGTGCATTACGCAACTAAATGAAGTTAATGGTTTTTTTTTTTAAATCTTAAACACGCATAAGCACGTGTACAGTATCTCGACATCTCCTCCACGGATGCTGTGCCAAAGAAATTCTGCAAGTAAATAAAACCATGTTGGTTCAGAAAATGCACAACGCGGTCTTGAACTAAAACAAACCAAACAGAAAAAAAAAACTCTACGTAGATTTTAATTAAAGAAATCCTCAACGAAAACTTTTATTTTAAAAAATCCTCTACATGGTCTCCAAGTACAAACATCCTTCACGTAGTCTTCATTTAAAAAAAAATCCTTCAGGTTGTCTTCATTTAAAAAAAAATCCTTCAGGTTGTCTTCATTTTAAAAAAAATCCTTCACGTTGTCTTCATTTAAAAAATCATCCACGTAGTCTTCAATTCTGATTTTATTTAGAGTAAAGGCTCCTAAGAATATCTGTATTTTCTGAATCTTTGGGTTCCGTGTCAATATTATTTTAATGGCATTTGTAACTCAGTTATCATTTCTAACATATGGGAGCTGAGTGCCGTTCGCATGAACACGCAGCGGCAGCTCACAGGGACTGACCTGGGCAGAAATCGAACCTGCTACCCTCGGACTAAGTCAGATTCTGTACCAAATGAGCAATCTCGACTCCTAGAATCAATTTAAACATATACTGTATTATTTTAAGACTGACAATAAGGTTTGCCCGTTATTGGCGGACTTCCCTTTACAGACTGGAGAAATATTATACAAGAGAGGGCGTGAAATTGAGAGAGAGAGACAGAGACAGAGAGAGAGAGCGAAAATGCAGAAAATTCTGCAACTAACTAATCTCATGTGACCGGAGGAGGGGGGGGGGGACAACAGATGGTATATATGAACTGTGTTATAAACGACGGAAAATAGTACACAAAACACTGCAACGTACGAATGTTTCAATATTTTACGTAATATTTGACGTTTCGTTACATTCGATTTTGATACGACTAGGAGTTGAATGTAAATATGCCACATAGCTAAAACATACTGGATGTTTCGAGGTGCTGTTACGTTATAAAATACTTATAGGTAGGCAAGTACTTCATTACACCTTGCTGTAAGCAGTTGCTGATGTTGTTTGCCTTATGGACAAATCAATACATGTGTTAATACCAGCACAAAAATGGACTACGTGATATACCGTGTATCTGAGAACAAACTATTATTAATCACTCAAAAACGTATTGTCCTGCAACAGAAAAATTAAGTCATGCATCTTAACACGGAAGCATTCTGAGTAATCTCCATGTAATTAAGATGTTTACTTTGCTTGTCGTACTCGTAACACGCTCCTCTGAAAAACGGCGCATGTTTACAAAAGTAGAGGTGGAAATATGGCAGGACAAGCGCCCAATCTGCGTCATACTTCCAGAAATCAATCCACTTTCATACGTAAGCAAGCCACTCGATGCCTTTATGCAAACATGCAATAAGAGTGGAAATCGGCACACAAACTAGCACATTATTAATTCTGCCAAAGCTTAAAAACGGAGTTAATTTGGTTTCCCAATCAAATAATTTTGTAGTTAAGAACAAATTTAATGACCGATTGCAACTATCGGCCATGATTTGAATCTTGTACATGTTTTGAATATTTAATTTATCCTATAGACGAGCATGAGAATTTGTCAAATAATACAAAAATAGCAAAGGGAACAAAATTATTCAAAACATTTCCTTTTTTATCACTGCAGACGGAATCATACTGTGAAAACAATGTCTAATTATACATTTTTTAAATACTAAATCAGTCAATACTTTCTATGAACATCCGTGTATTATAAAAGTAAAGCCAAACATTAAACACAATCTAGTTAACAATAATTTTTGTAAATGCGAAACTGACGACAATTAGGATTTGCAAAACAAAATATCTGCGGTGTGAAACAACTTATATCTGAAATGATGTAGAAAACGAAATATTTCACGTAACTTATAGATATTAAATAATACAGTGGTAATTAAAGTCTACACATTGCATAGGTAACCATAAAATCAATTCCCGTGGGAACTACGAAGAATCTGGAACATACATACACACATTCCATTTATCCCGTCAAAACAGTTCTTGACCTAATCTGACCTTATACTGACTCCAGTTTTAGGAACGCCATAATTCATCCGTGTCTTATCCCTGTATCAGTCGACCGCAGAGTAACCGCAACTGCGTAATAATAAAATCGTCTACTCCACCTCCCACTTAATTATTCGTTCAATCTACAGTGTAGATCTAAGTCCTCCGCAAGGCCGCACTGTAGCGCTACATTGTAACGAGGAAGACTATCTCCGCCATATTGTGTTTACCTCCTTTCCAACTGCAAACCAGCATCTTCGTAAAATCAGCCTTCAAAATTTGACTATTATATGCTCATTCGTGAGATTTATTAAGAAAATAGAAACTAAAATCAAAGCCTACCTTTTTACTGTATTCCCCGGTCTGTCTGTGGTTTACATAGTCCGTTACAGTCGAGCGAAAGAGAGTGTTATTTTAGTCCGTATTGACCCAGTCGATAACATACCGAGAAGTCACGTGACTGCTTAGCAATTTATGTCACGATTTGTATTCCATGCTGCGTTGTATGCCAGTTGAACTGCTATGGGCGTCAAGTGTTTTATGGGCGAGTTTTAATTGCGTCGAGGCTCCACAAGGAGCTTTAATATTACTGTAAAGACTCTAATATAAGGTAATCGCACCTGTAAATGTTCCACACGTTGCGAAATTTTCACAAAGCTTGTAGTTTTGCAGTAGAGTAACTATTTGCGGGTTATTGTTGTCAATCTGATCTTTTGGGAATTCATTTACACTTTACATAATATTCAACGTGTTTTCAGTCAATGCATGCAACAATATAAAGATGTTGACGTGTAGACAGTTATATGACTTGCTTGCTCATGAAGCAAAGTGTTTTGGAGATGAATTTCCTTTGCACTCCTGTTCTAAAAAAAAAACAGTCATTAATTTTCCGTTCAATTTAGGAAATTTTAGATTAAGATTTTCTGTTTTGAAGTGAACATTTCGTGGTTTCCTTACCTTTTTTTTTTGTGCTAACCCGGCAAATATTTGTTTGGCGAACATGTTGATGTAGCTTTTTACTGAAAGACCATTATTAGCAATGTGATCTACAGGTCGTTTGTAATCTTTTTTTTTATTTTAAGAACGGTCTATATACTTTTAATATACTATTTGAATATTTTAAGCACATTTTCCTTAGTATTTTATCGAAAGAATAGCTTTTGCCACATTTACGGATAATTTTATATCCGTAAGTCGTTTCAAATTGGTTGCTCAAAAGGATCCATTTCGAAGTGATCTTGAGTCGTTTCCAAAATCATACCTTGTCCCATTTTCAAAAAAAAATAAACCCGTTTCAAAATGTCTTCCCCAAATGAAGAATATCGTTCCTATTCCTTGATAGGAACAAATTGTTCAGTCTGAAACTAAATGTGCTTTTGCATTCATATTTTCCACTGTCTCTATATTTGATGAAAATGATTTATATTTTGTCTTAAATATCCCTAGCTTAATAAGATAAAATCTCAATCTGAGGACAAATTTTTAGAAACTGATTGAAACTGGGGTCTGGTCCTGTAAAGGTACTGCGCCGTTAGGTGACCTCTACCAGGTAATGAAATGTCTTAATAGCAGTCTGTGACATCGTCTTGTCCTGAAATGTTCCCGACCCGTTTCGTAACCGATGAGTTTTCGTCTTATTACATCAAGTCCTAAAACGACACCGTGTTGTTTTCGCGACTTTTATACTTTCCCCGAGAGGGAGCTGTCCGTTTCT
Source organism: Sinohyriopsis cumingii (assembly GCA_028554795.2). Classification (NCBI taxonomy): domain Eukaryota; kingdom Metazoa; phylum Mollusca; class Bivalvia; order Unionida; family Unionidae; genus Sinohyriopsis; species Sinohyriopsis cumingii. The sequence goes on along the minus strand of CM068841.1, from coordinate 42,139,996 downwards.
TTATCTTTTTCTTCTTCTTCTTCTTCTTTTGTGTGGACAGAGCAATGTTACTTTACCATACCCGGTTCTGATGTAGAACGTTGTTTCGTAACACGCACCACATAGTAAAGTTAATTTAACAATAGTGCAAAACTTCCTTAAGCATTGTTATAAGAAAATAAATAAGTATATCATAGAAGGTAATATTATTTTGGTGGTTTCTGAATTACATAATAATCTTCAGCAAATATGTGATATTATATTTGGCTTGAAACATGTAAACGTCTTCAATACTTCTCCATCAGCTCTAACGTTTTACCTTGCATATTTACTGGGGGGGGGGGGAACAATTATTCGCAAATAGCAAATTTTGATACATCTTTGTGCAAATTCATATTCTAGAAATGGCTTCAGTTTTAAAAGTGTTAACAACAGCAAAGGGAATTTTGTTATGAAACTTCAATATTCCCCTTTTGGCATCGAATAAAGTAAGAAAATATAAGTGATCAGCGATGAATCGGCACCGTGCTGTTCAGAAACGGGTTTGGTCTCAAAACGGCACAGTTCCGTACAAGACTGAGGCAAACCGCTCGGTGACGAAACGACAAAGTTGCTATTTCAGAAGTCACGTGGAATCTCATAATAACCCGGTGTTGTTGCAGGAGCAGGTAAAGGTCGCGTCGCAAACCGGTCCAGTGTCGTTTCATGATCATTTATGGTTGTATAATAGCGCAAGCGTTTCGCAACCTTATATTTCCTGAAACGGCAACGGACCGTTTCGATTCGACGCTTTGTCGAAACTGAATGTAAGAATATAAACTTCCCTTTCCATGAATGAATATATTAAAAATGTAATTACTGTTAAATTCAAACGTTTTACTGATTAATAAATTGCACAAACAGTGCATCAGCGTTTAGCAAGAAAACTATATTAGTACAAACTACGTAAACAAAACATGGAAGAAATGCGTGAGTTACGATATTAAAAGGGAATTTAACATTATTTACATTATAGATATGTTAATGAAACTTTAAACTAACGTTCAAATACGAAAGTATAGATTCCAACCTTGTTCATTTCACCAGAACAGTATATAATATACCAATGATCTGTATGAACAATATTATTGATTTGCAATTCTCTTTTTCAAGAACCTGTTCATTTTGTTCGTTGTGTTTCTTTCCTTGTATTGTCTTTGATTTAATGGCATATATTGCGGAATGCCAAAATATAACCAGTGATGCACATGAGGTCGGAGTAGTCTTATTCTGAACAATAGAGTGCTGCATCTACGAAGGTTGACTTCTATATGGGGTCCATAATTGGAATAATAAATTAGTCCTAATAAACACGTCGGCAATATAACGATAACGTATGCATAACGTTAGCATACGGGTCACAATTTGTATTCTGTTTCCGTCAGGTGAAAATAATCGGTTTATTCAGATGTTATCCCCAGTCCACGTTCTGAACTCTTTTATACTTGTAATTTATGATTTGTTTCAAACACGGCTTAGAAAAATTGAGAAAATGTCGTTCTCATACTATGATGTGAAACATATCTCGATGAAGAAAAAACAAATGACTTTATACACTCAAAGTTAAAGGGGATACAAAAGCAAGTGACGCGATCACTTTATTTCTTGACTGAATAGCGACTTATGATAGATTAATACCTGAGATGAAGTCAATGATAACATTATTGATTTTAATATCAAACGATTATATTTGCTTCAGAATCAAACATGATGGTGTACAGCAATTTTTTTCACTGTATGACAAAACTTTACCATTAGTTTTGCAATGTACATCACATTTTTATTTAATGTTTTCTCTCCGATTCGTTTGTATATTCTTTTCTTGAAAACTCTGAATGTCAGGACCCCGTGTGTTGTCAAAGTGTGTGGTCAAAGGACCCCGTGTGTGGTCAAAGGACTCCGTGTGTGGTCAAAGTATGTGATCAGTCAAATAACCGTAAAGTTTCAGATTTTTTTAAAACGTTATCATCAACGATTTTTTTAAAAAGTATTTGCTTTTGGCGAATGTACGTAATTATTACCAACATAAACATTCGTTTTTTCCAAGTTTTTCTGTTTGACATGGGAACATTTGTCGTTTCCTTTTCGAAAATTTACAAGCGAGTAAACTACCTTCTGTGGAAGTGTGTGTGTAATTTGTATTTTTAATGTAGCTTTAACAATTGTTCAGTAATATCGCGACGATGTCTGCAGTGTGGCAGTTTATGATGATGTCTAGCACTTTGGCATCATTATCACATTATCCTGACACCAGGCCGACCGATCCTAACACTAACCTCTTAATGCTGATTGCCTAGCGAGGCAACTGTTAGTACCATTTTTGTACGTCTTTGGTATGACTCGGCTAGGGTTCGAACCCACAACCTCCCGCTTCCGAGGCGGACGCTCTAACCGCTAGGCCACCAGAGCGGTCTCTATGGAAGTGGGTGAAGGAGATCATTAATGTGTCCGCAATCATTTTATAATATGCGTTGGATATTCTAGTTGATACCAACCCCCCAATTACCTCATTCTTTTCCGTCGTCATTTATTAGGTCAGCATCAACAAGATAAGCAGAGCAGGAGAACAATACATTTTTTCTATATTTAGTTGCTTTCCACGTGATCTTTCATACGTATTCGGATAACAGTCCAATTTTTCATAAATTTAACGTTAGTTCTTTATCTTTGTTTTCTCCTTTTGCTTTAAATTATGGAAAATTTAATTTCATGAAAGTTCGCTCTCCGTTCATTCCAGTAGTTGTTTCACTTGTGACTCGAAATTTGTCATTATTCATTCCGCCCACATTGCATAGACAGCATGAACTAGATAAGCGCAGCAGGAAAACAATAAAATTCATTATGAAAGTGCTGATTTGTTTGGGTTTTTTTAAAAGACATAACTACCAATTTTTGGTATAGCAATATTCATTCTTCAAATTTTCTGTGCTTTATTTGAAACACAATGTGAAACACTAGGTTGTTTTGCATGGAATAAGATCCGAATGTTTTCACTTACAGAAACAAAATTCTGACCCTTATGGTAATGTTACGGATATATATATATGTGTGTGTGTGTGTGTGTGTGTGTGTGTGTGTGTATTGCCGTGGAAAATTGTCTGAGGCAAGGTTTCTTGTAACTGCTATAACTTATATTGCTAAAATTCTTGGACGAAATAGGGAATTGTGTTCAATACTTTAAAAAACATTTTTTCAAAAAATATGAATATGAATTTCACACGTACGGATATACACTTTACGTCGATAACTTTGCTGAGTGCCGAATTTTGAAAAGGTAATAAATGTAGCTAATTATTGATCATTTATAGTTCTTGTCTTTCATGGAGGCAGACAAATGGCAGAGATAATACGAGGCGGACAAATGGATGTAGATGCTAAAATATTTCTGGTGATATGCAGTTATTGGGTCGGCCTACTTTATTACCAAGTAATCAAGATTATTAACGTAAGCAGTCTGGGCTCATTTTATCGCATTTTCCTTACTGTACTGGAATGGTTTCGAATCCTTATCCGGTTCAAACATTTCAGATTCGACTTCTTAGCACTTCCATCTAAGTATATTATAAGTTTAAAGTCCTTGCTTTTACCTAGTTGATTACACGTTTAAAGTCCCTAATTTTACCTAGTTGATTACACGTTTAAAGTCTCTACTTTTACCTGGTTGATTACCCGTTTAGAGTCCTTTCTTTTAACTAGTATCAGCATTGCTGCATGTATTTTTACTACTTTTAACAAACAACTAAATATTTATTTAAGTGGTATACACATGATGTAATACGATGGAAGAGATCAACAGCTTCCTGATTCACTGGACTGGCAACAAATACATATTCAGTCCAACTGCAAACTGCAAAAAAAACAAACAAAAAAACAAAAAACAGATATGCCGTAGCATACTGCTCGGCAGATCGATCTGGGTCTGTGCTGCTTGTTAGGAATAATCGGAAGAACAAAGAACACATACCCTGATGTGCAGGCTGAGTATGCTATGTCCGATCGGGATCTTTATTGTTTGCAGTTTGATTCATCTTATAAGCTAGTATATACGGTATGTAATTTCGTCGTCACCAACTCGACAAAGCTAGATAGGTAATTAGTTTTGTATAAAGATTGTCGTATCCAATTTCAAATTGTATAGACCGAAATCTGCTGTTACGTAATGCATCGACATATATGGGTCTATGTAATTTTACTAGGACAAATCAATAAAATAAACAACATATACCCTAATTAGCCGTAGCATGATGCACTAGCAGATCTCATTGACTCACCTGTAACAAAATCATGATCATAAACTTAATTGCACACGACACTAGAAAATAGACAGTAAATGTAACGCTTTGAAAAGAAAAAGTCTTTTCTTACACTTTCAATTATACTTCCAGTCGCAGTGTTTAGCGAATATAAATTTAAATATAAAAAGTCACTCTTTTGGTTAAACATTAAAAAGGAAAATGTTTTCAGTGTCGACTTACACGGAAATCTGAATTTCGCGAAGAGCTAAATAACAATGGAAACCATCCAACTTGTATTTAAATAGAATATTATGGGCGAGACACATCTGACGGCAAATTTAAACAAATTTTCAACTGTCGTCCTTTTATTCGCCTGCATGTATTTACAAAAAGAAACAGGGAAAAGCACAACATAGGAAAAACACTATCAATGTCTTTTCTAATAATACTTAATATACACCTTTATGGGTCACGTCGGCAATGAGTTATCTTGCAGAAAATATAATGAGGAGGAATGTATCACTGTAAAATATTACCTCCTTAAGAGCGTTGTGTGTAACAGACAAAAGTCTAATGTTAATTGAATTGTTTTAAACAGTTTTTTTTTTTAACCCTTACCTCTTCTGAGTTTAAGGCTATTGTTAAAACGGTGCGTTCTAAATAATAATTAAAAAAAAATGTGACGCCATGTCGTTTATCGAATTGGAAAAAGACGTTACCATCCCAGAAGTAATTTATACTTGGAATATTTTAAAGGTGACGCTTATTTTGTGTAGATGGCACTATGCAAATGTTGCTCAACGTCCTATAGGTCACTATTCACGAGGCGCTGTACACCTTCTCAGCTACGACACAGAGTAAGCAACTTTTGCACACACACACACACACACACACACACACTCAAAAGCCAATATTAACTTTTTAAATTCTTATATATATATATATATATATATATATATATATATATATATATATATATATATATATATATATATATATATATATATATATATATATATATATATATATATATATATATATATATATATATATATATATATATATGTATGTATGTATGTGTGTGTGTGTGTGTGTGTGTGTGTGTGTGTGTTTAATTACACGTTGTTATATATCTCCGTCCATCGGAAGTCTTTGACCAAGACTCTGCGGTGAGAAGTGTTCAAGTAAATCCTTCAAGGGCTTAAATTCAAAAGAGTGTACATTTTTTACAATAAATCACATGGTAACATATTTATCACGATTTATAGATTTTGGGTTTGGGGTTAAAGGTCGAAATCCATGGGCTGGGTATGTATATTCAATGTCACACATGTAGTCGAATATTCCCATCATAAATAGAGCAATTAATGCACAACAAAGGCAAATCAAATACAACTAACTTAACAATTACGAACAAAATTTCTTAACTTTTAATATACTGAATTTATTTAATTTCGAAAGAGTGTTTTTTTTTAATTTATCCATCTATCTGTTTTTCTGTCCGTAGTTTCTTGATGATCATTTGTTTTCGTGCTTTAGGTTGATTATTAACCTGATTTAAATCAGAGGTCTCCACCGCTCTGCTTGGAGATATGACAGACACTGATAAAAGTCCAGGTCTTGGTGACCTTGCGACTTATTTTTAGTAGCCTATCAGATAAAGCGTTGCAGATTCGTGTTAGGGAGGGTTATCGTTAGTAAGATATGTTCCTAATGTTTGTATCATCAGATGATCCATATTAGTTGTGTCAAATGGTTTTCTATCACTCTTCTTATCGATATTGGACTGGTTTCAAGTCCGTGAGAACTTCCTTTTACATGGGTCCCAGCTTTTACCCTCCTTGGCTGTGTAAACGTTTACCTAGCTATGAAGTAGTTGAAGTGGCATAACAGAGGTAGAATACGATAGAAGTAGTTGAAGTGGCATAACGTAGGTAGAATACGATGGAAGATATCAAAGGTTTGTTGATTAGACGGATTGGCAACAAAGAATATTGTAGGTTATTTTGTCAATAACGGATTGGCAACAAAGAATGTTGTAGGTTATTTTGTCATTAACGGATTGGCAATAAAGAATATTGTACGTTATTTTGTCAATAACGGATTGGCAACAAAGAATATTGTTCCTTAGTTTGCCAATAACAGCCCGGCAAGTGCGAAGAGTAAAGAACTTGTACGGAAACTGTTCTGGAAAGGAGCAAAAGAGATAACAAATTGTATATTGACATAATAGGAGGAGAAACATAAAACGTTTCGTGTGAAAATCCTGCTATCATTATATATTAATTTCAATAGGGTTTCAATAGGGTTTCTAAAAAATCTTGAGCACAAACATATAATGGACTCGATATTAGAATAAAACACCCACACACACCCACCCACACACCCCCACAAAAAAAAAAAAAACATGAAAAGAGAAACTTTTCGCAAATGAATCCTTTTCGCAATTATTTTTATGACAATTTAAATTATATTTCTTGTTGCTGTGTTCAGGGAAGAGATGGCAGTAAATACAAATTTAATTATAAAATTCATTATTTTGGTTAAGCTTTGAGTTTCATTTCAACCTTGGGTTAAACGGTAATCTTTGAACTAAACAACAATGGAAGCCATTCAACCTTTCTTTCAACATTATTTTAAAGGTAAAAGTCGTCTGTCACAAATTTAACCACCTTACGTGTATTTAATCTTTTCTCTTATAAATGGCGCAGCTTTTCTTTCAAAGAAAACAAAATTAGTAAAAGAAATAAAGAAAACCGCAAGATATCCTCCCTAATTAAACAGAGTACCATTCTTTATGTCTACAATGATTTCTCTTGAAGTCAATAATATGATTATTAAGTATTTTTCTCTGTAAAATACACCCCTTCAATAACACTTTCAGTGAAAATCGCAATAGCAGTGTTAATTTAATTTCTCTTTGTACACCTGCCCCCAGACCTTGTTTGAATTTAAGGACATTACTGAAATGGTGCGTTTTCAATAATTGTTTTATTGTAGATGGCGCTTTTGAAATATAAATGTTGGTCAAAACTTCACAGTTCATACTTTATGTAGTATTATTGTATACCTTCCCAGTCCTGTATTATACTGATTAGTCCGTTCTTTTTGTTATAAATAAAGACGTAAGTGTAAATTTGTAGATATTGGAATATAATTTTATTTGGATTTAAGTCATAAATCTCTTTATGTAAATCTCCGTTTTGTCGAGAAAACTTTTCCAGCGATTCTTGATTAGAACTATAAGAGTCCAGAACGAATAGTTCTTACCTCGAATTATAATAGTAAGCCACCCGCTTTTTAAGCTTCGACATCACTTCTATATGTGTAATTTCAGGTGGAGTTGGTGTAGTGTGGAGTTGGTGTTGTGTAGTGGAACCAAAAAAAAATAGAGTTATCGCCTGTACGATACGCTAATAAATGTATTTCTTAATTCCTTTTCATTCTCTACAAGTATCTACATTATTTTTGTTTGATCCCTGTTATCAGATTAATTATACTATGCCTGTGAAAATATTTTATTTCCTTATATAAATTTGTTAAAGATTAGATTGGATTTGTATTTTGAGTGTATTAACTGAATATAACATATATATTAGAGTTGTGTGCTTGGATTATTAACAATAGCGTAAATTAAAATTGCGCGCATGTTAGCAAGGTATCATAAAATAATTTTTCTGATTTAATGCCTAATTTAATACAATCTCTTACACCCTAAACTGGTTATTTGACAACGATGTATGACAGTGGTTCCCAGAGTGGGCGGTTGGATTACGGAGGTGGCGCTAATGCTGAATAATGCTTCTTACAGGGGAATGCAAGGGGCACTGATGATAAATAACCAAGGGGGCGGAGGCCCGACAAAATCTGGGAACCACTGATGTAAGACATTCAGTTAAATATCCACTTTAAACAGAGTAAATAAAGTACAAGTCATAAATAATTCAAACATATACATAGCTAAATTTACAATACAGACCAAAAATTCTTAGTTTTTAGCAATGCTGAATTTACTTAATTTTTAAAAATATAGTTGTTGTTATTTGTCTTGATATTATTTTAAAGTATGTATGAACTCGTGTGTAAACAAACACTGATTGCTTTAAATTCTTTGTGTTTGCATAATTAGCATACTGAAACTGTATCAGACAGTTACTATCACAATTTTAATTAAAACCCATGTATCTTAGTGCATCACTAAACTATGATTAAATGTGTTTAATTAACAGAGGTACCACAAATTAATCACAATGTATCGGTAGTCTATGATTTTCCTGTTTCAAATTAACAACGGTTTATAAATTTACTTTAATGCATCGTTAGTCAATAATTTCCTGTTTGAAATTAACAGAAGTATCACAAATTTACCACACTGTATCGGCAGCGTAAGATTTCCACATTTTTTTTTTAACTGACAACGGTATTACAGAGTTATCACACTCAATCGATAGTCTAAGATTTCCTGGTTTTAATTAACAACGATATTATAACGTTACCACACTGTATCGGTAGCCTGATTTCCTGTTTTTAATTAATAACGATATTTTAACGTTACCACACTGTATCGGTAGTCTGATTTCCTGTTTTTAATTAACAACAATATTATAACGTTACCACACTGTATCGGTAGTCTGATATCCTGGTTTTAATTAATAACAATAACATGTTAATATAACGATACTATTATTGTAAATCTTCATATTTAAACTCAGATTTTAAAGGTCTACAGCTAACATATCTAGAACTGCTGAATATTAAGTCACGTAAATAATGTTTAAACTTCTCTTTGAGTCTAACTTTTTACAGATGGATTTTGATATTTTTAACTGTGAAAAGTTTGATATTCAAAATGTTGGACAGTTCACACTCATAGAAAAAATTATAACACTAAGTAATTATGAAGGCTGATAGTTGCCAGTAACACAATAGTTTATAATATATACTTGAAAGGACATCTTTTTTGTTGTTGTAATAATCCCCAGATTTCTGCTCAAAGTTACAATCCTTTGTTTTATAACAGTCAACATGGAAAGTCGTCCTAACTCTCCAAATATCATTTATGTTGGTGTGATATTGTTACGTTCGTAAACGCGGTGTGATAAAATACAGTTTGAAATACGTGTTCATGTGACATGAACTATTGTGAAATGTTCTTTAATTCTACATGCCATGAGCAGCTTTCACGTCCGGCTTATAGTATTATTCTACTCATTCATAAATTTAATATCAAATGGGCATTTTGTGTGATATTCTTCACTCATTAAATATTAATTCATTGGTGGGGAAAGTCGTCATATATATATACATATTGTGATAGGCTATGTCCGTCCGTCAGTGCGTGAGGGTGGGCGTCAAAAAGTCACATTTTTACTAGAAATATGGACCTCACATCGTATTCTAAACTGCATCTATATCGAGCGAGGGAGGGTCATCGTATTGGGTATGATGTTTTAAGAGACCGAGCAAACGACGATGAAGGTTTCGGAACACGAATGCAGGAAAGGCGTGAATCAAATGAAACATTTTTATAGGTAATATAAACTCTTCCTTGTAAACCTGTGTTCAATTTGCACCGATTGAAAGAGGGCGATCGTATTTAGGGTAGAGATAACAAAGGTTCCAATTCTTCATTCAGTTCTAGCGGTGGAATGGGATTGAATAGAAGGGGTGGGGCGGTGGGGAGGGAGGGGAAAAATTGTAGAAAGCTTTTTTTATTATTATATATTGTATATGTTACGACTTAGATTAACATTTCTTTGTTTCCTTTTGCTCTCTTTCCCAGATGCTTCTTTTTATATACTGTTTCAAAAAAAAACTCATTATATCCTTTTCAAAATTGTAAGCTATTGCGGGGATCTATTTGATATTTGTGTTTATCAATAAGAAAAACTAATAATATATTCTGGCGACCGTATAACAAAATTTCTCAACATTTCTTCTAAATTTGGGATTTTATCATGTTATTAATACTATTTGGAATTGTGTTAAAGGAAGAGAAGTAGAATTGTAATAATAATATGTAGTGTCAGCGGTAGACTAAGTAGAATTGATGATGATGATGATGATGATGATGATGATAATAATAATAATAATAATAATAATATATAGTGTCAGTTGGTAGAGAAAGTAGAAATATTAATTATAATATACAATATCAACGGTAGATAAAATAATAATAATAATAATAATAATAATGATCTTTAGTGTCAACGATAGAGAAAGTAAAATTATTATTAATAATTATAGTGTCAACAGTAGATAAAGAAGAATTGTTAATAATATTCTTTGGTGTCAACGGTAGAGAAAGTGTAATAATAATAATAATAATAATAATTTTTAGTGTCAACGGTAGAGAAAGTAAAATTGCTAAGCATAATGTATAGCGTCAACAGTAGAGAAAGAATAGTTGTTAATAATAATCTATAGTGTCAACGGTAGAAAAAGTAAAAGAAAACAGATCTGTTAATAATAATCTATAGTGTCAACGGTAGAAAAAGTAAAAGAAAACAGATTTGTTAATAATAATCTATAGTGTCAACGGTAGAAAAGGTAAAAGAAAACAGATCTGTTAATAATAATCTATAGTGTCAACGGTAGAAAAAGTAAAAGAAAACAGATTTGTTAATAATAATCTATAATGTCAACGGTAGAAAAAGTAAAAGAAAACAGATTTGTTAATAATAATCTATATTGTCAACGGTACAGAAATAGAATAGAAAATATAATTGTTGATAATAATATACGGCGTATACTTGAAAAAATAATCTATAGTGTCAATGGCTGAGAAAGTATAATTGGTCCTAACGATACATAGTGTCAAAGGTAGAGAAAGTATAATTGGTCCTAACGATACATAGTGTCAAAGGTAGAGAAAGTATAATTGGTACTAACGATACATAGTGTCAATGGCTGAGAAAGTATAATTGGTCCTAACGATACATAGTGTCAAAGGTAGAGAAAGTATAATTGGTCCTAACGATACATAGTGTCAAAGGTAGAGAAAGTATAATTGGTCCTAACGATACATAGTGTCAAAGGTAGAGAAAGTATAATTGGTCCTAACGATACATAGTGTCAAAGGTAGAGAAAGTATAATTGCTACTAACGATGCATAGTGTCAAAGGTAGAGAAAGTATAATTGCTACTAACGATACATAGTGTCAAAGGTAGAGAAAGTATAATTGGTCCTAACGATACATAGTGTCAAAGGTAGAGAAAGTATAATTGGTCCTAACGATACATAGTGTCAAAGGTAGAGAAAGAAGAATTGATAATAATGACACATAGTGCCAAAAGTAGAGAAAGTGGAATTGATAATAAAGATACAGTGTCAAAGGAAGAGAACGTTAATCTCGACCTATTACTATACTTTCGTGATAAGACTGGCAAATCACGATAATTTCCAATCAAGAGTCTTTGCAAAAGGAAACCATCAAAGCGATGAAAATAATATTTTGCAACTCATTTCTGAGAAAGTTTCTCTTGTAGAAGTTCTCTATAGAACTCCGGCCCGGTGAGATCTCCTCGTCAACATCCAGTAGTATTAATGCGATTAAAGCGATAAATAAAAGATGATTTTAGGTTCAAGCTTACTATTTGCTTACAATTTACCTACACTTAGACTTTTTCAAAACAATTACATTAATTTTTCCGTTAATTATTTTAAACTGATCAGCGACCTTCATTCCTTTAAATACTGAATTTAATATACCGCCAAACAGGACGGTTCCTTAGTTCATCAAACAATTGGTTGCCTGCGACCTTTAGCGATTATTGCAGACACTTTTCAGAAAATTTACCATAAAATGTATTTTAATCCGTGTTGTCTGCAAGGATATTGCAAACATAAAAAAGAAAATTATTTAAAGCCTCAAAATGTAAATTAAAACATTTAGTTATTACATATTTGCATGCTAATTTTGAAGAACAACAACCATTTTATTACTTTAAAAAATATTCCATTATATTTCTAATTATTTGTCACTTGTTCACTCGATGATAGCCGAAACGAAGAATATAAATAGTAAAATAATATTAGATGAAACTACTACCAACTATTACCAATGTCATCGCCATCATCGTCTAGGTCAAATCATGTTCCGATCTAATCCTCTTTCTTGATTACATACTGCAGTGATATGTATTCAGGAATTGGTAAGGAGGAATAACAGTGATCTTAATAGAAACCTCGTCAGATGCAGAACAATGGTTTGAATAAAATATATAATCATATTTATCAAGAATGCCTAAAAGAATTGAACTTTAATGACCGAGACACCCAAGGTGCCAGTGGCCCGAAAAAGTTTGGGAACCACTGGTCTGATGTATGACTTTCAAAATCTATGAGATATTACATCACAGCTAGTATGAACTAGCGTGAACTAAAAGACTTGAACTTTAATGACCGAGACATCAAATCAAACAAGTTTTTAAAATACATTTGTATCTTTTTTTCCCCTGAGTCAGTTTTTATAGAGTTTATCCATATAATGTAAAATGAAGGTATTATGAGATTTTACAAACAATTATTGTCTGAAGAACATAATCGTATTATGTGTTAACGACCTGATCTGAGTAAAGCCTGGCTGTGCTTGTGTAGTTTTATGTGTTAACGACCTGGTCTGAGTAAAGCCTAGCTGTGCTTGTGTAGTTTTATGTGTTAACGACCTGGTCTGAGTAAAGCCTATCTGTGCTTGTGTAGTTTTATGTGTTAACGACCTGGTCTGAGTGAAGCCTTGCTGTGCTTGTGTAGTTTTATGTGCTAACGACCTGGTCTGAGTAAAGCCTAGCTGTGCTTGTGAAGTTTTATGTGTTAACGACCTGGTCTGAGTAAAGCCTATCTGTGCTTGTGTAGTTTTATGTGTTAACGACCTGGTCTGAGTGAAGCCTTGCTGTGCTTGTGTAGTTTTATGTGCTAACGACCTGGTCTGAATAAAGCCTGGCTGTGCTTGTGTAGTTTTATGCATCAAAATGACAGATTGACCTATATGAAAATAATTTAACAAAAGAAATTCTTGGCATAGTAAAACTTGAATAAAAATGTGAAAACTTCCGCCACTGGATATGTCTCTTAATGTTATCAAATATTGGAAATTAGAAGAAGAAAAAAACAAATGTCAAGAACTTTTTGAGAGAGAGAGAGAGAGAATATAATTGCTGTAATTAATTCTAACGCGGTTTAATGTTGAATACGATGGTGCTCGTTATACCGGACATTCTATCAGCATAAGCGAGGATTAGATTTCTCCTGTTGTGCCCCCCCCCCCCAATTTTTTTAAATAAAGAAAATATATGTCGTCCTTTTCAACATGCAGAGCATACAAATATGAATCATTTTTATATTTAAGTTATATCCGGGATGTAATCGACAAAGTAGCTTGTGTGTGCTCTTTGAGAAGATACTGCTTATAGTACTTTGAACTAAATTTACATATAAAATGTAGTGCGGACCTAATTTGGTCTGGACAATTCGTTCGGTACGCTCAGTTTGGTCACATACGGATCACATGCACTGTTTACTAAAAATAGAAGACACGTATTTTATTAGAAAACGCCGTCTAAAAACAGAATCTGGTCAAGACCAGATTTCTGGTACAAGACCATGAACAGATTCCATAATACATGTAGTCCGAACCGAATGTACTGGTCCAGACCAAAGTATTGACCCAAATTTGACCCACACTTTATCGAATGTGTACGGATATATAAATGGGGCCGATATGCAGTGGTTTAAATTCTTCAAATAACATCTCAGAAGTGAAAACCATGTCTGACGAACATGTGTTCCTAATCATACTAGCTGTGATGTAATATCTCATAGATTCGAAAGTCATACATTAGACCAGTGGTTCCCAAACATTTTCGGGCCTCTGGCACCTTGGGTGTCCCCAGCGCCCCCTACCTTACCCTGTAAAAAGCATTATTCAGCTTTAGCACCCCTTTGGTAATCCTACCGCCCCAAAGGGTGTGGTAGCGCCCACTTTGAGAACCACTGTATTAGACCAACAAGTTGTTCTCAGTATAATTTTTAATCGTCACGACTAGTGGGGGAGCTATGCACGTGAGCAGTTTCCTTTAGCTTACTTCGTGTATGTTTAAACATAAGAGCTGTTATAGTTTATAACCTCAGTCAGCTGTGCGTTCAACAGATGAAATGTTAAAGTCTATAATATCAGTTAATTGTGCACACTTAAACAGATGAGATGTTGTACTTTATAACATCTATTAACTGTGTATAATTAAATGAGACGTTACAGTTGATGACGTAAATTAACTGTGCCTGATTAAACAGATGAGACGTTATAGTTTGCAACATCTATTAACTGTGTATAATTAAATGAGACGTTATAGTTGATGACGTAAATTAACTGTGCCTGATTAAACAGATGAGACGTTATAGTTTGTAACAGCCATTATATATATATATATATATATATATATATATATATATATATATATATATATATATATATATATATATATATATATATAGTGGTCTCAGGGAAGAAAAGTATAATATACTGACTTACCCTCAGCAAATACACTGTTATTATTATTATTATTATTATTACTGAGGACATTTTTTGGTATATTCATAAATCAACACAACCACAGTGGGGAAAATTTTAATATTTACTGCTTTGGATCTATTGTAGTAATTCTATGTCATCCGGGGCAACCTCTTTAATAACAATCGGTCTTTCCGCGGTGCCGGATTAAAGGTGCAGGAAAAAACTTATATAATCAAGGTGTTTGTCGTCGTTACACAGTTGATCAAGGGACAGTAATATGTTGTTTGTTAAATACCATGTGTAAAAGTTGCGTCCCCTGAACTCTTTCGATCACTATCCAAGCGATAGATCCATATATAGCTTAGTAAATAAACTGGATTATATAGGTGTTTTTATACAATCTAGGTTAGTGCTGGCGTAGTTAAGTGGTTACTTCGCATGATATGGTATCAATTTCGCCTTAACGAAACCGTTGTGGGTTCGAATCCCACAATAACCACTGACGCTGTCCATGCACTTTTTCCTTGTTTTATGAACGTGAATGACAGCAAGCTACTAATGTTTACATTGTACAGCCTTTTAAACCATCTTGGTAATCCATTTGACAAAAATACAAACAAGCAAATTCACGTTCCTTAAAAAAAATATCATTCAGACAAATACGATCGTTACATGGTTTTATATTTGACCGCAACCGCATTCAGTGTTTTTACTCGAGTTAGTACCAATACTATACAATACTGTTATTAAGTTAAGTTATATTGATTTGCGATATATTTCAGTTTTATTGTTGTGAGAAGTTGTTCCCACTGTGCTACACGGTCTTATTGTTGTGAGAAGCTGTTCCCAGTGTGTTACATTGTCTTATTGGTATGAGCTGTTCCCAGTGTGTTATAGTGTTTTATTGTTGTGAGATGTTCCCAGTGTGTTACATTGTCTTATTGTTGGGAGATGTTCCAAGTGTGTTATAATGTCTTATTGTTGTGAGATGTTCCTAGTGTGTTAAAATGTCTTATTGTTGTGAGATGTTCCCAGTGTGTTATATTGTCTTATTGTTGTGAGATGTTCATAGTCTCTTACATTGTCTTATTGTTGTGAGATGTTCCAGCGTGTTATACTGTCTTTGAGATGTTCCCAGTGTGTTATAATGTCTTATTGTTGTGAGATGTTCCCAGTGTGTTACATTGTCTTATTGTTGTGAGATGTATCCAGTGTGTCATAGTGTCTTATTGTTGTGAGATGTTCCTAGTGTATTATAATGTCGTATTGTTCTGAGATGTTCCCCATGTGTCTTATTGTTGTGAGATGTTCCCAATGTGTTAAAGTGTGTTATTGTTGTGAGATGTTTCTAGTGTGTTATATTGTCTTATTGTTGTGCGCTGTTCCCAGTGTGTTATAATGTCTTATTGTTGTGAGGTGTTCCCAGTGTCATACATTGTCTTATTGTTGTGATATGTTCCCAATGTGTTATATTGTCTTATTGTGTGAGATGTTCCCAGTGTGTTATATTGTTTTATTGTTGAGAGATGTTCCAGTGTTATATTGTTTTATTGCTGTGAGATGTTCCTATTGTGTTATGTTGTCTTATTGTTGTGAGATGTTCCCAGTGTGTTATAATATATTATTGTTGTGAGATGTTCCCAGTGTGTTATAATGTCTTAATGCTGTGAGGTGTTCCCAGTGTCATCCTTTGTTTTATTGTTGTAAGATTTTCCCAGTGTGTTATAATGTATTATTGTTGTGAGATGTTTCCAGTGTGTTACGTTGTCTTATTGTTGTGAGGTGTTCCCAGTGTCATACATTGTCTTATTGTTGTGATATGTTCCAAGTGTGTTATATTGTCTTATTGCTGTGAGATGTTCCCATGGTGTTACATTGTGTTATTGTTGTGAGGTGTTCCCAGTGTCATCCATTGTTATATTGTTGTGACATGTTCCCAGTGTGTTATATTGTCTTATTTTGTGAGATGTTCCCAGTGTGTTATATTGTTTTATTGTTGAGAGATGTTCCCAGTGTTATATTGTCTTATTGTTGTGAGATGTTCCCAGTGTGGTATATTGTCTTATTGTCGTGAGATGTTCCCAGTGTGTTATATTGTCTTATTGTTGTGAGATGTTCCCATTGTGTTATATTGTTTTATTGTTGTGAGATGTTCACAGTGTGTTACATTGTCTTATTGTTGTGAGATGTTCCCATTGTGTTATATTGTCTCCATTGTGTTATATTGTCTTATTGTTGTGAGATGTTCACAGTGTGTTACATTCTCTTGTTGTTGTTATATGTTCCCAGTGTATTACATTGTCTTATTGTTGTGAGAAGCTGTTCCCAGTATTAATGCTACGCCTGTTTACAAATCTGGCGAGCATCTGAAGTCTTACTCTGCAGGAGAGTGTTGGGGATGTGTGTGTGTGTGTGTGTGTGTGTGTGTGTGTGTGTGTGTGGTTGCTATTTAACGTAGCTTTAACAATTTTTCAGTTATATCGCTGCGATGTCTGCAGTGTGGCAGTGTATAGTTATGTCTAGCACTGGGGCATCATTCCGCAGACATGTAGCATGATGTCCCACCCAGTCACATTATCCTGACAAAAGGTCGACCAGATCTAACACCAACCTCTTAATACGAGGCAGCTGTGAGTACCATTCTTATATGTCTTTGGTATGACTCGGCCGGGGTTCGAACCCGCGACATCTCGCATCCTAGGCGGACGCTTTAACCACCAGGCTACCGGAGCGGCCGGATGGAGATGGGGGTGGTGGTAACATTTGCAAATCTTATTGAATATGTATTCCATCACTTGTCCGATTTTTAGTGATCTAACACTTATTGCAATTGCTCACATCCCCAACTAGAGTTCCGAAACCAGGAAAGAAAAGGAGTCTTTCTGGATACGCCTCCTCCAAGCGGTTTAAACCAAGAAGACTAGAAAATGACAGCCATTTTCAAATAAAATTATCTTTTTTGCAGCCGACACATTTTCTTTGAAATAATTCTCTACATTTGTTTATTAGTCACCCAATAACATATAATGGCTACTAAAACAATGCAATATCCGGGATATAATTAGCGCGTACATAAATTTACATAAAATAACAGATGTCGCTATGGCTCATCGATTTCCAGATCAATATAAAATATCTTCCAGCATCTGCAGCAAGTCATAGCTGTGTCAAGTTTTGCAAACACAACGGTTTTTCTGTTGTATTTGTTTGTCTTGTCTATGTTTTGTATTTGCCTTTGAAAAAGACTCGTTAGGAATCGAAAGCGCTTATGCTAGTTAGATACTAGTTTCACACTGTTCGTAGTATATTGCATATATATATATATATATATATATATATACATATATATATATATATATATATATATATATATATATATATATATATATGTGTGTGTGTGTGTGTGTGTGTGTGTGTGTGTGTGTGTGTGTGTGAGTACTTCTTGAGAGCTCAGTGTTTAAACAATTATTTGAAAAGTCTAATGCTAACGCTAGAACAGTATGCAAGGTCGGTTTAAGGAAGGGGCCATGGCTGGCACGTACCCAGTGATCCCTACATTCATGGGAGGGGGATCCTTTTGTTGCCGTGGATCAAATCATAGAAGTCTCTAAATAAAACATATATCGGTCAGAGACGTCAAAATACAGTACTTAATATAGTTATAATAATTATACACACATACAGGAAAGTTTTAGGACTGCTTACAGGTCAGTCTGATTAATAATATACCTCCACTGTCTTCAAGTAGGTCTGTGGAGATGTAAATTTTATTTGACTGTCTTTTATACCAGTTCTCCAGACGCTTATCTTAAGTGCTCTGGTCCGTTCAAAGCCGTAATCCGGCCGTGATGCAACGGAGACTTTGGTTAACATAAACATTGATACATCGGTAATGTTTGCTTTTGGTCTGAGCCGTGATGTTTCACCTGCATTGTAGCATAGTGTCGGCTTTATTTTTAGACAAAAATTAGAATTCCGCATACCCTTTAAGTGTGATGCTCTTCGTTTGTCTGTCTTTTTGTTATCGATGCCATCTCCTCCTAACCAACTGTGTTAAAAATCACATTGTACTTTATGAAGCATGGTACAAAAGATGTAATTAAATTAGCTCCTCCTCCCACGGAACTAGAAAGAGGGGTCAAAACGTCAAATGAATTAAAAGAAAAATATTACATTAACTTGCAGTCATTTTTTTTCTTTGCTCACTAAAGTGAAAAAAGCAGTAATATACGTAAGAAAACATACACATGTAGCGTTTTTCGAGTTTCAATATTACCAACACTTTAAAAGTATGGGATTTGAGAAGAGGGCCAGGTAGGTTATTCGAGTTTGTTTTTCATTTGTAAAATAGCATCAATTGTTTAAACAAATAAAAATATCAGTATACATCAAAAATGGAATCCTACAGCTCACATCTCTAACAGTGAAATCCTACAGCTCATATCTCGAATAAAAGAATAATACAGCTCATATCTAAAATCGTTGGAATCCTACAGCTCATAATTCTGGAGTACAGAAAAAGGAATTAGTATTTTGTGTTAAATCTTCAAAGATGCGAGAGACTATTTTAAAGAGTCTAATTATAGGACTCACGGTACTAATGGTATGGAAAAATGGAAACCAGTTTAGAAATGGGTGTATTGGAATACAAAAATGGGAACCAGTCTAGAAATGGGTGAAATGGTATGGAAAAATTGGAACCAGTCGAGAAATTGGCGTGATTTCATGGAAAAATGGGAACCATCCTAAAACTTGGCGTAATGGAATCGGGTCACAATTAGTACTTCCAGTTCAGTACCCGTAGTTCTAGTCTATTTTTAGAACATTTTTTCCTCTCTCATTTTGGTGGTGATAGAAGAGTTATATTTATGCATGTTTTGTAGGGATATAAAGGTAATTGTTTATTCTTTAGAATATGAGCTCAGGGTGTGGTGTTCCATGTGTATTTCGGCGACAGTGCACAGTGAGTAATAAGGCCTTGGTGATGATCCGGAAGTGAAATATGTGTTATGTTTACATGCTGCTCTGTTGACAGTCCAGCCTCTCAAAAAAATGCAGGTCAACCTTTGACAAGAATTTCACCGTGAAGTCATCTTTGAAGGTATTTTAAATTAAAACATGATTTGTATTGATTGTCACACAGTGGAAAGGTCAGTATTGAGAAAGAAATGTTGAAAACATATAGTAAAATTAATTGTGTTCTGTGTTCTAATGGTATGGACAAATGGGAACCAGACTAGAAATGTTTGAAATGGTATGAAAAAATTGGAACCAGTCTAGAAATTAGCGTAATGGTTTGGAAAAATGGGAACCAGCCTAGAAATTGGCGTAATGGTATGGACAAATGGGTGAACATATATGGGTTTGGCTCGCCAGTATTGTTTGATAATGAATGTTACATTTTAGTAAAAACAATCTTTAGAAAGCTTATCCTAGTTATAACTGAAAAAATACATTGTCTTATTGATGAAATTTCTGTTCTTTAACATCCTTGAGTTGGGACTACTCGTTACTCAAATTAGCACATGACTCTTTGATGCGGAACTGAAAGCACGTGGTTCAAACACATGTAGGTCCAGAAAATGCCGCAAGTCATATGGTTTTCCCTGCAAATAAGCTGTCATCAAGGATGTATCCATACTGATAAATATAAGTTTGATAACGAGGCCACAGACATTTAAAGTTAATGCATTTTTAATATCATGGTGTTTGCATAGGTTTACTGAGGGAACTGAATTAGTGCCGTGAGTCATTTAAATCCAACTTGAAATCTGAAAATGTAGTATCTTAGGAATTTATTTTGCAACTAATAAGAAAGTAAGAAGCTCCTATAATGTTATATAATGTTTCCCGCTAAGTTTGTTTGGCTTCAATAGCCTTCTTTTTTGTTAAATATTGTTTTAATTGAGGATTGGGCAAAAGATACGTGACAAAAACAAAATCAAATCTCATGATCTCAACTTTTCATTGCAGCAAATCATCCTTTTATATGTATGTATGTATGTATGTATGTATGTATGTATGTATGTAGGTATGTATGTATGTATGTATGTAGGTATGTATGTATGTATGTATGTATGTAGGTATGTATGTATGTATGTATGTAGGTATGTATGTATCTGTGTATGTATGTGGATAAGTTCACGTGTCGAGCCATAAATACACACATTCGCATCATCTTTACCATCCTGAAGTACACTCGTGACGTTAATGCGAAAGAGCTAGAAGGAATAAATGAGGAAATAATCAACTTCTGAGTATATACAAGACAGAAATTCACGCTTGAAACGGAAACATTGTATTGTCATGAATGGCGAAGCCACGAGTCACGAGTAACAATACAAAATGATTCTACTGCAATAGTAAAATATTGTTTTGCATCTGCTAACAAAAAGTATGTATGTATGTATGTATGTATGTATGTCAATAAATGGTAACGGGCCGTTTCGCAACCCCATGCTGGTCAAGAAATGGTCAAGTACCATATCTGAGACCGTACATTGTTGCCAAAAGGCTAAACACCATTCTGAACTGCGCAATTTTAACGCTTGTTTACCCGGACCTTAAACGGCATCTGGTCGTTAGGTAACTAATCAATTCAACACTTAACTTTATCTGTTTCTGACGACGCGGTGGCATCGCAACTCGCACTGTTGATTATTGTCAGAAGAACTAATAGATAAATAGAACCAAGGAATAACGTTGTGTTAGCTCCTATAGCAGTAGTTCATCATGTTTTTAAAATTGTATAAGATGTTTTAAGAAGGCTGGACATTAGATAGTCGATAATATCAGATAAAATTAAAACTTGGCTTGCAAACATTATTTAAATAATCAAGTCATTGATGTTGCCGACGTCACCCATCACCATATAAGCAGTAATAAAAGGCCGGTTTGAGACAAACATACATCGCATTTCGCTACGTCAAGGTACATCAACATTTTACAATACCCTGTTAGCCTCAAAAGGGTTGGTGAAGGTGGGTGGTCATGTTAACATAGCATCAGGTACGGGGTTTGAGACCACAATACATCACCAAGCAGCAACGTTTTTACTAGACCCCGTGCGTCACTGGGGGCGGTGGGTGTATATGGATTTAGACAGATCTTTGCGATTATAACAGGGTGGGTGCCTATCACCAACACACCAATTAGAGACGCGAGGGGTTTATGGAATGACGTCATTAACTATGGACCGCAAAGGAAGTTATGCGTCTGGTTTCCCCTTGGCAGCCCAGCCTCCTGTATGAAGTGCTTTAACACTTACTGTGCTGTTCATACTCAGATATGGCACTCACACAGAGATACCGAGACGAGACCCGACTCCTGACCTGTTGGAAGTTTGGAGCATGTACTCTCACCGTTAATAGCATATGCAACAAATGCTCAGAGGCACCATAGCGGACAAAAGCTGGTCCAGTGAGAAAGTTGCAGTTGAAATTTCGATGTCGTGTGTCGAGAAATCCAATATCACGTGTTGGATCAAATTGCATGTCCTTAAAGTTTCATTTTCTTGATCGAGATTGTAGATTTTATGTGTTGAATTATACAGTGGTGGTTTAAAGTTCTATTTCCTATATCAACGTTTTACAGTGTATATTTTGAATTAAACAACGGTGGTTGAAATTTCACTATCATGTCAAGAATCCCTAATTCACACGTTGTATGCAACTGTTTCGACGAAAGTTCCATTTCATACGGCGAGTATTTAGATTTCATCCATTGAATTTCACAGCAACGAGAAGCAGCCTCTTTGTTTAGAAATAATGCGGTCCGTTCACGAGAGCGACATCTAGCGAAGAAATATATAGTAATTCTCGACCCGTGAATGGTAACTTTAAACTGTAAATGCATAAAATGTAATGGCGCCTCATAATTGAATACACGAATTATATCTCTTAATACTCGATATTATTTTGAATTGTTAAAGTGGACATTGTATAATGATAAAAAAAGACAATTCTGACAAGGACAACACAAATGTCCAATCACCGCTGTGTAATTCAACAGATACAATCTAAAAACTCAACAGACGAAATTGAATGTTCAGCACAATCAATGTGATTCAACATGTTAAATTGAAACTCCGACATATGACGTTAAAATTTCAACAACCACCGTGTAATTTAGAAAGATACAATCTCAAAACTAGACATTGGGCATTGAATTTTCAACCGGCGCTGTGCAATTCAACAGATGCAATCTAAATACTCAACATATGAAATAGAACTTTCAACATAAACTCATTTAACCAATATGTAAGTTAGGAATTCTCGACGTATGACATTGAAATGTCAACCACCGCCGTGTAATTCAAACGACACAATCTAAAACCGTGACATAAAAAATATAACTTTCAACCACACTGTCTAATTCAAAATAAAATCTAAAATCTCGATCTAGAGAATGGAACTTTAAGGACAAGCAATTTTGATACAACACGTGAAATTGGAATTCTGGACATATTACATTTAAATTTCAACGGCAAGTTATGATTGGACCAGCTTTTGTCCGCTACGGCGCCACATATATACCATAGTCCACTACATCATGCAAAGCATGAAGGGAATGAACGCACTACTCCGGGAGGGTCAGATCGAAGAGAGCAAATACGATGATATTGTTACGAGTCGATGCTCTTAAAATAACTATCAGAAAAGAGCGAAGACAACAAGCTTTATAAAATGTAATCAATAATTTGTTTCCCTATAATACAAAGTGAACAGTGAGATAAAAGAACTTACGGTATTGCGAATCGAATCCAAAAATAATCCAAGAATTAAAGACACAATCATAGTAATAAAAAGTCGGGAATGAAACTCAGTTCAAGTCCCGAAGAGATCCAAAATTGAAGGCGATGACGTGTCTGATATAGCCTACGAAAGACTTCTGTGTCAACAGTCTCTTGTTGAATCACAGAAATATTATTCCAGGTTTGAATTCAGTATATATTTCAATGAATGTCTTTATCCAAGAATTTTGTCACAGCACTTTTGTATTTCCAGATATAATAAGTAATTAAATTCAAAAATCTGAAGAAACTGAAATTCAGCCCAAACTGGTCACAACATAATCCAACTTAAGTGCTAGATGTTAAAGCACGACTGGTAAAATCCTCACAGTCACAATATAATATAGTTCTCTGCTTGACCACAGGTCACAAGTTAGCACTTTCTAAAAACAACCTTTCCCTAATGGAAAATAACATTCGAGAATGATCTAATGAGCATTATTTGCTTACAAAACATGACCTAAAACTCTGACACAAATCAACATGTTTACCTGAATAATTATTCGGTTAACAAGCTCATACAATAATGAAGCTATTATTAGTTGTTTACATAAACGAAATTTAAAAAAAAAAGTAAATCAGGTCAAACAGAAATGCGCTCAGTTCTGGACAAGGTGAAGTCCAGCAAACAATGTTACATTATATAACATGTAATGAAATATATTTATATATATATAAAAAAATAAAACTAACAGACAAATAATTAAACTGAATATACATAATAATATGCTGGAATCAATAGTGGCTACCCAGGCACGGCAGCTATCCCCAGCCATTGGGCGATCCACGCCAGCCTCTAAGCGGCAAAAGCACACGCTGGCTCAAAGGCAGACACCCATGCTGTCAGCGTTGTGGAGGGCCTCAGAGGCAGACATCAGTACCATACTCACTAATATGGGGAATATATGACCTTTGCCCTGGTCCAGCTCCAGTTTTCAGATATATACCAGTTATTGTCTGCAGTCTATACACGATATCCTCCCCTTCTGACCTTCAAGAGTATATATCCGTACTAGTATATCGATGGGTTGGATATCTTTAATGAGACGCAGCTAATACCCGTCGAGACCCGCTACAGCATTAGGGCACGAGCTATATACATCGAGAACCTCAGGCAAGGGATTTTCGCAAGTACGACGCAAAAACAACATATAACGACATATAACTTGACAAAGACTGGTCTCTTCATGCTGTACATGGAAACATTGATCGGGCCTGATGTGATCAAGAACCAAGCCTATGGTCACGTCCAAACACATGTCAACATAAACTTATGAACTCCCTATCCGAGACATAGGCAGTTGAGGACGAGGTATCAGAACAACTAGGGATGACGTGGGCAGCTCAATGCCGAGATTGAGCGCCCCCCGCCCCCCCCCCCAACACTGTTAAAAGCAATAATAATGATGACGGTAAGGCGGTGTCTATTACTGTAACCATATGCGTCGGGTACGTGGGTGTATGAGTTGCTCGCTATACCGCTGGAAGGCGTATCACTCGTGTACATAGTCATCTCCCTAGCTTTGCAATTCACCGTCTGCGGCCTTCGTCTAAAAGGTCAAAGGCACAATCAAATGAGAGTCCACCAATATCGCCCTCCTCTAACCTCCCATCATGGATCATGGGGT
This sequence comes from Sinohyriopsis cumingii, assembly GCA_028554795.2. Taxonomy (NCBI): domain Eukaryota; kingdom Metazoa; phylum Mollusca; class Bivalvia; order Unionida; family Unionidae; genus Sinohyriopsis; species Sinohyriopsis cumingii. The sequence goes on along the minus strand of CM068841.1, from coordinate 42,114,813 downwards.
CTTGTTAAAGAGTTGCTGTTCCTTGAATAAGTAAATTGTGATGGATAATGCTCTCAAAACGGCCTATTACTACTACTACTAATACTACTGTAATTTACTTCATAAACTTTTTTCGCAATTGAATGTTAATTTTTAAAATTTTAAATCGCCTTACAAATGTATCATATATGTGGTGCATTCCAAACTGTTGCATTTTTCATATATTGCAAAGGTCCCATCAAAGAACAAAAATAAATGGGTTCATGTTTTGAAAGAAAATCCCATTAATGTCATTATTAAAGCACAAATTACGTTCAATATTTGAACATAATATCCGAAACTTTAAACCTGGCTTTTAACCTAGAATGAGTTGTCACCTCAGAAAAAAGTCCTATACAGTCCCATAAAGTCACCGTGGCATTATGTTCCCCAAACGATGAAGTCAAAGTACTTTGTAAACGTTTCCTAGCTATGTATTTGCTAAAAATAGAAACAACCGTGAATTCAACATTGAGTTCTCCTAAGGTATCGTGTGTATCATAGGAAAGAAGTGTGTGTGTGTGTGTGTGTGAATTGGATTTTTAACGTAGCTTTAACAATTTTGCAGTCATATCTCTACGATGTCTACAGTGTGGCAGTTAATAGCGATGTTTAGGACTGGGACATCAAGCCGCAGACATGTGGCATCATGTACCACCCAGTCACATTTTCCTGACACAAGGCCGACCAGTCCTAACACTAACCTCTTAATGCTGAGCTCCTTGCGAGGCAGCTGTTAGTGCCATTTTTATTAAGTCTTTGGTATGACTCGGTCGAGGTTCGAACCCATTACCTGTCTCATCCGAGGCAGACGCTCTAACCACTAGGCCACTGAAGCGGTCAGCGTACATTTTAGAGAGTTTTCCCAGCTTGCACTTAACAAACATTTGATTTGTTATCTATTGTTATCACTAATGTTCCCTTATCACTGATACCCAGAAAGGGATGGGGACTTCTACGGTATATATATACTGATCAGCAGGTAAAGGAGAATATTGTCGTGGCAGCAAGTAATGAGGGTGGGGTGGAGGTGGAACACGTCCTTTAATAATAATAATTAATAATAACAATGTGGGTTCCAATCAAACAGCTATGAAACAAGACACATACATAAGTGCTGTAGCAGATTTTAGGATAGTCCGGCCTGAATTAACTGGTCCGGGCCAAGCATGTTATCCCATATCCAATTCTGTAAACCCGGACTATCTGCAATGCTTACAATTCTTCATAGGATGAAAAAATACACTTCAAAAGCAAAATCCACATATCTGACTAACCTGTGTGTCTATTCAGGTTATTAGTTTCAGACGATTAGCTCTTTTGTCATTTTTGGAAAGACAAGCAAACCATGCATGTACGATATTACAAACATGCTTCCCTATTTTGTGAATAATAGTTACTTATTTTGCTAAGATTAAACATAATTTTGCATAGATGATGAACCTTGACGAGATTATTGTGCATATCCACGAATCTACATAACCACTTGAAGACAGGTAACATTAATTGATCGTTGTATTTTATCTATTTGGGTAAATTCTATAGACTGGCTGCCAAGACCTCCGGCCTTTTATCTTTCTGTTACAAGTTTAGGTAGGGCAGAGAATTAGGGTAAATGGGTATATCTGAAAGTTAACCAGGCAGAAATAATTGTATTGATAATTGCATTGTCGTGAGGACGACAACATGTTTAGTAATTATGTAACATTCGAGAAGGCCATTTAGGAAATTACTTTACAAAAGTCTCTCTCTCTCTCTCTCTCTCTCTCTCTCTCTCTCTTCGGGACACGCGCGAATACGTATCGGCAAAATATTAACTGTCAATACGTACTTAGATTCATTGTCTGATATTAAGTTTATCAATACTCTTCTGGGAATGATCTCTCGAGACTTACTACTTCTTTTTAGCCATGATCAGATTATGAACTTTCATCTTTTATGTATCACAACTATTGCTTCCCTGTGGAAAAGTACACATGAATTGTTAGGCGTGGTACCGTCATGGTATCCAATGTGTTCTATTTCCCTATTAATCGTATAATATGTATGCATAATGATATGATGTAAGCTTTCTTATATACATCGTCATGGCGTAGAATATGGAATCGTCCATTTATATTTGTCTAAACGACAGAAATGTTCTCGCTTATGTCGGTGCTGAATGTGCAACACTCACATACTCTTTTTTATATTTTTCCACAATATTGTAATCTGTGTTCTATACTTTATAATTTTGTTTATCAAGTAGCTTTTAGGATTTCCTTTGTTTATCCTTGATGTATCTGGATGAGTAACTGTATTCTTCACAATGCGGAAGAACTCAATCAATCAAATAATTAAGTAATCTCTCTCTCTCTCTTTTCGGGACACACATGAAAACGAATCAGTAAAATAGTATCTGTCAAATAACATGAGCAAATCTAGCTTACCTTCTTGCTTTGTACGATCGATCACTATCCAGTTTGATTAAAAGCAAGATCTACTTTTCAGTCTGTAGATATGACACGAACTGATACGAAGTCATGTTCTTTTGACCTTTTGATTCACCCATCACGTTTAAACGATTATACTGCTGCTAGTGAAAAACATCGTTTGTTTACGAGAACTCCTCCGAATAGGAAATGCAACGAGTTAACTGAGAGGCTACAGGAAGTTAGAGCAGAGGAATTCCGAAGATCACCAGAGCATGAACTTTTATCGATGCCTGTCATGGGCACAGATTGATAAGCAGATGTTTATTTACTTAGAGCGAATCTTTATCTACGTCGAATGATATAGGTATTTGTAACCTTGCATGTACTCATGCTGGATTTTATATGAAGGCTTTGTACTGTGTCATTTAGTATTGGAAGAGTTATGCAAATGGTCACATGACTCTTACGTGTAACTATCACAAAACAACACTATCTGGGTTAGAACCCAACAACAACACTGTTTGTGCACTTTCACTTATGTCCAGCTAACCGCAGTTTGTACACATTGGGTAAATACATGCTTTTCAATACGGCGTTGTATATAAACATATCAGCATTAACAGGTAATATACACCTGAACTTTTTAGTGCAGGGGTAGTCAAGTGGTTACTTCGCTTGGAGTCCCAGCTTCAGACTGTCATATGAATTTTCGTCGTTTCATGACCGAAAAGGACCATTGACACCGTCCATGCACAGTGTTTGTTCCCTTAGCATGTGCGTGCAAGATAGTTTACTAAATTACTCGTGCCACAAAAGTCAAAAGTTGTATATGGTTGTGGGTTACTACAAAAATCGTGCCATGAAAGTCCAATGTTTTATGTCGTTGTAGGTTACTACGCGACTCGTGCCATAAAAGTGGAAAGTTCTATCTCGTTGTGGGTTACTTCACGACTCGTGTCACGAATGTCCAACGATTTATCTCGCTGTAGGTTACTACATGACTCGTGCCATGAAAGTGCAAAGTTTTATCTCGTTGTGGGTTGCTACACGACTCGTGCAACGAAAGTCCTAATTTTATCTCGTTGTGTGCGAGTTGGGATAAATCCCTGCGTCATCCTGAAACAAAGTCAAGCGATTTTGAATAAATATATTACCAATTAAAAATAAATAAATAAATAAATAAATAAATAAATGATTAAATAAACTTACTTATCACAGATGGATTACAACCAGGATGTTAAAATGATTTACCTTTGTTATACTGGGGTAAAGAGCATGGTTTGTTTTAAAGGTATATGAACGTATTGTATTGCACTATATGTACATGTAAGGTCTAGTGGTGATGCACAATTCAGTATAGGTGGGTGGGGATGGTCCTTTGATTATGAAGAAATGGCTAATAATTATGGTAATAGCGATATCCCATTTATTTCATTCAAGTATCCTGCAATATTTCGTCGCAACGAGTGTATGAAACAATAACTTATAATTAAAAAAAATCATTGTATTTTAGTCCACATACACTGGAGACAGTGTACATAAATATGGAATTTTGTATTCAGTGAAAATGATATGCCATTGACACTTAAGAATAACCCATTTAGTGTCAAGGAGAATTGGATTTATTTAATAAAACATGGAGAAATTTAACAGTAACTGTTGTACTGTTTGCTAATAAAATGTATTCTATTCAGTTCTGACCACACTTGACAGCAGTTATTAAAAATGGTACGAAGGCCTGTATTGGTCATAAGCAGAATTTTATGATGAAGACAATAACACAATTATCCACGTATATAGATAACAATAATAATAATAATAATAATAACACAATTGTAGTCTCATACAATGTATTGATCTAGAACATATACAGTCTTTCATGTATTCCTATTCTCTGCTCATGTGTCTTTCTGTACATATATATGTGTGCTCATGTGTCTTTCTGTACATGCTGTACATATATATGTACGCTTATATGTCTTTCTATACATGCTGTACACATTTCTGTGTGCTCATGTGTCTTTCTGTACATGCTGTACACATATGTGTGATCATGTGTCTTTCTGTACATGCTGTAAATGTATCTGTGTGCTCATGTGTCTTTCTGTACATGCTGTACATATATATGTGTGCTCATGTGTCTTTCTGTACATGCTGTACGTATATCTGTGTATCAGTTCTACAACAATTGATAATTCAGTTTTCTAGACATTATTAATTCATGAATCTTGAGTTTAAATCTCTAACCCCTTTATTGATAGCCAGGTAACGGGATCAAGGCAAACTGTACAAAATGTAAGACTTTGGTCTTGTATTTATAGACCACGAACCACGTTTATATATCTCCTTGTGTCCTGCTTTCTAAAGCACACAACGTCGATGAAAATGACTACTTTGTACAACAATAAAAAATAATTTACCATGTGTTGAAATGTCATACACAGAACAACATAAATAACTCTTTCTCAAAAATACAGAAAATTTTCACTATATCACTATTATTATGTATATAACTAATTTTACAAATAAGTATCACCTCTTTTCCTATATTTGTCCAATTCGAAAGACAGTAGAATATATCCTATATACATGCTCTTTTCCTATATTTGTCCAATTCGAAACACAGTAGAATATATCCTATATACATGTAATATTCACCGTCACAAACCATGGTGCGCTATACATAGTTACACATTTACGATTAGTGGCAATCATAACATCCAACAGAACTGAACGAATTAACTTCTTGTGTAACATGTATCTTACCAGATCAGTTTGTAACTTTGTTCAAATTTGTCATTTTCTGAATTTTAAGTGCTTTCTCACTCTACCGATTCCTTTTTCAAAGGCACAAAGCCGCAAAAAGAACAATTACACAAACGAAAACATAACAAAACATCCCCACCCACCCCAACAAAGAAAAAATACAGTACTATACAAATTCCACATTATGTTAGCTGTAAATGGTTTAATTAATTACAAAATAAAAGTTGAACAATCTTGAGTGTTGTTACGTTTTAGTGCTAGCAAGGCAAGAGAGGCTAGAACAACTAATCCCAATCGAAAGCGTAAATAGGTCAGCAATTATATGTTTGCGCCATCTACAAAATTTTACATAGTGGATGTTATGTTTCATCGCAGAGCTGGCTATATGTTACAAATTGCACCTTTTTATGTTCTAGAGGAAAAGTTCATAATAGTTTTGTCACAGTGAATAGCATAAACGCTTTCAATACCTATATAATTGAGTGTTTCTTTTTTTAAATATACATTTTTGCATAAAAATGATAGGTGAGACCATGTGTTCAGAAAGCGAATAAATAGCAGGAAAATATGATTTTGGCAATCTATAAGTTCTGTGTTACCTATGCATTGATAAATGGCCGTTTGAATTATTCCTGATTTAAGCTGCTGGGTTTGAATGTACGCAGCCTGTGAAACCAATATGCTTCTTTGTATTTCCTAATTTCTGTGTTCCTTCTTTAGTTATGTGCGATCCCAGTCAGTATTACATCATTGAAAGTATGGCCTGGAGAAGAGGACTGTTCCACCACTAGGCAGCTTTCCACTTTATTTGTTTAATAGTCTGATTTGTGGAGATTCATCCTAATATTTAATTTCTGCGTTTCTCCAACATATTAGGAAGTGCATACCTTGCATGTAATGTCGAGAGGTTGGCTTTTTAGTCGGCCCATAAAGATATTTGCAAATGAGGGTCCATCTTAGTCCCCATGGCCGTTCCTTTAATCTGGATGTAATCCTTCCCATTAAACTCAGTTGCTGAGTGTAAGAACTAGCGCCAGGAATTTGACGAGGAATTCCGTGGGTGGTGTAGAGAACGAAGAGAGGAAAAATAAGCAAAATGTAACCAAGCATAAAGTCATTTTAAAGTATTATTTTAGCTGTTTCGGAATTCTCCTTGTTCAGTACCTTCCGTAGCCGTACTTTCAATATGGAAAGTTTGATAGCAATCTGGTTACAGGTATGCATGTAAAATCACTGTCAGTCAAGTGACCGGTTTTAATGGAAGAAGATCCATATGGCAGCTGTATTATGTGGCACTGTGATGTTTGTCACATGCTTTGTTTGCAAGGCCCAGTGCATATGAAAAATGTAACGCTCGTTGCATCATGCTTTGTCTTCGTGCAAGAAGATAATGACAGTGCAATAGCGCAATACTATCTCGGTGCCGTTATCTATTACGCGTAAAATATAATATCAAATTGCCTATTTTAACTCATATAGATAGATATTACGCAAAATAGATTGTCCCTGAACATTTAAATGACATATAATTTTAACATACTAATTTATAACTTTTCACTTATTGCGTACTATAGGTGATATTTGCATATACCACAACCACCCACCCCGTTAAAGACTTTTCGTAGTACCTAAGGCCGTAACGAGTCTTTTCCTAGTGTCACTATTACTGTCTTGTAATAGAGTTCTTCCGATAAAAGAAGGTGTTAATTAGACAGGTAACGTTGTTTTGTTTAAGTCGTTCCTCACATGGACAAGGTTTACAGCAAGTTTCAGAGTTGGGAAGTAGTCATTATTCACCAGGGATTTTGATGTAAATCATACTGCATCAGACTTAGAGCTCTTTCAGTTTTCGTCAAATGCGAACCATATTCCAACCAATCATATCCACACCATGTCCTGTAATGTACAGCTTTCTTCTAATGCCAGTCATATTCATACCATGTCCTGTAATGTACAGCTTTATTTTAATGCCAGTCATATTCATACCATGTCATGTAATGTACAGCTTTATTCTAATGCCAGTCATATTTATACCACGTCATGTAATGTACAGCTTTATTCTAAAGCCAGTCATATTCATACCATGTCATGTAATGTACAGCTTTATTCTAATGCCAGTCATATTCATACCATGTCATGTAATGTACATTAGTCTTCTAATGCCAGTCATATTCATACCATGTCCTGTAATGTACAGCTTTATTTTAATGCCAATCATATTCATACCATGTCCTGTAATGTACAGCTTTATTCTAATGCCAGTCATATTCATTCCATGTCATGTAATGTACAGCTTTATTCTAATGCCAGTCATATTTATACCACGTCATGTAATGTACAGCTTTATTCTAAAGCCAGTCATATTCATACCATGTCATGTAATGTACAGCTTTATTCTAATGCCAGTCATATTCATACCATGTCATGTAATGTACATTAGTCTTCTAATGCCAGTCATATTCATACAATGTCCTGTAATGTACAGCTTTATTTTAATGCCAATCATATTCATACCATGTCCTGTAATGTACAGCTTTATTCTAATGCCAGTCATATTCATTCCATGTCATGTAATGTACATTAGTCTTCTAATGCCAGTCATATTCATACCATGTCCTGTAATGTACATTATTCTTCTAATGCCAGTCATATTCATACGATGTCCTGTAATGTACAGCTTTCTTCTAATGCCAGTCATATTCATACCATGACATGTAATGTACAGCTTTATTCTAATGCCAGTCATATTCATTCCATGTCATGTAATGTACATTATTCTTCTAATGCCAGTCATATTCATACGATGTCCTGTAATGTACAGCTTTCTTCTAATGCCAGTCATATTCATACCATGACATGTAATGTACAGCTTTATTCTAATGCCAGTCATATTCATTCCATGTCATGTAATGTACATTAGTCTTCTAATGCCAGTCATATTCATACCATGTCCTGTAATGTACATTATTCTTCTAATGCCAGTCATATTCATACCATGTCCTGTAATGTACAGCTTTATTTAATGCCAGTCATATTCATACCATGTCCTGTAATGTACAGCTGAACAAATTTTTAAAGAATAAATATTTTAGAGTGAGGTGAAATACTTCTCGTTTCCCTACTACTAGTGACAGTTAATCTTTTTTTTTTGGAGGGGGATATTTTGATTTTTTGACTGATAAGAAAGAATATCTTAGTTTTTCATAACTGGTCCCCGATTAGTTAAGCAGGTGCCACTCTCTTGATTGTATGACATTGTCTTCTGCACAAAGAAACGAAATACTGACGAACTCCAAAATATTCACCAAAACTGACTAAAAGCCTCCGCATCATTGCTTCTTTTCAATCATGATTCAAGTAAATAATATTTATCGAAGAATATTTTTGGGTAATTTATGCCTAATAAAAATATAGATTGGAACCCCTCTAGCAAATTATAGCCATTGAGAAGGTATATGAGGAGCAGGGATATGAATTTTAGCCAATAAATTAAGATTTTAAATTTCAACTGTGTTCCTTTCTGAATCTTTCATTTCTGCAACGAGACAATAAGCTAACATATTTGTAAGTTTATTCTTAAAGACGTTTCGCATGGATGGATATTCGTCACACATATTTCTAAATGCTAGGTCGCTACATCGCTTCATCCTTACTTTCCCTCATGCTGAGTTTCGAGGAACGCAAGGTTTAAAATACTTTCACGTAGTTCACCAATTGATGTTTTACTTTTTGGGGGATTAGTATTTATTTGAAAATATGTATTATAAAAATCGTTCTGCTTCAAATGTACTGAACGTAAATAGCTCGACTAAGTTCTAGTTTTTAATGTCAAAAATGTATGCAAAGATTCAATTATCGTGTGTTAATTCCTCTTGAAACTTGCTAAGTGACTAATTGTCAGGACACAGTGCATGTATGTACACTGCTTTCAATGTATTGGTTACCAAATACATTGAGAACATTAGGCATACAACTATCTTGTCCCCCAGAGATAGGCTTCTTTTTGGGTATTTGGGTTTATGTGAAAAACTAAAATAGACCAGATTTAATATGAAGGCTGACTTAGCAAACATTTTACAGTGGGTGAAAGAAGTTATTTGCATCTTTATCCGTTGGTTTAATGACCAAAATGTTTTCAGCATGCAAATGAGTTTTGGATAAATACAATGTTCACATTTCAGAAAACATGGTGCGAACGTTTTCTCAAAGAATGTTTCAGCTGATAATGGCCCCATTAGTCTGGAGCACTCGTTTGCATAAGAAATTATTTCCTTATTTCATAAAGAAAATATTTGCATATATAGTTTATTAAGTTATATTCAAAACCAGAGTTTACCTGCTGTAACACTTCGAGTTATCAAAAGTCGAAGTTACCTTATATTAACTGTTCAGCATAGTTTGGGTGATCCTCGTCAGCTATCAAATCTTTTCGACTTTTCGTTGTCTCGTCTTCACTTTGCAAGGTGCTCATAATGCGATATTACCACTGCTGCCGATATTTAAGTACAGAAAATTACTTTGCTGTCTAGAATATTAACACACAAATACACATCTCTAGATATTCACTCGAGTGTTCGTCGTTTAACAGATTAAACATTTCCTCGTCACTCCCATGTCTTTTTCATAGATGTTTAAAGACCTTTTGACTGCTTAGAATGGAACAAATGTATATCGTTCATATCTTGCATGGGCGCATAGACAATGCATGCACACCATTGCACAGGACTGTGTCTTGATAACCATGTCAGTGAAAAGTGAAATTGAATATTTGTATTCCTTGAGCTGTAGAGGTATCTAGAGATCTGGTGGCGCATACAAGTCCAGCAGGAAATGTGAATATTTATTCAATAAAGTATAGACTGACTCTGAAATACACTGTGTGTGAGATGGAGACTTGAGCGAGACTGTTCTTGACACGCGAACACTGTTTTCTTCTTTCTTTTTTGTGTGATTCTTTGCACCCAGGAGGGGAAGAATTTTATTCGCAAACATCGTCTTCGAGGTGAGAACTTCTACCACGTCTGAACTTGAAGTGTAAAGAGAACAAAGATGGCTGAACAAGCAGAATGTGAATCGTCCTTTTCGCTGCTCTAAGTTCTCACTGGTTAATTTCATATATTGAGCCGTCCATAATTGATAAAATTGAACCTAATAAGCATATGTTTATATATTCACACAAAAGCTAGTTATGTACTTTGCTTTACGTTTGCTTTGAGTAAGGCATTAATATGGATTGGCTTGTTTTGGTGTCTGCTACTGAGACTTGGGTAACTTGGGCTTCAAATGAACGACCAGGTAGAATTTCGAGTTTATACCAGTCGGCTACATCGATAAACATCTTAAAATTTTACGTGATGGTGGTGGTGGTGGAGGGAGGTGATGATAAGCAAACCAATGCGATCATATTAAACTTGAATCATGCATACGACCAATCTTGCTTGTTTTGGCCACTTTATAACATGACAATATTCAAATAGCCCTTCCCTGTCAGAAATGAACCTTAAAAAGGACGGGTTGGCGCAGGTCTATTCAGTATAAAAAAATATCAGTTGCACTTGATACTTGGATTTAACTCAGACACTTATAAGCATGCTTTCAGAAAAGAAAATCGTTGGTTGGTAATAATTGATCATTTGTTCTTGCCATTTTCAATGCAGATATTATATTTCTGCAATCTGTTATTCGTGCGATGAAATTCACAAAAACACTGAGCAGGTAAGGCAATTTCGAACAAGGACATCCAAAAACATCGGAGAACCTTTGCATGGTGTTTCAGAGAAAATCTAAACCTGTCACTTTTTCTGTGCAATTGAGCAAATTATGTTCAACTTAACTTTTACATGTTCAAAATAACTTTCTCTGCTAATAAATTTCGTTTATTATCAGATGCTTAAGAACAGATTTTTAAAAATATTCATTGCGTTTCTCATCTTATTGTTTACAATACAACCGTCCTTTACAAAGTTCCACTTGAGATATCTTACCTGATGTGAAGTTACTAGCCTTGAACTTTGTACGATTTTAAGATGCAGCCAGACAATCTAAGCAAGTTCAGAGTACATAATTAGCTAAATTTTCTGCAATCTGCCTCAGTGCGATGAAAATTCACACCCGAAGCGCGCCCCATGAGACCATAAGTGGTCTTGTCAACTCAGTCACTCTGTCATAAATAATTTCCTAGTTACTTGCGTGTTTTGAATCAGTGTACATATTTCCTCTTCATTTTGTACTAATAACTAAAACAAAGGGAGCTAACTCGAGACTATGAGAGTTAGGGTTTGTCACATCTTACGTAATAGTAAACAAAAATAACTTTTCATTTTCATGCAAAGCAGTTTAATTTTACTTGGCTTTTCAGTTTTTCAATATTCACAACAAAAACAAAATTATCATTTGCGTATTTTCATAATTAATGATAATTATTTCAATTTTATTCATTTACATTATTCAGAGGTTTCAATACTGAAATGTATTTGTATTCCCGTTGACAGCAAATTAAGTTTCGATGGCCGACCTGTACGAGTCCAATAATATCCACTGACGAATTCCATGCACTTCTTCCACTTATTTTGACGTTTTATTGACATTTGATGTTGTAAGTGTTATTCAGCTGTTGAGGACCTTTGGTCCCCACTTGTTTTTTATTTGTTCACACTTGTTTTTTATTTGTACACACCCCACCATTTGTGGTGAACATGTCCCTGCCCCCCCCCCGCCGCATAAAAGTACATGATCCAGTCATATTTTATTGTTTCAAATCTGAATTTCTGCAGCTTCCCAGTTCCATAGTAGAATAATACTTTTTTATAATACAAAAAATGGTCATAATGAATATGTTGGTGTTGGAACAGAGCTTTATTTTACTTTCTTTATGCCCCAATACAACATGATGTAAATCTCCGTCTTGTGGAATTTTGAAAAAAAAATAAAAGATCGTCATCAGAGGTAAAATAATACAAACGAGTTCAGAATTTATGTAATATCCTTGTCAGTTTAAAGTTTTCAACAGATTATATTTGTAAAGAAAATTGAGTTCAATTAATTTTTTTATATATATAAAAAAAAACAACAACACCAGTTTGATTATTAATCATTTCCGCGACAAGTTATAATTCGTTATCACTGCCGGATTTCCGCAAGTGATCATTCTTATCACTGCCGGATTTCCACAAGTTATCATTGTTATCACTGCCGGATTTCCTCAAGTTATCATTTCATGATGAAAACGTATCAACATGTGTTTCGAAACTTAAAACATCAACATGTAAATATGAATGTGTGTTTTAAGAACAAAATCGGCAACAGCACTTTTAAAATATATTTTCTGAAGATTCAACTGCCGTGCTTTCGTTATTTTATTCATAAAATCAATATTTAAACCGCAAGTTAACCCACCTAAGGGTAATAAGACCTATATCGTGGATTCACGGATGAACTTCTTCACTAAACTTTCTATTTCCGTAATTCAATTGGCGCGTACATTTAAGGAAAATATACAATAATGTGATAAAAGATTTAGATATAAAAAAATATTATGTAGGGCAGAAACGTATGGGACAATGCTTTTTTTTTTTTAGAATTCGAGAAACGCTGTAAGGTCAATTTTGTTTTCTTACATAGTTTTTGCGAAGATACGATGAAAAGCAGTGAAGCAGATAATATCGTACCACTACAAACTCTATTACGAAATTTACGAGAAGGTACAGTTTGCAATCCTATTCATGGACTGTATGAAGGAGCTGCATACAGTGTAAGTGGTTACATTAAGAAAATCTCTGTTTCTGAAAAAAAAAAACGCGACATACACAGCGTCATCAGCTGCCATTGCAGTGGACATCTGGCAGTTTATTGAACCAGATGGACCAACCCTTCTGCTAGAATATGCAACACCACTGTATTAATATTATTATTATTATTATTATTATTATTATTATTATTATTATTATTATTTTCTTGTTATTATTATTATTATTGTTGTTGTTGTTATTATTATTATTATTATTATTATTATTATTATTATTATTATCTTTTACGAGTTAAATATACTCTACTCAAGAAATAGATTTTAGATAAGGCAAAACGTGTTTCCTGGCAGGGGTGGGGGAGGTGGTAAATACTGCTATAATCAGTTCATATATGAAATTACGGCAAGTGGAAATATAAGCAAATACTTTTTCTGAAGCCTCAAATATTTATTTACATGTCTCATTTTATGTCCCTCAGCATAGAGAGGAGAGAGCCTTAATTTTAGATAAATGGATAGATTATGTGCCAACCCCTAGACAGGTATGAGCATAATCCAAGTGACAAAAAAGCGTAATCTGACACGAAACTGTAATCTATATTACATGTCACAGTTACAATAAACTGTGACAAAGTAAAGGTTGCTACAAATCTGGATCTGTAGCTGGTTAAACTTCTTGTTACAAATGGGCCAGATAGACTGGTCCGCGACCTATATAAATGATCAAAATTTAATCGGCGAGACAGAAGAAACCGATCAATTTTCTTGGCAATGTGGCACACACAACTGTTGTGAGGTCTCTTTGGACAGTTTATCTGGTGAATTTTCATCCGACAATGACCTATTGCAGAAAAATGAGAATAATTTTACACTGAAGATACAAATAAAAACAAACTAATGATTTTTGTAGAAAGCATGCATCTGAGATTTTGACTGCTGCGATCAGGCTAATTCCTGATACAACTGGTGGCTTTTATACTGAACCAACACTGCCACCAAGCCCTCTTTGTTACATTCATTTTTGACAGGAAAGAGCTATTCTGAATGTTTTCCTGTGACAAGGCAGCTAAAAGAATCAGTATGTGCCTTATGCATGAATCAAGTTCACTAGTACTATAACAAATTAGCATACTTTTCATCACCCCTCAACCATCTAGATTTTTAGATATTTACCTCTGTAGCAGACACATGTAAATACGTTAGCCAAGTCGGCTGCTCATTTGCAGCCAAAGTTACACATTTGATCTACAATGATCGTTTAAATGTGACAACCCATCTCCAAGCCTAGCTCAAAGTAAATCTCAACCACATTACAGATTTAGCTTCTGTGTGAAATTAGACCTGTGATAATTAGGCTCATGCCTTCTACCTTAAAAATTAGGGTGTCAAAATACGAAACTATCCAGTGAGACCTAAGGTGGCACGATACAGTTTCGCATTTTGCATCGAGTTACAGTTCTGAAAAAAAAGAATTCCCCCCGTTTTCCTCACTGCCTTTACTAGCTATTTAAAAAGACCTTGTACATCTTAGGTATTGTTAAAAGAACTTAATTCATTTTATTTGGGTGTATGATTGATTGGTGTAGCATGGACTATATAATCCATAACATGGCCTTACTTCTTTCAAAACTTCTGCTCTGTTTGGTCATTTTCAATTCCTGACTTCGGAGGGAAATTGTAAGAATAAGCGGAAAAATCGTTATATTTTATAGATTTGACAATTCATCCATTGCATTTTCAGAAGCTAGTATTGTCTGGACTGAAAAATTAATTTGTTCCCCGTTTTAATGGCTGTTAAAAATATTTTAGACCAAGGGTGGGCAAACTACGGCCCGTGGGCCGCATGCGGCCCACCAAGGGCTTTCATGCGGCCCGCCAAGGGATTTCATGCGGCATAGGAACAAGTCATCAATCTCACTGACTCTGTTTATGTTACTCTGTTTATCAAATAAATGTGCTTTTTTTTGAAGTTTAAGTTTAAGTTTTCAAATATTAACAACATATTAAGAACTGAAAATTAATTAGATGTTATTTAGAAAAACCTTTTGTTTTTGCTATTTCAAATATTAATTCTTTTACTTAATGAACTATGCGGCCCGCGACAAGGTGTAAATTTGTGTATGCGGCACTTGCACTGGAAAGTTTGCCCACCTCTGCTTTAGACTAATTCAGGATGATTTTTTTAGCACAGAGAACAGACATTTTGATTAGCTGTTTGGTTAGATCAAGTACATTTTCAAGACGTAACATATAGAAATAAGTTTCAGCCACAGTACATGAAAGTAACATAGACGTATGCCAAAATTATCTCCACAGTGCATGTTAAATATGCAAACAACTTCACATTGCACATGTCAATCTCTCAGAAGTTCATACTATTTTGTAGAGCGCACCCCCACCCCAGTCCATAAAGACCACATTACTATTATTATTATTGAATGATCTCATTTTGGTGGTATAGTTGAAACATTAAGTCGCAAGAATCAGAACAGTCCTTTTGAATAACTCTTATGTTTTTAGCCACAGAACAGTCAGCATTCATTAGTAGCAAAGTCCTACACAAGCCCAGCACAAAGTCCTACACAAGCCCAGCACAAAGTCCTACACAACCCCAGCCTCTCACCGTTTAGAAAAATGAACTATTTTACAAATGCACATTGCATTTTCTCAACCAAGCTACCAGTGTTATGCTGAAAGACAGGAACACGAAACATGCCACAATTATTCCTGATATGACACTAATAAATGTTACAACATGAAAAGGGACTGAACAGATAAGGTTCATGAAAGTCAAAGGTAAAAGTTTTAATGTTTATTTATTCTTCTAACACTAGAATACGGAAGAAAGCGAATTTGCTTTGTCATAATTTATTGTATAATTTCAAATAAATATTTTCACCATATATTTCTTTCACTTAAGGCAACAGTTTTAAATGCAACAGTTTAAAATTTGAGTTGACTTCTGTGATATATGACTTCTAATTTCCCCGTAATTAAGGTTACTGCACACACAGTGTGGCCACAAGGCATATTATGTAAGCAAGAGCCAAATAACCACAATTAGTTTATTTGTATGCATAATATAAACGTTAATGCTACGTTTTATTCAGAACATCGTGCACAAATAAGAAAGTAATAGCATACATTTTCATATTTGTTTCAAGATGTCGCAATACAATTTCGTATTTTGCATAGGGTTAGATCTTTAGAGATAAAGAATTTCTCCCCGTTTTCCTAACTGCTTATACTGGCTATTTAAAAAAGATCTTGCATATCTTATGTGTTATTAAAATAACTTTTAATTCCATTTTTGTTGGTGTATGATTGATGGGGGCAATATGGGTTATAGAGTAATGAGCCTAGCCTTAATTCAGGTTATGCACCTATCCAAAAACTGATTGCTCCTCATGGTCATTTTCATTTCCTGGATTTCAGAGGTAATTTGTATTTTTAAAATAAGAGCCAATAAATTCTGTGCATTTTGTGTATTTGGTAATACACCCATGGAACATTCATAAGCAGATATTGTCTAGACTGGAAAATGTATTTTCTGTATTTTTATAATTGCTAAGCATAGCGTACTTTATACAAATTCGGACTGATTTGTCGAGCACATGGGAACAGTCATTTCGGTTATTGTCACTCTCTCACAAGTTCACAATATCTATAGCTGGGCCCCCAGATAGAACATATCAAACGTATGTGTAATTTTACTTTGTCGCTCTCTATTATTACGATATTATTCCGTGTTTTAAGAATACTTTAAATATGGTATGGTGCGTGTGATTATATGGATGATAATACAAGTGACAAACAAATTTTGATTGCATTATTTTAATTTATATTTTGATGTACCGAGAAAGTGTAGTCCAGATATAAATTAGCGTAAGACGTAATTAGGTAAAAACAAATTGCAAAGACCTCGACAAAAGCGTAATTGTTGGCTCCCATGGTGATAGAGGCTCGCGAATTCTCAAGCATCAGTAGTCCACAACTGTCAGATGTATATGGATGGGGTTGACTGTAGCTCATGTCTGGTTGTAAGGACCACTTTATTTAATTATATCGCGTGTATGTTATACTAATCTGTCTGTCTCTCTGTTTCTCTCATTTCCTTTCGTGCATTAGTTTGCTTATTATACTATTAATACTATTTGGATTTTTGTCCAAAATAGATATGGTACTATTGATATAAGGACTGTACGGTTTGTCGACTTAGAACTATTCTAATTCTGTAAAACAAAATACTCCAATATTCATACGAAATTATACAAGACACTTCGCAGGAGAATTTAGAATATAATGTATGTATTTTCATCCTTGATGTATGTTGACTGTTGAGGAATAAAAAATATTCCCAACCAAGAAACAAGCAATATATTTAATGATCACAGTTTGATAGAATAAAAGAAGTTTGGTGACAATTAGCCACATATATAAATATTTATCTTGTCAGAACCTAAATAAAACAGATTTTCAAACCCTCGGGAGTCCCGGAAAAAGTATGATAGAGCGTCGGAATAGCAAATCAAGGGTATCTGGTTTGTTACCCGCCATTGCCAGCCCGGGTCAGATGAAGCAATGTACCTTTGGGAAATGTAATTAGCTCCCATATCATCGCCAGGATGGCGATATTTCAAAGTTCTCATAGATATATCTAGATGAAAAATAATATCCAGGTTGCAAATTCAATCCATTGCATTTCTTTTGCTTCTTGTTGTTTGTTGTTTCCTTGGTGAAGGGGGTATTTCGACAATGAAAGCTGTATTTGTAAAGATTGGGTTCTTTATATTTTATGTACTGAAAATTGTACATACAATGATTGGACTTTTCGAAAAATAGTGAAAAATATATTCTAAAGGCCAAACTATCGCAATGGATCTCTAACTACAGAAAATAAATTATTATGAATGTAGCCTAGCCCTGTTTTTTTCTTAATTTCTCAAAGCTGTAACCTCAAAAGATACTTCACATTGAATGTATCTTTCTTGTTGTAATTCTGTCAATATTGATTATGTCTAACTAGGAGATCATAAAAAATGAATGAAAAAAGTTTGTAAATTTAAGCGTGCGCACAAGTAAATATTTACGTATTTTTAATTATAGAAAATGAAGATGAATTTGTTAAATTTTACTCTTAGTAGGATAATCAAAGATTTGTTGGTTAGTCTGACATATATTCACAAAATTTTAATTCTTTTTGACTGCTGAATTTTCAAATTACAACCACATTGTTGCCGATCAAACAATAAGAAATAGATTTCGTGAAATTGGGTTCTGGTCCTATCATAGTACTCACTTTGTGGGCAATGCGGTACCTCTACAGGTGGCAGGGTCCAGTTTCGTAAATTGGCCCCTGGCAAATTTCTTAATTTAAGGCTATGGTGTGACTTTTTCAGCTATTATTGTTTAGTATTTATAGATATGGATATATTTGTGAACTAGGTGTTTTGGGCTTGTATTGTTCTTGAAATTGATGTCAGGCATGTACACCTTCCATAGTTGCTCTGCAGTATGTTGATAGTGAAATACCAATAATTGGCTAGGAAGAAGAGCTAGCCTCCCATAGCAGTAGACACGTGGGTTCAAGGCAACTAGAGTATCTAAAAAACGGCTTGGATGACAACTATTCTGAATTGCATCAAACTATTTAGTAGACAATGTTTTTCAAAATTTTCATCCAGGGAAAGGGCTTGCGTTTGCACTGTGAGCACCACATGCTGTCAAAAATGGCATTTGGATGTGAAAAATGCAGGTATAAAATAGGGGTTGGGGTGCATAAACCTCTTCTGCTGTGAACTGCCATTGACTTCTCTGGTCAAGTGAATACTATTCTTATGCTTTGTTTTCATATAGGTAGGTCGCTGATTGCGGCATTAAATTTGTACATAAAAACTGGACCCTGCCCCCACACCACTTTAGGACTATTTTCTCTCTATTTCGGAGACACCATTAGCAAGGGAGAATATTATGTTCTTTTTACTATCATGAGCAAGAGTTAGGTCCCTTGCAACTGTCATGTGGCTCTTTTCACTCATATAGCACATATAACGTATTTATAGCTTTGTATATAATGATATCAGCTTTAACAGGTAACATTCAGACAGGTTACTAGTGCTGGCGTAGTCTAGTGGTTACTTCGCTTTCCCAGCTTTCGACTGTCACTTGAATTCTGTGGGTTCAAACCCCACAAGAACCACTGACGCTGTCCATGCACTATTTTGCCTCGTTTGATGCTTGTTCAGAATAGCTTACTACACAACTCGTTCGAACGCCAGTTTCATTTCGCTGTGTGCTAATTTTTATTTGAAGATAAAACAAAGACTAATGTGTATATAACTCGAAAATTAAGAAAGAAATTAAAAACAAATATTTTACCTCGATAGACTACAACTAGCCTTACGAAAATTAAATAATTTTGTTATCTTCTGGAAAGATCTTGGTTTGTATGAAAGCTTATGGATGTATTATATTTCTAGACATAATACGGGCTCTTTCCTGTTAAATCAAGTTGGAAGCAGATACTTAGGGACGTTGTTTTAAATCGTATTACATTAAACTGAAACCTTTCAACGAAAAGTCAAGCACATACCATATACTTAACAGTACAGGTCTAAATTTTGATATAAAATATTGTACCACAAATTTTTAAAGTGCTGGAAAATAAATATTGACCTCTACCCTACTGCTAGTGACAGTTAATGAAAGGTGATTTTGTGGTGGATTTTTAGTTTTCATAATTGGTGCCTACTTAGTCACGTTCCTCTCTCTCTCTCTCTCTCTATCTATCTATCTATCTATCTATCTATCTATCTATCTATCTATCTATATATATATATATATATATATATATATATATATATATATATATATATATATATATATATATATATATATATATATATATATGCTTCTTTTTGCTATGATTTTATGTTATGTATGTCAATATTATGTGACAGATCTTGGTCAGTAATTGAGTTTAGAGCCCACGTGACTAATCAAATATTTTGATTTTGTTTTGTAAACAACATATTACATAAGAAATATTTCTCTGTGACTTTAGATTGTATATTAAGATCATTATTAATTGAAGGTAAACATATGTACTGATGTTGAAATTTTATTTTCTGTATTTTTAAAACTGCTAAAGATAGCATACTTTTATATAAATTCGGGTTGATTTGCCGAGCACATGGGATCAGTCATTTCGGTTATTGTCACTCTCTCACAGTTTCATAATATCTATAGCTGGCCCCCCAAATAGAACATAAGGAACGAATATGTAATTTTACTTTGTCACTCTCTACTCTTACGCTATTCGTCTGTGTTTAAGAATACTTTCAAGATGGTATGGTGTGTGTGATTAAAGGGATGGTAATACAAGTGACAAACAACGTTTTATTGCTTTATTTTAATTTATATGTAATTTTACTTTGTCACTCTCTACTCTTACGCTATTCGTCTGTGTTTAAGAATACTTTCAAGATGGTATGGTGTGTGTGATTAAAAGGATGGTAATACAAGTGACAAACAACGTTTTATTGCTTTATTTTAATTTATATTTTGATGTACCGAGAAAATGTAGTCCATATATAGATTAGCGTAAAACGTAATTAGGTAAAAACCAAATTTAACAGACCACGACAAGAGCGTAATTGTTGGCTCCCATGGTGATAGAGGCTCGAGAATTCTCAAGCATCAGTAGTCTGGTTAGAAGGACCAGGTAGAACTGGTGGAAATATTTTTCCATTTCCTTATCAGTGCCTTTATAAAAGTGTATGAGACAGGCACTTTGAAAAAGACTAAGAAGAACACACTTTGGAAAATCAACGCAAATGTTGTCATAATACTGACTGTTGACATCAAATTAATGGCGTCAGAATACTGACTGGGTACTTTCAAGTTAATTATGTCAAAATGCTGACCTTTGACATCCAAATTAATGTTGTCAGAATACTGAATGGGGACTTCCATGTTAATGATGTCAGAATACTAACTGGGGACTTCCAAGTTAATGCTGTCAGTGTACTGACAGGACTTTCCTATGCGCAAACTAAAATGTTGTTTCCGCTGCACATGCTACACATCACTGACGTTCTGGCCAGAATGGAGAAGAAGTGGAGCTTACACAAACAGTGCTCCAAAAATTATAACCAAAGCTGACAGTGTATGAATGTATCAATTTTGTGATGTACACATTGCCCTTGCGTGTATTCAGGCCAATCACCAGTAGATAGGTGTACAGGACGACTAATGTTAATGGCAATTGGTGACAATTGTTTTATTTATTTGCCTTGACATTCTTTGTGTTAAATTATTATCCGTGAATTTTTACATTTGTATACTTATTTTCGCGACTGGTTTACTACATTTTCAAATTTAAAGTTGTATTGTTTTCCTTCATTACCTGTATGCTTCGAGGAATATCGTAGATACCTCACTGCAGTAAAGAAAATAATGTCATTTTAAGTTAATTATTTACAACAATAATATTATTCTTACAATCTATAAAATCAGTTATCAAGTGTATTCAAACGAATGAACATACAATCATTAAGTTATACTTCTACCACAGCCTTTGGAATTTGACATTTGACCCATAATTTATTTGTACAAATTTGAATAGGAACAGACTTTATATACAGTTTGTGCAGTTTCAATGTGTGAATGAATGCTGGCACGATAAAATAATTATATTTGCAATTGACACATTGAAATAAATCAATGCTTTTAATTGAAGAAAACAGTTGTCTCTTTTTGTCATTGCAAGTATTTTGGAAATAATTGCCGTTTACATCAAAATCAGCATTCTAACACTTTGTCTTTATGATATGTTATTTCAACGTATTTGCATATTTAAACGACAATATGATATATTTAATAATTACTGTTTGAATCACTACTTATGGTCAGAAAATCAACCCATAGAGTCGGATGCGTAATATGTAGTATGTAATACATCTGAAATATTTTATTCCATATTTGTTGCTATGGCAACGGAGAAGTAAAAATTGTTGCACCCCATTGTTGCCAAGAATATAAAGTTTGTTGATTCATAAATCTAATATCATTTTTATCAAGTTTAGTGCAACAACAAAACTATGCGAAATATAATTTCCTGAATACAGCATAGTATTTAGATTGTCGAATTTAGTGCCTACGCCAAAGATCCGGAGGAAATCAAGCATGAAATGAATGGAACGACTGAAGCGGAAATAGTTAATACTTTTCCTCTGTTTACAATAATATGCCATGCAATATGTTTAAAGTCTCGCATTTCTTCTGTTGGTCTCAAGTTACTTTTAATTTCAGGAAGTGAGGGTGGTTGGTTGTGTGGAATCGCAGAATCCACAGAAAAGGGACCATTGCTGTTATAAATTACATAAATCAAACGTTAGCAAGGACACAACTGACACTGTTTATCATTACCATCAATACCACACAATACCACACACTCTGTTGTTACTCTGATATTTCCTGTTTTTAATGAACCACGGCAAAGCCTAGACTTAAAAGGAAATATAGTCAATATGTCCTGCAACTTAAATACAGAGTAAAATAATAATGTAACTATATTCGGAACTGTTGTACATGTATACAAGCACTAGCATACCACTCAAAGTTGTAATCGTCCTAACTCTCCCTATATCAAACGTTCTAGATGGGATGAAACGGTTACCAAGTCACTTAACCAGTTATCTGTAATATAGTAACCAAACCGCAACTGATTAAGGTGGCAGGGTCCAGTTTCGTATATTGGCCCCTGGCAAATTCTTAACTTAAGGCTATGGTGTGACTTTTTCAGCTATTATTGTTTAGTATTTATAGATATGGATATATTTGTGAACTAGGTGTTTTGGGCTTGTATTGTTCTTGAAATTGATGTCAGGCATGTACACCTTCCATAGTTGCTCTGCAGTATGTTGATAGTGAAATACCAATAGTTGGCTAGGAAGAAGAGCTAGCCTCCCATAGCAGTAAACACGTGGGTTCAAGGCAACTAAGTATCTAAAAAACGGCTTGGATGACAACTATTCTGAATTGCATCAAACTATTTAGTAGACAATGTTTTTCAAAATTTTCATCCAGGGAAAGGGCTTGCGTTTGCACTGTGAGCACCACATGCTGTCAAAAATGGCATTTGGATGTGAAAAATGCAGGTATAAAATAGGGGTTGGGGTGCATAAACCTCTTCTGCTGTGAACTGCCATTGACTTCTCTGGTCAAGTGAATACTATTCTTATGCTTTGTTTTCATATAGGTAGGTCGCTGATTGCGGCATTAAATTTGTACATAAAAACTGGACCCTGCCCCCACACCACTTTAGGACTATTTTCTCTCTATTTCGGAGACACCATTAGCAAGGGAGAATATTATGTTCTTTTTACTATCATGAGCAAGAGTTAGATCCCTTGCAACTGTCATGTGGCTCTTTTCACGCATATAGCACATATAGCGTATTTATAGCTTTGTATATAATGATATCAGCTTTAACAGGTAACATTCAAACAGGTTACTAGTGCTGGCGTAGTTTAGTGGTTACTTCGCTTTCCCAGCTTTCGACTGTCACTTGAATTCTGTGGGTTCAAACCCCACAAGAACCACTGACGCTGTCCATGCACTATTTTGCCTCGTTTGATGCTTGTTCAGAATAGCTTACTACACAACTCGTTCGAACGCCAGTTTCATTTCGCTGTGTGCTAATTTTTATTTGAAGATAAAACAAAGACTAATGTGTATATAACTCGAAAATTAAGAAAGAAATTAAAAACAAATATTTTACCTCGATAGACTACAACTAGCCTTACGAAAATTAAATAATTTTGTTATCTTCTGGAAAGATCTTGGTTTGTTTGAAAGCTTATGGATGTATTATATTTCTAGACATAATACGGGTTCTTTCCTGTTAAATCAAGTTGGAAGCAGATACTTAGGGACGTTGTTTTAAATCGTATTACATTAAACTGAAACCTTTCAACGAAAAGTCAAGCACATACCATATACTTAACAGTACAGGTCTAAATTTTGATATAAAATATTGTACCACAAATTTTTAAAGTGCTGGAAAATAAATATTGACCTCTACCCTACTGCTAGTGACAGTTAATGAAAGGTGATTTTGTGGTGGATTTTTAGTTTTCATAATTGGTGCCTACTTAGTCACGTTCCTCTCTCTCTCTCTCTCTCTTTATATATATATATATATATATATATATATATATATATATATATATATATATATATATATATGCTTCTTTCTGCTATGATTGCATGTTATGTATGTCAATATTATGTGACAGAGCTTGGGCAGTAATTGAGTTTAGAGCCCACGTGACTAATCAAATATTTTGATTTTGTTTTGTAAACAACATATTACATAAGAAATATTTCTCTGTGACTTTAGATTGTATATTAAGGTCATTATTAATTGAAGGTAAACATATTTACTGATGTTGAAAATTTATTTTCTGTATTTTTAAAACTGCTAAAGATAGCATACTTTTATATAAATTCGAGTTGATTTGCCGAGCACATGGGATCAGTCATTTCGGTTATTGTCACTCTCTCACAATTTCATAATATCTATAGCTGGGCCCCCAAATAGAACATAAGGAACGAATATGTAATTTTACTTTGTCACTCTCTACTCTTACGCTATTCGTCTGTGTTTAAGAATACTTTCAAGATGGTATGGTGTGTGTGATTAAAGGGATGGTAATACAAGTGACAAACAACGTTTTATTGCTTATTTTAATTTATATTGTGATTTACCGAGAAAATGTAGTCCATATATAGATTAGCGTAAAACGTAATAAGGTAAAAACCAAATTGAACAGACCACGACAAGAGCGTAATTGTTGGCTCGCATGGTGATAGAGGCTCTAGAATTCTCAAGCATCAGTAGTCTGGTTAGAAGGACTAGCTAGAACTGGTGGAAATATTTTTCCATTTCCTCATCAGTGCCTTTATAAAAGTGTATGAGACAGGCACTTTGAAAAAGACTAAGAAGAACACACTTTGGAAAATCAACGTAAATGTTGTCATAATACTGACTGTTGACATCAAATTAATGGTGTCAGAATACTGACTGGGTACTTTCAAGTTAATTATGTCAAAATGCTGACTTTTGACATCCAAATTAATGTTGTCAGAATACTGAATGGGGACTTCCATGTTAATGATGTCAGAATACTAACTGGGGACTTCCAAGTTAATGCTGTCAGTGTACTGACTGGGGACTTTCCTATGCGCAAACTAAAAAGTTGTTTCCGCTGCACATGCTACATATCATTGACGTTCTGGCCAGAATGGAGAAGAAGTGGAGCTTACACAAACAGTGCTCCAAAAATTATAACCAAAGCTGACAGTGTATGAATGTGTCAATTTTGTGATGTACACATTGCCCTTGCGTGTATTCAGGCCAATCACCAGTAGATACGTGTACAGGACGACTAATGTTAATGGCAATTGGTGACAGTTGTTTTATTTATTTGCCTTGACATTCTTTGTGTTAAATTATTATCCGTGAATTTTTATATTTGTATACTTATTTTCGCGACTGGTTTACTAAATTTTCAAATTTAAAGTTGTATTGTT
The DNA here is from genome assembly GCA_028554795.2 of Sinohyriopsis cumingii. Taxonomy (NCBI): domain Eukaryota; kingdom Metazoa; phylum Mollusca; class Bivalvia; order Unionida; family Unionidae; genus Sinohyriopsis; species Sinohyriopsis cumingii. The sequence continues at coordinate 42,089,274 of CM068841.1, read as the reverse complement.
TTCCTTCATTACCTGTATGCTTCGAGGAATATCGTAGATACCTCATTACAGTAAAGAAAATAATGTCATTTTAAGTTAATTATTTACAACGATAATATTATTCTTACAATCTATAAAATCAGTTATCAAGTGTATTCAAACGAATGAACATACAATCATTAAGTTATACTTCTACCACAGCCTTTGGAATTTGACATTTGACCCATAATTTATTTGTACAAATTTGAATAGGGACAAACTTTATATACAGTTTGTGCAGTTTCAGTGTGTGAGTGAATGTTGGCACGATAAAATAATCATATTTGTAATTGACACATTGAAATAAATTAATACTTTTAATTGAAGAAAACAGTTGTCTCTTTTTGTCATTGCAAGTATTTTGGAAATAATTGCCGTTTACATCAAAATCAGCATTCTAACACTTTGTCTTTATGATATGTTATGTCAACGTATTTGCATATTTAAACGACAATATGGTATATTTAATAATTACTGTTTGAATCACTACTTATGGTCAGAAAATCAACCCATAGAGTCGGATGCGTAATATGTAGTATGTAATACATCTGAAATATTTTATTCCATATTTGTTGCTATGGCAACGGAGAAGTAAAAATTGTTGCACCCCATTGTTGCCAAGAATATAAAGTTTGTTGATACACAAATCTAATATCATTTTTATCAAGTTTAGTGCAACAACAAAACTATGCGAAATATAATTTCCTGAATACAGCATAGTATTTAGATTGTCGAATTTAGTGCCTACGCCAAAGATCCGGAGGAAATCAAGCATGAAATGAATGGAATGACTGAAGCGGAAATAGTTAATACTTTTCCTATGTTTACAATAATATGCCATGCAATATGTTTAAAGTCTCGCATTTCTTCTGTTGGTCTCAAGCTACTTTTAATTTCAGGAAGTGAGTGTGGTTGGTTGTGTGGAATCGCAGAATCCACAGAAAAGGGACCATTGCTGTTATAAATTACATAATTCAAACGTTAGCAAGGGCACAACTGACACAGTTTATCATTACCATCAATACCACACAATACCACACACTCTGTTGTTACTCTGATATTTCCTGTTTTTAATGAACCACGGCAAAGCCTAGACTTAAAAGGAAATATAGTCAATATGTCCTGCGACTTAAATACAGAGTAAAATAATAATGTAACTATATTCGGAACTGTTGTACATGTATACAAGCACTAGCATACCACTCAAAGTTGTAATCGTCCTAACTCTCCCTATATTAAACGTTCTAGATGGGATGAAACGGTTACCAAGTCACTTAACCAGTTATCTGTAATACAGTAACCAAACCGCAACTGATCAATCGCAGTATAAAACGCCTATTGCATAGTGTGAAATGGCAACAATTACAGTGTTAGCGTCCAGTTTCTAAATTGCTGACATGAAGATGTTTCGCTACTGCTTTTGGGTGACATTTTATTTTTAATTCATTGTAATATTCTCTGCTATTTCATACATTAATCGGTGCCAAATCAGGCCGATTTTCTGGACCGTTGAAAAGCAAAGCGTAAAGCTTGTGCATCGAGAGCGATAATAATGACTTACAGCCAAAACCGTAAGGCGCCTGAATTGACGACGTTGTTGTTGTTGTTGTTGTGGGGTTTAACGCCATTTCTCAGCACACGATAGGCTATGCATGGCGGCCAGTATTAATGATGGAGGAAGAACCCGGGAAAACCCCGGAAAGAACCACCGACCACGAGAAGCTACTGGCAAGCTTTCTCACGTACCCACATTGGCCGAATCCTAGACTCGAACCCACGCAGACAGAGGTGAGATGGCAGTGATCCGTAACGGAGAGCCTATAGACCACTCGGGGGGCCCCACCTGAATTGTCAAAGGAATAAAACATTGTAGTTTACTCTTCAATATTTAAATTTTTTTATACAAAATTCCATGTAAAAATCTTAAATAAATGTAAACTATTTAAAAACCCATCATTTTACTTTTATTAGCATCATAACATCATATAAAAATCGTTCCTCACACTGCAACTTAGCAATGTCACGTGACATTATAGTTGACTAGTGCAATCGTAAACGTGATGTAATTAAAAAAATCTTAAAATTGTTCATTGATTCAACATGCAACGAGTTATTCATGGCATATACTATTATTCTACTTGTTTCATAAAATTTAAATCAAACGATCATTTGTGTAAGATCATGGATTTATTAAATCTCGAATCATTCGTCAGTTGTGTCATCACTGAGCCAGACACATTATCAAAATTCAAGGGAATGTTATGAAAGGAACTAAACAGTTCTCTTACTGCATACATAATCAATGATGTATAGTTTATTTATATCCGTCATTTCGATGATATATAGTGATTGGCCATGCCCATATGTCTTCCTGTCGCACTGTTAGTTTGTCATGTGTCCATCCGTCCGTCCGTCACTTTGTTATTTTTGCAATTTGAACTCCATCTACATTGATTGAGGGAGGATAATCAGAATAGTACGACGGTTATCTTAGGACGAGTAATGACAATAAAGGTTTCGGATCCTGGACTGAGCCCTAAAGGGAGGAAAGGTTGGGATCAAAGGTCACATTTTTAATAGCTAATTGGACTCAGATTCGCCACTTAAATGCATTTGCACCGATTGATGGAGTGTGACCATATTGAACAGGATGAGTAAATGACAAGTAATATTTCGGATCCTGGAGGGTAGGGGTCAAAAGCTTCTTTTGGTAGATTATATATTCTCTGCCTGTGTACGCAAAAGAGCTTTAGAAGAAAGCCTTGATGATAACGCAGGTTTCGGACCCCGGACGAGGCTCGCAGTGGAGCAGAAAGGATCAAGGGTCGCTTTCAACTGTACTATAAAGTATCGATATAACAATCAAAGGAGGGGAATCGTATTTGGTCTGATTACCAAAGAAGATGAATAAATAGTAACTAGATGTTTCAAACCCTGCATTGGGCCCTTGGGGTAAGAGTAAATTGGATGATGGGGGGAGAGGTTGAATTTATTTGTAAAAGCGCGGGTGTTTGTAACGGCTTCTGTTTCAGCTTTATTTAATTATCTTGCGTGTATGTTATACTACTCTTTCTCCCTGTCTGTCTCTTATTTCCACTTCTGCATTATCTTGCTTAAGATTCTATTAATAATATTTGGATTTTTGTCAAAAGTAGCAATGGTAGTATTGGTACAAGGAATGTACGGTGTGTCGACTTAGAAATATTCTTGTTCTTTAAAACTAAATTCTCCAGTATTCATAAGAGGTCATACAAGACACTTCGAAGGAAAATTTAGAATATAATGTATGTATTTTCATCCTTGATATATGATGGGTGTTGAGGAACAAAACATATTGCCAACCAAGAAACACGCAATATATTTAATGATCTCAGTTTGATAGAATGAAAGAAGTTTGGCGAAAATGAAAAATGCATATAAATATTTTTCTTGGCAAAGCGAGCGTAAATAAAACAGATTTTCAAACCCTCGGGACCCGCGAAAACATTCTGGTAGAGCGTCGGAATAGTAAAACAAGGGTATATGGTTTGTTACCCGCCATTTTAACCTCAAGTGATAATTTAAATGTATATTTCTTGTTATATTTTGGCAATGTTGATTTTGTCTAACGTAGAGATCATCAAAATTGAATATAAAAAAGTTGCTAAATTTAAAACCTTGCACATGTAAATATTTACATTTGTTTTTTTTCTTTCTTTATTATAGAAAATAAAGAGGACTTCATTAAATTTGACTCTTAGGAAGATGATCTGACTCTTAGCAGGATAATCTGAGATTAGCAGGATAATCTGAGATATATTCGCTGCATTTTAATACTTTTTTGCCAACTGAATTTTGAAATCACAACCTCATTCTTGGCATCCGTCCGTCTACGGGAGACGATGGCGTAGCTCCAAAGTAAGCTTTTGTTTATCCTTCTTTCTAGCTCTCTTTTCAGCTTGTTTTCAGAAGTAACCCCTGGCGCCAAGCTCTACGCCAATCGAGCTTTGACTTAGAACCGGTAAACTGCTACTTCTCGTGTTGTGCCGACGCCGTACGACGATGCTGGAGTGTCTTCTCCATTGGAGCTATGAAGCCTGGGCAGGGTGGTATGGAGAATCAGCTTTTGTCCATGCAGCAGATTCCCCCCTCTCCACGCAGCTGGTGGGCCCAAGGGAACGACAAATGCCAATACAGCTTGGCACCAACGGCGTCGCAGGAGTTGCCGGAATGACGTTGAAGTCAATGTCAGACCGCCTTAGGGACTCCGTCTCCGGATTTTCTGTCGGGGTTTACTCCCTTAGCCTTTCCGATGAGTGGGTATAGCCACAAGGCAGCAGAGGTTTGGAATCGGAGTTTTGCTTCTCCTAGATGAGCTACCATCCAAGGTTTACGAGTCCCATCTACCCAAAGCAACTGGTTTTAAGGCGCCAGTGGCCCACCTTCACCCCTTCTCCTGTTAGTGGAAAACGTGGTCTGCCGGACTTCAACTCTAACCCACTCGCGAAGGCCAGGAGCTGGATTTTAGTTGACAGAGGCAAGCAGAGACGCAAGCCGTATGGGACATTTTTGGAGGATTGGGGCGCTTGTCTCCCACTCCCATCCCGGCAATGTCAACCTTAGAGAACACAACCTCATTGTTCTCGATCAATCAAGAAGAAATATATTTTTTTTCTCAAGCTCAGAAAGAAAATTTGAGATGTTTTCGTGAAATTGTGACAGGTCATGTACTACTCGATAGGTGTATTGTAGGTCTATTTTCTGTCTCTCTTTCATCGACACCCATGAGCAAGGGAGAGTAGTATGTTATTTTTGCTATCACGAGCAAGAATTAGATCCCTTGCAACTTTCACGTCGATTTTTTTTCCCACGCATATATATCGTTTTTATAGTTTTGTATATAAAAATATCAGCTTTAACAGGTAAAATTCAGATCAATTCATTAGTGCTGGCGTAGTCTATTGGTTACTTCGCTTACCCAGCTTTCAACTGTCACATGAATTATTTGGGTTCAAACCCCACAAGAACCAATGACGCAGTCCATGCACTATTTTGCATCGCAGAATAGCACTGAACAAATTTCATCTTACTCCGTGCTATCTTTTCTATGTAAAAAAAAAAAGAAAAAATATTTTACAATATTTTTTTTAAAAAAGCAGAAACAAAACAACAGCAAAGCACGTAATGAATATGTAGCTCGAATATGAAGAAAGAAATTAATACTAAAAATTTCCACCTGATCGACTACAAACAGCCTGACGAAAAATGATTACTTTTCTGGAAAGATCTTGGTTTGTACGGATGATATATATATATATATTATATTTCTAGACATTATACGGGTCCATTCCTGTTATCATTATTACTCTCTCATAATAGAGTTATTTTGATGAAATAAAACCTTACCAAGACATATGAGAAGAAGCAACTTATTTTTAAATTTCTCACATATACATACATACACGCACGCACACATATCAGTAGAGAAACCAGATGCATTGTACAAGTTAATAGAGAAACCTGATACGTTGTATAGGTTACCGTCGAGAAGTTGTTGTTTTAGGGTTTAACGCCATTTTTCAGCACAAGATGGCCGCCAGTATAAATGTTGGAGGAAGGACCAAGGAAAACCCTGAAAGAACCACCGACCCACGAGAAGCTACTGACAAGCTTTCTCACATACCCACATTAGCCGAATCCGAGACTCAAACCCACGCAGACAGAGGTGAGATTGCAGTGGTCCGTAACAGTGAGCGCTTTAGACCACTCGGCCACTCGGGACCCACCGCCACCCCGTCGAGAAGTAGAACTGCCTATAGCACAGCAAAGCCGGTTATTGAGAATGTATGGATAATAGCAACGTAAGGGACCAAGTACAATACGTTTATCGACGAAGTTTATATTAAATCTTAGAAATGAAGTCTATTGTCCAGACTGTGGATGCAATACATATTTCTTTAAAAAAAACTTTCCGTTTCCGAATTCAGTAATTGTTCTAAATGAAAAACGGTGTACATTATGGAAGCTGTCATCGAAGAGATGGTTCAGTACAGTTATTTATGTCAAATCTATGTTTGTTTATGCATTTGGTACTTATCGACGTATTTGTCCAACATATTACTTTTTGCAAATTATCAAATAAATAGTAGATGTTGTAAAAATTTTCTACTATCACTTTATATGTAAAATAATGTGTTCCAAAAGAATGTTAGCCGACCTGTTAACGGATATATTGTATTTAATACACTTACGCATAACACATTACTAAGGGGGAACACATTATTTTATAACCATCGGGGATCAGTTATTTATCAAATTTTGCATAAGAGATAATACTTGAGTGACATGTAATTTTTCGGATACGGGATGATAAGGATCAAAGGTCGCATTTCCATAGGTACTATATTCTCTACCTGTCTTTGTTTTTACATTTTAAGAGAAAAAGTTGATGAAAACGCGGATGTCGGAGCCCGGATGCAGTACACAGCGGAGCAGGAAGGATCAAGGGTCGTTTTATAGGCAATATAACCAAAACTCCATTGAAACAGTTAAATGAGTTAGATCATATCTAGTATGATTACCGAGGAGGATGAGAAAATGATAACAAATGTTTCAAATCCTGCATTCAGCCCTGGGGGTGAGAGGGGATGTTATGCAAAAATTGGCTGACATGAGTGAGGATGGTTGAATTTTTTTAAAGTTGGATATTTGTAACGGCTCTCTCTTAATAATTTATAATTTAATCCTTGATGTAAGTTGGATGTTGAGGAAAAGATATTGCCAACCAAGAAATAAGCAACATATTTAATGATCTCAGTTTTAAAAAATTAAAAAGGTTTCGTGAAAATGAGCCACAGATACTAAATATTTATCTTGATCTTACGTACATAAAACTTTTGAAACCATCGGGACCCGTAGAAACTCATTTGGAGGAGCGGCGTTAATTCAAGGGTACTTAGCTCCCATATCTCGGGGAGATGAAGGAAATCGATATTTCAAAAGGCTCAAAGTTATCCACAGATGACAAATAATATCCGGGTGGTTAATTTCGAACCATGTAATGTGAGATGAGAGGGATAAGGAAAATATTGTACCGTCCTTGTGTTTTCACATGAAGCATTTTGGGGGACAGAACTTCCGGTTCAGTTGAGTCCCAAGTATCTAAGAGGGGAGACGGAGGTGCGACTAGCAGAGCAGTCGGAGTTGACAATTCTAGTCGGCGGAGAGAGACGAGGGGGAAGAAAAGGAGCAAAGGAGGAGAAAGTGGAGAAGGAGGAGGAGTATAGAGAAGTCAAGGAGGAGATGGAATTTGGAGAAAATCGGGAGGAAGAGGAGAAGGAATTGGAGGAATATGAGATACGAATGCACAGATGAATAGAATACAGGGACAGGTGAAAAGCTATCTCACACTACTAATCAAATGATGCAATAGGGTCGAGCGGAAGGAGAGTACTTAGGAAATTTGAAGCACCTGAATATTGAATTATTATTAAATTGTTTTTCGTTGAATTTTACTTTTTGTACATTCAATCGTTTAATCGTCGGCATTGCTGACTGGGGGCCTGGAGCTTTACATCTATCTTTCACTAACTTAACTTCCAACCCAAATCGAACCTGGGTGGGACTTCTATAATAATTTATATAGAACATTGAGAGCACCCCTCCCCAACCATACGCATCTAACACAGTGACGGCATAACAACCCGTCACGTCACATAAAATCTAAAATCATTAAAGTATTTATTTAATCGATTAATTGATTAATTAAGGAATAAAATACTTCTCTTACATTTTTATTTTGCTATGGGTAAAGAGAAACATTAGTACAATCGTTTAATTCATGGCTGAATTTATTATAATAAATAGTAAGTTTTTGTGCAGAAATATATCATTGATTTTGTTGAATTAAATTTCACTGAATCGTTTCGATTCTGTAGGATTAAACTTTATTGACTATCACCGACAAACATCTGCATGTCCGTAATGAAACCTATGTTGTGGCTTTGTGAGCAACAGAACAATCCAAAAGAAGTAACAAGAAACATAAATCTGAAATTATTAATATCAATGTTTATCATTTTGATTTCTGTGAAATTTATAAATATACTGTAATGAAATTTTCACGGTAATGGTTGGTGTTAACGATGTTTTCTCTCAGGAACATGTAATGATGGGCTTCCCGTGATAACTCATTCGAACAAATAAAGCTATACGATTTTTATGTGATACTTAACTCATCAATATTAAGTTGTTCAGCTTCATGAATTTCCTCGTTGGCCGATAGATTTGAGCAAGAAAGATTTGGAATTTCTACCGCTAGCTTTGTCCCTAAGTGCATACAATTGGGAAGGAATTGCAGAGGCTATCATGGATAGAGCTTGAGTAAACGCGTCACCCATCCCCCTTTTCTGAGAGAGAGAGTGATGTGATGTGATGTGATTTTGATTTTTAACGTAGCTTTAACAATTTTTCAGTCATATCGCTACGATGTCTGCAATGTGGCAGTTTATAGTGATGTCTAGCACTGGGGCATCATGCCGCAGACATGTAGCATGATGTCCCACCCAGTCACATTATCCTGACACCAGGCCGACCAGTCCTAACACTAACCTCTTAATGCTGAACGCCAAGCGAGGCAGCTGTTAGTACCATTTTTTAAGTCTCTGGTATGACTCGGCCGGGGATCGAACCCACGACCTCCCGCATCCGAGGCGGATGCTCTAACCACTAGGCCACCGGAGCGGTCTGAGAGAGAGAGAGAGAGAGAGAGAGAGAGAGAGAGAGAGAGAGATTTTCCGATTATTCTGACTATTACGTCAGGAATATTGTTACTTTTACAGAGATATGCCCCGGTTAAAAATAATTTCCTGGTGGCGGTTTCAAACCACCGACATTTCTTTATTCACGCTGCTTCTTTAAGCTTTTAAAATGTTTCATTCAGTTATGTCCTTCAATTGATATTTGTTTCATTTTATTAGGACCGCTGCGTTGGCTTAGTGGCTAGAGCGTTCGCTTCGGATGTGGGAGGTCGCGGGTTTGAACCCCAGCCAAGTCATACTAAAGACTTAAAACATGGTACTACCAGCTGCTTCGCTAGGCGCCCATGATTAAGAGGTTAGTGTTAGGACTGTTCGGCCCAGTGTCAAGATAATGTGACTGGATGCTTCATGCCTAAACAACACTATAAAATGTCACACCACAGATATCGTAGCAATATAAATGGACTGCGTTAAAAATCTAAATCACACACACACACACACACACACACACACACACACACACACACACACACACACTTTATTATGATTCCCCTGATAATACTTGCTTTGTTACAATGTAACAAACAAGTTCAGATAGAAAATCAGAGATGATTTCTTTAAAGCCGGGCTTGGTTTTCTAAGGTCTGCGTTTCGTCTTATGTCTTGCCTCCACACGGACAAGGGAGAGTAGTATACTGTGGATATTATAAAGAGAGTTACTTCACTTGCAGTTGTAGAGCCATGTCCTTGTCATGTGATATAATTTATTTGTTTATTTATAGCTTTGCAGGTAGATATATCAGCTTTAAGAGGAAACATTTAAGCGGTTAGGTCAGTGCTGGCGTAGTCAAGTGGTTACTTCGTTTGAGAAAACTTTCAACTTACACTTGGATCACGTGGGTTCGATCCCCACAAGAACCGCTGACGCAGTCCATGCACTATTTTGCTTTGTTTAAGAGACGTCATGGAACATGCAACATTGCATAAAATTCAACAGTTTTCTCTGCATCTACTCGAATTTGGATATATAAACTCCCTCACTCTAAAAGAAATTTCACCCACATAAGAAATCAATAAATTTTGCAATTAACACACACACACACACACACACACACACACACAAACACACACTTCGTCTGGAATTATAAGAAGACTTTAACCTATTTAATGGTAAGTTTAATAGCTTTAATTTTGATCAACCATTTCCTCCCTGCTATGGTGTTTAATGATGGTGTTAATGGTTCCAACATATATATGTGTTTAGGGATTTATTGAATGCAGAGTTTATTCTATTTAATAATAATATACCATACAATATTGATATACTTGCTGCGATTATATGAGTCGAGTGTGTGTGTGTGTGTGTGTGATTAGGATTGTTAACGTAGCTTTAACAATTTTTCAGTCATTTCGCTGTGTCAGTTTATAATGATGTCTAGCATCATGCCACAGACATGTAGTATGATGTCCCACCCAGTCATTATCCTGACACCAGGACGACCAGACCTAACACTAACTTCTTAATGCTGAGCGCCTAGCGAGGGAGCTGTTAGTACCATTTTTGTAAGTCTTTGGTATGACTCGGCCGGGGTTCGAACCCACGACCTCCCGCTTCCTAGGCGGACGCTCTAACCATTAGGCCACATATTAGAAGTAAAATCTATATTAAATTATGTTATGTTAAGCTAAAAATGTATGTATGTATGTATGTATGTATGTATGTATGTATGTATGTATGTATGTATGTATGTATGTATGTTAGCTACGATGTCGTAGCCTCAACTTGATTTGTTGTGGTTGAGGCTACGAACTGATCCCATATCATGTAATGGAGCAAAAAAAAATCATCACTAAAGTCAGAAAAACAAACAGTGTAGAAATCAACTACATAAGTATAATCATGTTGTGAAAGAAGTTTGGCTTATTTTGAATTTATTAAGCCCTTACACGATAAAATAAACTGGCATGGTTACTCTAACCGTATCCTGTCCACCATGACAGATAACGCGAGACTCTCGCCGTGACCCCATTTCTAAGTAAGGCTTGCCAGACCATATTTTGGATATTCTACCCTATATTATTATCAATTAAGTGCGAATAATCGCTTCTTGGTGGAATTTCAAAGTTGCCGATAAACCGTATTTACTTTTAATGCGCAGAATTTCTGACCCAAACTGCACCAAATTTTTACTACGATTTGTCTACATTTCCAAATATGGCGTCAATGTTCTTATATGGCACACAAACAAACGAGGCTGAGAACGGAAGTAATCATTATTTGAAATAATATGGCGGACGATCTAAACGAAAATATCGACTAAAAAAGGTAAACGAGATTTTACAACTATTTCTACAATGATTTTCGATACTTCCGGTATTAAATAAGAGGACTACTCAATTTATTGGATTGTATGCAAGGAATGTGTTTAAAATGTTATTATTAGGCTAAAAGAGTGCCGGGTGTGAATCACACCCGGCTTGTTCCATTAACATGTATATGCTCATGTTAGTACCCTGTCCACGAGGTACGAGTAAGGGTACTAATATTAGTACTAGTATGTATGTATGTATGTATGTATGTATGTATGTATGTATGTATGTATGTATAATTTGTTTCTTTCTTTGAACAATAATCATGAATTTCAGAAGATGTCAGACGATAGACTAGTCGCTGGTGCAGATCTAACCTAACCTTGATTTCAATTAATTTGTCAAACGTCTTCCTTCAATTGATATTTTACATTCAGTTTATCTTTATCAGCATTCTTCTGACAATGTTGATTTTGTCAGAAGTAGAGATAATAAAATTAATTAAAAAAACATCCTTGTAATTTCGAATGCCTGCACATGGAGATCATTACCTTTTTGCATCAAGTTGAGAAACTATTGAATCATAGTAGTCCATTTTGAAAAAAAAAATTGTCTGCATTCTAATACCTGATGCCTGCTTAATTTTTATGGTGACAAATTCATTGCTGCTAATTAAGGAAAGAAGTTAAACTCTCAAGCTCAGGAAGAAAATTTAAGATTTTTTATTAAAGTCGGGCTTGGTCCTTTAGTGTCTACTAGTTGGACAATTCAGTAAGGGTAGGTCTAATTTCTGATACACACGTACAAGGGAGAGTAGCATGTTTTTATATTAATAGAAAGAACTACGTCCCTTTCATAGCTCTGCGTTTGTCATGTGATAGAGCTTATTTATAGCTAATATTCAGGTGGATATGTCAGTGCTGGCGTAGTCGCGTGGTTACTTCGTTCTACAAAACATTCAAACCGAAATTGAATTTATGTGGGTTCGATCCCCACAAGAACCACTGACGCAGTCCATGCACTATTTTGCTTTGTTGGATAGATTTCCATAGTACTTTATAACATGGCACGGTGCATAAAAGTCAACAAGTTCTCGAAATTGGATATGAAAACTCCCTCATCGTGAAACAAATTTAAAGCACAGGCATAAATTATACATTGAAGGTATGTAAATAAACGTAATCCCTATTTACTACAATGATCACACCCTTGGTTATGCTGTGGAAATGTTTGCGTTCAAGAGAACTGAGTGTGTGTGATTTGGATTTTTAACGTAGCTTTAACAATTTTTCAGTCATATCGCTATGATGTCTGCATTGTGGCAGTTTATAGTGATGTCTAGCACTGGGGCATCATGCTGCAGACATGTAGCATGATGTCCTACCCAGTCCCATTATCCTGACACCAGGCCGACCACTCCTAACCTCTTAATGCTGAGCGCGAAGCGAGGCAGCTGTTAGTACCATTTTTTGCAAGTCTTTGGTATGACTCAGCCGTGGATCGAACCCACGACGCTCTAATCACTAGGCCACCGGAGCGGTCCAAGAGAATTGATGTGGGTTTTTTGTGTGCACTGTTTGTACGTTTTATGAGTTTTTTTCCTGTTATCATATTATCCTAATAAGCTTATTTCTATAAATTAGTGTTTCTTAGAAAGACAACCGACTTTGTTGTAGAACTGTGTCATCACAAAGATTATGTTACACCAATTTTTAAAGTTCTACAACAGTCCTTATTCATTAGGGATGTTGTTGCAGATCATCTTTCATCGAATTTAGACCTCTCTTCCAACCTTTATCACCATACTCGTATCATGTCATGCACAGCTGAACAAACGTTTTTAAAAAAAGCTGTACTACCCCTTTTTGAGTGCCAACAAATAATGACTGTCATCCTATTGCTAGCGACAGTTTATCCAAGACAGTTTTCTTGACAGTTTTTTTTATTGAAAAAGTATTTCTCAGTTTTTCTTACTTAGGCAATTATCTCTCTCCCTCTCTCTCTCTCTTTCTCTCGTTTGTATCTCGTTGTTTTCCGCAAATAAAAATTAAATGTTGTCGAACCCCATAATATTCACCAAAGCTGACGACGGACTTTTGCATCACTGCCTCATTTAAAAAATTTCGAATAGTTTATATTCATCAAAGAATATTTTATTGACGTTAATCCATATTACAATATTGAATGGATTACAATCCCCTATAGCAAATGATTATCCTAAAGAAAGTTTAAGAAGAACATGTTGGAAATTGTTGGATGAAATTTCAAGAAAGTAATCTTGTGCATACTTTATTTCAACATTTCCAAAGATTATTCATCAGCAAGCTGCTTGGTGCCAAAGTATTTTAAAGGAATGATTTAATTGCCTGTACTCGCTTTCATTGTGAGTCCCACCAACACTCACTAGCATAAGACATTCCTTCCTTTGCTTTCTTGAAAAGAAAAATTAAATTTGGCCACAAAGGTCTTTATTAAGACATTGAGTTCACTCCATAAACCGAAAACTACTGGTTGTTCAGCATTAGGCAGTTTTACACAAGTTTCTTAGTAATACGTTATCTCATTTGTGTTGGATATGCGTTATTGGGATCAAAATGCAGTAACTCCGCGGGGTTTTAAAGGGGTCTTTCTACGGATGTTTCATATTCTTTTTCCATTCGAAATGTTTCTGTCTGTGCGCGAAGGACAGATTACAAGAGTATTCGAGCCCAGCTATATAACTCACCAATATCACGGTTCGCACCTCCGCGACTAATCGCCATATATTAAAGCTGGAAACTTTTAGAGGTTTTAAACTTTTGTACCTTCATCCAAAAAAAAAAATATGTAAGATAAAGTGAAACCAATAATTTAAGTAAAATCAACAAAAACTTTAAATCCCTACAACACAAAGTGTAAATCCAAGAGTTACTTACAGTTTTGTGAATTAAAATCGAAATAATTCTAAAAGTCCAATCACAATACCAAAAATATAGAATGTTCCGGGTGAATTTCAATAGCCTTGAAAGTCATGATGTACCATAATGATGCAATCCAGAATGTGTTCGAATGAGTTCACGATAATTCAATAATAATGTATAAGGTACCAATTAAAAGCCAATGAGGACTTTAGAAATTCGAATGAATGTTTAAATAAATAATTCCTCTAAAATTATAAAACAACTGTAAATTCTGATAAATGGAATCCCATTGACATATATAACACGAATGTATTATTTGTTTACCAGATCGCCATTTATAAACATTTCACTTGCCCAAAAATTGCAATGGAATGACAATATTTGGAAAAGGAAAATCTAGTTTCATTGTAAACAAGACTAATCTTGAACTCACCTGTTTGTAAACACGTTCTTTGCAATGTACAATCATGGACAAAAGTTAGGTATGTAAAAATGTTGTTTACATTATCTATAACTTGCAATTATGGACAAATGTTAAGCAAACAATTAAAACTATATATATATATATATATATATATATATATATATATATATATATATATATATATATATATATATATATATATATATATATATATATATATATATATATATATATATATAATAATAATAATGGTAAAACATTTAAAACACGGAATTTACGTAAACAATTGACCGATAAAAGACAGTTATAGATTACTGAAAGTTTGCTTTGTGGAGAAAGAAAGCCATTTAAAACAAACTGTTCTAGCTGCGTAAGAAAAATAAAACCTTAATTTTCTTCTGTCACTCCGGTGTGACAATGATTGTTAAAGCTCGACAGTGATGCACATTAAACACTATGCTGGTTACTGAGTTCCTGTTATACTTCAAATAAAATGCCAAAATACTTAAACGAAACTGCAGTCTTAAAGCAATACAATACATATGTTTAAGTTGTCATTAGGACGACTGATATTGTACGTGTACAAATGAATATAATCTGATAAAGACCTCAATTCTATTTCTCAGAGCAAAACAACCAAGAGCATAAACCATACCTGAAATCCTTTAGAAACATTATAGTCTACTCCATTATTATCTGTTACGGTAATTCATTAACGGCAAGTATATGGCCTAATATCTTTTTTCCTCACAGCGGAACTTTGATGAACTATGTGGTTGGGGTGAGGTACTCCCAGTATTTTATTTAAACTATTATAGAAGTCCCACCCAGGTTCTATTTTGTTGGAAGTTAAATTTATTGAAAGATAGATGTAAAGCTCGGAACCCCCAGTCAGCAATGCCGACGGTTAGATGGTTAAATATGCAAAACAATGGTTGAAATTCAATGAATAACAATATAATAACAATTCAATAATGAAATGACTCAAATTTCAAATTACACTCCTTCCGATCGGCCCTTAAATAAGCCTATTGCATCACTTAATTAGCAGTGTGAGATTGATTTCCACCTGTCCTTGTATTGATACTAATCTGTTGTATCCTTTCTCTCTCTTCTTTCTCCCAATTCCTTCTCCTCTTCCTCCCCGACCGTTCTTCAAATTTCTTGTCCCCCTCCTCCTCGACTTTCTCTAGACTCCTTCTCCTCCTCTTCCACTTTCTTCCCCACGACTACATTCCTGTCGACATCGACTATATCGGCTACAGTCTCAATTCCGTCTCCACTCTTGAAGGCTTGGGACCCAATGGAACCAGAAGTTCTCTGTCCCCTAAAAAGCTCCGTTTTCGAAGCTTTGTCTTTCCTTAGAATCTACTTCTAAGTTCCAGATTGCGAGTGGCTTCTTTCTCGGAGTAAACCCTCTTGATCTGCAGTCCTTCCAAGCGAATACTAAATTACGATTTCGGAATGTATCATTTGGGTCTGAATTGTAATCACGTCCTCTATCTCAATTTTGATTGGATATCGCTGTGGACCGAGCCTATAAAACTTTGCCGACAATATCCCTCTCGCTGTCTGTCATCGTGGGGACGGATAAGAACTCGCCCCGTCGACCCCGTGGACCTTCCTTTGATCCTTTAACTAACTTTTATTAAGTGACGCGACCGGTCGCTTTTGCCGACTCAAGTTTCCGGCCTCTGGCTGGTCATGGTAACCATGCTTAAGAGTTCAACACTAAAACCACGGCAATCTTTAGAGACCAAACAAAAGGCCGCGGTAATATTCCCAAGACAGGTAGATTATAGCTTATGCATGACTTTATAGATAGCTGGGTGCTTTGCAAACGTGAAAGACGCACACTGACAAGGAAGAGTTGTATGATTTTATGAGAAAGAGTTTTTTTCAGAACTATCTTTGTTCATGTGATATAGTTTATTTTTAGCGTTGCATATACAGATATCATCTTTAAAAGAAAACATTCACTTGAGTTTATTAGTCCAGGCGTAGTTAATTGGTTACTTCGTTTAAACAAATATTGAGTAAACCTCTCAAATATGTGGGTTCAAACTCCACAACAACTACTGATGCAATCCATGCACTCTTTAGCCTCGTTTGGTGTTTTGCTTGTGACTTTACACCATATTTACCATCATGCCAACACTTTAAGGCGTTTCACCTTCTCAATTATTATTTTTTATAACCTATTAGTCCCATCACAAATAATTCACATGCAGATACACAACAAATCAAACACCTTTAGATTTAATTAGGAACTACATGGCTCAAAGCCCACTTATCCGGCTCTGGCCTGAACTCAACTACGAAACTAAACCATGCCATCATGAAGCCTCATCAATACTGCACTCTGCGACGCTTTCCTCTTGAAATTGGCTAATTGGCTGAGAAATATTTCCCCAACACCGTCTCCTTTTAATCAAACAACTAATCACTAAAATATAATAAATTTATAAAATGGAGGAGGAAATACAAATGGCGCGTACCCTAGATTTATTACAGTATCTAGTCAAGATCCAGACTTGGAGCATGGATACTAATTGCACACAGTTGAACACTTTTTCTTTCCTGTGTGGACTGAGCCTTAAGAACTGTTCCCGCTGACCATAATGACAAGTCAATGTTATCGGTCAGTAATGAGTACATTCTATGTCTCCCGATTAGCTAGAAGCTCGTGTAAAAAAAAAAATGTATATAGTAAAATAGCACACAGAACAAGAAAATAAAAACAAACCAAGAATATCATATTTTTCTTTCTTTCTTGTTCTTACTATTTATGGTAGGTCGTGATTGTTGTTCTTTTCCGTCATGATGGACTCACGAAAACGTGTAACAGATCACGGCCATTAAGAAATGTATTCTGGTTTTTCTATATGACATTCTTGATGTGACCAGGCGCCAACACAGAAATTAGCGGATGACAGGCTGCATGGTACGGAAATGTACGGAGTGAGACGAATATGATTCATTGTTTTATTGGGGGGGGGGGGGGATATTAAAAAAATACATCATTTTCACTCATCATTTGGCTCATTCAACTTCAATATATAGATATATTCGAAAACAAAACTTGTATCTTTATTTTTTCGGCGATGACGTAGTTGTGACATAAAATTTGAAGCATGCTCTTTTAGTATATTGTAAAATAGCGGCTCAATTATGTGCCGTAAAGGAGTTATTCATGACGGTGTGGTGTTCTACGTAATCAACATCTTCCCTTCATAATTAATGAGGTTGTGAATTTTTATTTTGTATTTATATTTAATAGATGTGTGACATTTTCTAAAAAAATTTTTGGATGGTATAGCTCTATGATACTCTATCAATTTGTATTAATAATTATTTATTCATTTGTTATTTAATTTACCTAACACTCTTTACGGAAATGTAGATTTGTTTCTTTCCAACTATTTGTCTTTTTGGCTCATGTTTTGTGTCGTTATCTTTTTTAGTTCTTCAGTTTTTCTATATTATCAACGTGTCTGTTAGTAAATCAATGACATGAATATTTATTTCGTTTATTTGTCATAATGGTGTGCTACCTGTCTATTCGCCTGTCAGCATTGTGATCTATTTTCTATCAGTCATATACACTGTTACTATTAATACCTCTGCGCGGTTTAATAGGTAAGTTGACTTATTTATTCTCGTTGTAGGCGTAGTCAAGTGGATACTTCGTTCTTGGCTTGGTTTCAAATTTTGTTTTGAAAACAAAACAATGTGATTTCGATTTTGACGATGTCCGTACACCTTCTTTTACTTTCATAGTATGCTTTGTTTACCGCACAAATATTACTTTTTGTTTCAACTATTACAGGTGATACAGTTTATTTATTAATGAGAGCACGAATATATTTTCGAGCTATGTTGGGGCCGGATTTTGTTCACCAACAAATCCAAGGCCACCACGCATACTCCCCATACCCCATAAAATTAAATAGCCCCTTATTTACAACACTGAACAGGTAATATACCTTTCGCAAATGCCTATTAATTTTGAGGGATGCTAGAGCCAAGGTCACTGTAACTTGAACTATGATCAGCCCAGTTTCCTTGGCCTAATTTTCATCAAACTTCATAGGTAGACAACACTAGAGAACAGGGGCAGTTCCCTTTTCTTTCTGGGGTCGACCGATTAAAATTCATCGTCACTGGGGATGACATTGTAGTTTTTGTTGGTTTTCCTTCGACGATGTAAATTTCACGTACCCGTTTTTCATCAGGCTTTATAGGTTGTATATAAATAGCTTTAATTTTAACTTTAATGACAATTTAAACTACAGATCAGTCTGATTAAAATCGGATCTCCACTGCCCTACTTGATTCAAATAGGACGGTGGAGGTCTGATTTTAATCAAATTGATGTTTGACTATTGAATTTTACTGATTTTGTCTCATTTTAGCTGCATATTTGACTGTAAGAGTTTACTGTTTTGTCTCTTATTACCTCTGTCTGTTAGACTATAATAATTGATTATTATTTTCTCATTTTTAATCCACGATGTTATGCATGGTTGTTATGTTTATTTTTTTTCATATACTATACGCTAAGAAGCCGAGCGATGAAGTTTATTGACTGCTTGGTCAAACTTGTTACTTGAAAAGAAAAAAACTCACCTAAATTGTTAGAAGCGTTTTTAAGTTAGATTATATGAAATCTAAACTGTAGGTGATAAATGTTAGAAATTGTCCTGTTAGAAACAGGAATCCTGGTAATTATAGTTTAACCGTCAATGTAACTGTTATTGCACTATATCTACGTAAAGCATTGCGCTAGCTCAGTCATATGACACATTTACACAGTAAAAATAACTTTATGCTCATATGGGAAGATCTGACATAACATTATTGTGCTGGCGTAGTCAAGTGGATACTTCGTTGACAGTTTGGTTCTGTTTCTCGTAATGAGTCGAGAGTTAGTGGGTTCGAATCCCACAAGATTCACTGACGCTATCCTAGCACATTTTGTAATTTATATTTAAAATGTTGTCTCCTTGCTCATATAAAATATATGCTAATACTGCTCTGTTACTCGTTTTCAACTCGTACTTCCCTTTAAAAGGGCTCTTTTTATAAAAGATTTCCATTATTCTGTTTTTCTTCTTTTCTATACGTTTTAGTTAAACTCCAGTATTTTTTTAATTTTTTTTTGCTTATGTATTCACCTGAATGTTGTCTTTCCTTATCGAACATATTATATAAGCAAAACAACGTGTAGATAGATAGATAGATAGATATATAGATAGATAGATAGATAGATAGATAAATAGATAGATAGATAGATAGATATTGCATGATAAACTGGATATCGCTTCAGTCGACATTTGTCTGCAAGAAGACTATACTGCCAAGTCTAAACATGTTTTCGTTTTCATTTTCTGCTTTGTTCATCATGCTCCATTTATTTACAAGGAATTGTAAATCAACAGGATCTCAATAAGTTGAAATGTTTTTTTTTTGCAATAGGACAAAATATCGTTAAGTATGATAATTAATTTGAAATTATAAAACAAATGGTGGATTTCAGAAATCGGCCTATGTTTGGAGAAGCTAAAAACAAATTAAATGAGTTTTTTCAAAACTGGTGCGTAGTGTAAATTTGTTCAACAGGCACAAACAAAGATAAAGAAGAAGATATAGTATAACCAAACCAGAGAGCATATAATGAATAAAAGAGACAAATATATCATAATAATTAAAAATTTAGAACAATTCCGATAATAAAAGTTTGTTTCCAACCACTAAAACAAAACATTATATGAAAATGTTAGGTATTCCATCTATTGGCATCAATGAAGATGGCGAAACGTGTCATTGAAGTTGACCTTTATAGTGATCACTTTTATTGATCACTTTTATTGATCACTTTCATTAAATGTTTGTGATTTGATTTATTACTCCTACTACAAGCGAATCATTTTTGGCAAAATTTTTTTTTTTTTCTTCTTTTCAATCACTTGAAAATGTAGCCAATTACTTCTTTGGGTTAACAAAACGTAGTTGTAGCAATATCTGGTGTTATTAGTTGTCTGATAAGCTGACTATGTATGAGCACTGGCAAGATTGTTGTTTTTTGTTGTTGTTGTTGTTGTTGTTTTCTGATCACGTTATTTTACCTGTTTTCACATTTTTGGAATTATTTGCTTCAGTGATTGTAGGCGAAAACATACCATCTAGCTGAAGTCAAGGTTCATAAACTATTTCAAGAAGTACACCACAGCAGCTCCGTCCACAATTAGAATTCATATAAATAGTTGTTAAGTAAACTACAGCAGTTCCGTCCACAATTAGAATCCATATAAAATTAGAACCCATATAAATAGTTGTTTGCTTTTAGACGAGGAGTATTCTGAACGTTTCTTATTCTCCATTTGTCATCGTGCCAGAAGCGCGAATCAATGACGGCGGTGCCTTAGTGCCTTACTGAAGGTGGACACAATAAGATGCAACTTGTACTGTTCGTGCTAAAGTTATCATCCTTTTTTCTCTACATAATATTTAACCCCTTAGTTTTCCTTTAAGTTTTCTTCATTTTCTTGTGGTGGTGTTAAAGTTTGTTTATTGCCCTTCAGAATAGACACCGTTGTCGATATTTAACCACAGTTTCACGAGCACAGCCATCAACTAATTACGTTATGCATAGGCCATGACGGTCGTGAAATGAACATTAGATATTGCACGAGCTGCAATCAAAACATGATCTATCCTTTGTTAACATTTTATTTTTGCTCGTATTCTCTTAAAAGCTGACATGGATAGCGATGAAAAATATAACATGGGTGAAGGCAGTTCATATTCCGAAAATGGATGTTAAAATAAGCGTCTTACAGTGAATTTATGGAACAAATCAATTTGTGAAATACACGGATATATGCGCGAAGATTCCGTTTGAATTTCATTCTGTGCCGAGAGATGGACCAACGAAGCCATAAATAGTAAAACGTTGCCGTAAAAGGTTGTTGTTTATTCTGAACACTGTTTAAATGGAATGCTGACAGAGAGAAACTATTGCCAGATCATGTTGGGACATGAAAGCAAACAAACACCGAATGGGCGCAAACTCCCGAGACATGGATGGGCTACTAAAAAAGTAAATTGGTAGGCACCAGTAATGATCAGTATGATGATAATCACGGTGTTTTGGAAAGTGAATTAAACATTTTGATAGGCGATGAGACTCTATGGAGTTTAATTATTTGCTAACGATTTTTTAAACTTGACTAAAGATGGAACTTGAAATGACACAAAAGTGAAAAAAACTATTTTCCAAATCTGTAACTTAAATAAATAACACATTCATTAAAATAATAGCACGCTGGAAAAAATCACAGCCTACATAAAATATAATCATAAATTTATGGTCACGGACGCATAAATGGTTTCAAATGTTTACCGACACTAAGTGGTTTTGGTCAATTTCATCACCTATGCGTGACATTAACTTCTCTACATATAATATATGTAATCTTGTAACATGGCCATTTAGGTACTTTTCATGACATTTTACATTCACAGATTATGGTCATCTGCAATAAGTAATAAGAGATTACATTTCCTCATATCAATGCAAAACATTGTCATCTATGTTTGCATATAGAACCCTCTATTCCCTTTGTTCATAAAAATCAGACTGTCATCTCTGTTTGCATATAGAACCCTCTGTTCCCTTTGTTCATAAAAATCAGACTGCCATCTCTGTTTGCATATAGAACCCTCTGTTCCCTTTGTTCATAAAAATCAGACTGCCATCTCTGTTTGCATATAGAACCCTCTGTTCCCTTTGTTCATAAAAATCAGACTGTCATCTATGTTTGCATACAGAACCCTCTTATTCTCTTTGTTCATAAAAATCAGACTGTCGTTGCCACTCTTTAGGACATCGTATTTCTTGTTCGAAAAAATTCATCCAATGTAGGTCACTTGGTAGGCACTGGACTTTTAATTTCAAGTCTTTATTTAAAATTCTATCCAGGCTCGATTACAACCAGTTTTCCTGCACAGAAACACGCGTTCTTTTTATAATAATAGAGAAAAAAAATCTATTGGAATTTAAATATTTTTTTGGCTTCCACTTTTCACTTTAAAGTCCATGCTTTGTAAATTTATTTCCTAAAAATTTGCAATGCAAATATTCTCTTACAAAATATGTTTAATCAGTGGAATCCATTATGGGAAGTTTGTGCGTACTGTTTGCACTAATCATGAGTTTCCTTGCATCTTTTAATACGGTACGTTTTCTTTGCGTCATTGTATTGGTACGACTCATTGTGTTAAAAACTAAGTAAGAGAAAATAGTGAAAACCAACAAGTTTAGTAAAATTCAACAAATAATTTATTTCCCAAGAATACAACGTAAAAATAAAAAAGAACTTACGTTATTGTGAATTAAATCCCAAATAGTCCTACAATTTCTAAAAAAAACCCCAAAAACTAAAGAGCATTCCAAATGAATTCCAGTTGTGTTCCGAATTAATCCCATGTTTAATTTTTTGATGTTTCAATAGCCTGGAATGTGAAGATGAACTAGTAGCCTTGATGTATCACAATGATATAATCACAATATAGCATCATTTTGCAACTTTTCAATCTGAGTATTGTCCAGAGTCACATATTTCCTTGATTAGAGTCTTGAAAGAATGTACATCTGCTTTCGGATTACGCTGCGTAAAATTCTATCAATATTTCCATTTTGAAAGTAATTATAGCTTGATAACATCTGTAGTTTTTTTTCCGTCTCCATCGACAGCTCTTAACGAAACCAAATAATTGTCACCATACATCACATTTGACCGATATGTCATGTCTATAGATTTTGTAACTTTACAAATCCGAAGGCATTAAACTTTATTACTTCTGCATTCATTGTATGTAATTCCATCAATTAATTTGACGCGCTGATTTGCTTTGGTTACAATCTATTTCATTTGTGATATGACGTCACAGCTGTTGCGCATCGATATTAGTACAATGGACGATAATTAAAAACAATATGTACAGAAACAGAAAGAGAGGAGAGACTGACAGGAGTAATTTCATTATTGCAACTGTCGGTTCTACAAAGTTAGATTGACCTTGAAAGAGTTAAAAGGGAGAATATTACAATTAGGCTAGTACAGGGGTGGGTAAACTACGGCTCGCGGGCCGCATGCGGCCCGCCAAGGGCTTTCATGCGGCCCGCCAAGAGTTTTCATGCGGCCTAGGAACAAGCATCATTCGCACTGACTCTGTTTATGTTAACTCTGTTTATCAAATAAATGTGCTTCTTTTTTAAGTTTAAGTTTTCAAATATTAACAACATATTAACAACTGAAAATTAATTATGATGTTATTTAGAAAAACCTTTTGTTTTTGCTATTTAAATATTAATTATTTTACTTAATGAACTATGCGGCCCTCGACAAGGTGTAAATTTGTGTATGCGGCACTTGCACTGGAAAGTTTGCCCACCTCTGGGCTAGTATAAGCATTTTCAGCGCTCTCACCACATGCACACAGCGGATTATCTCTGAAATGGGTCGTGTATAAGGCATAATGTATCATTGCATTTAGTCAAAACCCTGTATGTACGCTATTAAAATTTCAGTTGGCATCTTCCTAATAGAACAGAACTTAATGCTGTTTTTCCCCAATTTTGCTTTCACATACTGATTTCTTTGCCTCTTCGTTTATTGTGATCAGCGAGATAGATTATTACAGCTTTGAACATTATACTTTTAGAATAAACTCGTACTTATTCGTGGACAAGGGTTCATTCGTATATAGTTATTACTATTGATAAGATTATATTTTTTTCATTCACCATTCAATGGCGGCGATAGCTCAGAAAGATACGAGGGAGATGTACCATATACAATTTATAAAAGTTGCAAAGCTTGTGAAATCTATGACAGTTCTGCTAATGTCGACACTCGTTTTTCCTCATATAAACTTTAAGCCGACACATTTCATTCACAGTTTCCCTTTCTTCGAGTTTCTCAAGTTTCAAATTTTCTAATTTGAGAACCTTTTCATCCGTACAGCCTATCATATAAGACGATGTTTGTATTATATTCATGTAACGGTCGAATGCCATTCAAATATATCCTTTGTAGAGTTTTTTTCAGTGAATTGGTATTTATGCTTTTCTAGTGAATTTGTATTTAAGTGTTTTTAGTCATAATCGGACAAGTTATCGATATTTTGTACCCAGTTCTCCAAGGTGAGGTGAAGTAACTCCAAGGTGTTTATGATTGCCATCGAAAGGTAAGATATCCTTTTTAAAGGTTAGTTTAGGAAAGTCGGGCTCGAATTGACGTGAAACTAACAGTACTTCCGTCTTGGTAGTATTGACGTCTACTAGTCTGTTTTGACCAGATGTCGTTGATATGTAAATCTGTATTCAGTAGTAATAATTTAAATACCAACGATATCTGGTCAAAACAGTGACTAGTAGACGTCAGTACTACTAAGAAGAAAGTTCTGGCACCGAAACTGATTAGTCTATTGTTCTCCGCCATGCTGACTAATGCTTTCAGAGACGGAGATGTTGGAGTAGGCATCAGGTACCGTACAGATGGAAAACTGTTCAACCCCAGGAGGTTTTAAGCGAAAACCAAGGTTATGACAGACACCATCAGGGAATTCTTATTTGCTGATGACATCACCCTCAACACTGGCTCAGAAGCTGACCTGAAGCGCAGCGTCGACAAGTTCTCCAGCTCCTGCACAAGCCTCGGTCTCACCTTCTGTACCAAGAAGACTGAAGTCCTGCATCATCCGGCCCCTGGAAAGCTTGTTGTTAAGCCCAATATCATCGTCGACGGCCAAAAACTCAACGCAGTGAACTGCTTCACTTACCTTGGCAGCACACTGTCACAGAGCATCACTACTGACGTCAAGGTGAACCTCCGCATTGCCAGAGCCAGCGTAACTTTCGGTAGACTGCAAGCCAACGTTTTGAATAGAAGAGGCATCATCATCCAGACCAAACTAAAGGTCTACAAGGCAGTTGTGCTTCCCACACTACTTTATGCTGCATGCGAAACATGGACGGTGTACCATCGCCATGCCAGGAAGCTGAACCACTTTCACACCACAAGTCTCAGGAAAATCCTCAACATCAAGTGGCAGGACAAGATTCCAGACACTGAGGTACACGCCCAAGCAGGTCTCCCCAGCATCCACACCATCCTGATGCAGTCCCAGCTACAATGGGCAGGACATGATGTACGCATGTCAGACCACCGGCTGCATAAGAGTCTCTTCCATGGCGAGCTACAACAAGGACAGCGATCTCACGAAAGTCAGAAAAAAATGCTTCAGAGACGGGTAAAATATACGAACAGCTCCATAACTTAGATGGTACTTGGTTCAGTTCTGTTGTATGTTACTATTGTCACTAATGGAGAATGTTAAACTAAATATAACCCAACATACTTAATGACGGTGAACACGACATGTGTACATTCAGACCCAATTGGGGGGGGGGGGAGGGGGAAGGCATACAGCTGAAGACTCCTTGTTATTTTTTTAAAAATTATTTTTAAAACTGTTAAATAATCTCTTTGTGTACATATTTGCTTGTTTTAGCATTCGATTTATTTCCAAATTTTAATAGAACCAGGGACTAGGGACCTCAAACTCTCGAAGTGACCAGGACCTCTCTCAGCCCCTGAAGGTGCCTGTATAAAGATATTATCCATGTACTTCGTCACAGCGTATTCTACTGTGTGTCAAACAGGCCACATATAGGGAAAGAGTTGACCCTTATGTGTTGAATTAGTTATATAGGCAGAATTAATTACATACATATTAGTGCTGGTTTAGTGACATTTTTCTCTATTT
This sequence comes from Sinohyriopsis cumingii, assembly GCA_028554795.2. Classification (NCBI taxonomy): domain Eukaryota; kingdom Metazoa; phylum Mollusca; class Bivalvia; order Unionida; family Unionidae; genus Sinohyriopsis; species Sinohyriopsis cumingii. The sequence goes on along the minus strand of CM068841.1, from coordinate 42,063,049 downwards.
GTGATAAATAATTATTTATGTTGTTTTTTGTATGACATTTGAGCACAGGTAAATTACTTTTTATTGTTCTACAGTGTAGTCATTTGCAAAGACATCGGGTGCATTGGAAATCATGATATAAGGCTACAGCTGAATATGGCTGGTGGTCTATGCAAAGAGTACATATTAAACCAAAGTCTAACATTCTTTACATTTATCCTTAAACCCATTAATAGGATACCAAGAAAGTTGTTAGAGATTTAAACTCAAGATTCATTAATAAATAAATATAGAAAAATAAATTACCAATAATGGTAGAATAGATAGATGTACAGCATGTACAAAAATATATATGAGCAGAGAAAATGAAACTATTCCAGACTGTACATTTTGTGGATCATCATAATGTTCGGCACTAACAATTGTGTTATTATTATTATTATTATTATTACCAAAATACATGAAGAATTGTGTTATTGTCTTTATCATAAAATGTTGCTTATGGCCAATTCCGACCTACCTATCCTTTTTAAGAAGTATTGACAACGTAATCTGGACTGACTAGAATCCATTTTATTTGCAAATAATATGTGCCTAAAACAGCTCGTGCTCAGTTTTTCAAAGTTTTATACCAAACCCACTTCTCCTTGCCACAAAATTGATAATTCATAAGTGTCATGGCATTTCTGTGTCAGTACATACATATTCCATATCGCGGTACACCGAATCAAAGTCTGTGGACATGAAAGGTAAGGAATTTTGTTAATTCTAAGTTATTCTTTCACACGCTCACCGGCGAATATTGCAGATACGTATCTAATAAATGGGACTTCACAACTCCCATAATGTTGAGCCATTTCTTAACATTTAAAATACCATCTCCCACCCACCTGTACTGAATTGTGCAATATCAATTGTCCTTCCTTAAATTCTATTTGGATCCCTGGTTTAATTTTTGTCCTATCATTACTTCATATTGTTCATTACGTCATATTGTTTTGCTTCGCTGTAGCAACTGGAAACGATTCGCTCTATTATGGAAAGCTTAATCATTTTTGCTTTTGGTTTTTATCTTTTTAACAAAAAGTTCATAATTATATTTTCATTATATAAATAACTGCTACCATGGGGATTTATCTGGTGTTGCGCTTGACACGTCAAAAAATAATATAATCATTTTGAAAGATCATTTTATAGATGTAAATAAAAGTACATGGATTGCGTCAGTGGATCTTATGGGGTTTGAACCCATGAAGTTACTAGTTCAGTTAAAAATCTGAGTGTATGCACGAAGTATCCACTTAACTAAGCCAGTACCGACAGAAAATGTAGAATGTTTTCCGTTATGTTCTTACCCCTTTGTGATATTTATAGACAAGCCATTGTACGTTCACGGTGTCAATGCAAAGGCGGGAAATGTAAACAACCGACTAACAGTAATCGTAGGGATATTGCCGACTGAAGTCATGCATGCTGTAAACTTTGACCGTGACCTTTAGTTTCTTGTTGATGGTATAGCGGTACCAATTGAACAACCCGGGTGGGGGTGGGGGGGAGGAGCTTGCTGTGTAGGAACATTATTTTCAGACATAAACAACAAAGATAACTGTGATTGATGCATTATCTAAGAGGGTTTTTCTGTCAGCCTTAAAAAGTTTAGTCTGTTGGCAACATGTGAAATGATGTTAATTTATATTTAGATCATAGTTTGTATTCTGTATTTCTTTTCTAAACGACAATCTATTTGCTGTGACCAGATAATTGTTACCCCTGTTTAGTTCCAGCAGAGTTGTCTCTCTTAAATACACTGTTAGACCTGGTTCTGTCCTTGCCAGATTTTACAGTCTATAACATTGCGCTCTCTCTCTCTCTCTCTCTCTCTCTCTGACAGTGCATGCTGGGATAGGAAATAAAGTATATTTATTTCACCAAATGTTAGCGGTGAGCTCTTTGATAAAGCATTTGTGACCGTGATCGTAGTACTTTAATGTAAGACGTCTACCCTGATATTTATGTTGCCCGGGTCGACATCTTATTTCAAAATGAACGACGTTGTGTAGCGTGTTCCACGGTCGACTGACAGGAGAACTATAGGCCAAACTTTCAGGAACATCTCACATACGTGGCAGTCCATATTAACATTTTTCCACAAATTAAAATCTAATCTCTTTAGTCGGACTATTTTTACTCGTATGTCTTTTTCCTGATGGAATCGAATACTTACACAAGCAAGTTGGCGCCTTCAGGGTGACATAAATTTAAGAAAATGATACGTAATAATAATAATAATAATAATAATAATAACAACAACATCAAAAAAAAATATATTAGTTGTAGTTAATTGATTATAAGTTTAAATTTAATAAGAATATTTATTATTATTATTATTATTATTATAAATTTGGAGTATGTGCATTTGGTTATACTCTCCATTTTAAGGATTTCTTAGATTTTTATAATTATTTGTTCGATTATGAGAAGATGGTCCTGTGAGAAATCTTTCTCAGACTGAAATAAGTAGTCATTTAATAGGAGCGAACCACACGAGGTGAAGTGTTGGTGAGTTTCCATGGTGCCATGGTTTACTTTTGGTAATTTAGGTCAGAGCTGCATGAGTGTCCCTGTCATTTCATAGTCCCTATTAAAATCTAGTTGTGTACATTGATTGTGTGACTCCAGGTGCCGTATTTATGATTGGAGACTGGTAAACTATGCCATGGAATAAACGAGAAAGGACTGTTCCATCGTCGGCAGTTGCCGTTTTTTGTTGCCATGGTGGTAAATGTGATGCAAAGCTAGAGGCAAAATGTGGCAAAAAAAAAAAACCAAAAACAAAAAAAAAAAAAACAATGATTTGACTGGCCGAAGGTTGCGTAGTAAAAATAGTTCCATGTTTTAGTGGCTGAGTTGTATAGTTTATACGGTGTGAAATGCTGATGGTGCGTTACTGGAGTTAATGAAGAAAAACCATGCAGTTGTGCGGTCGAAAGACAATTGGAAGGTTGAGAGATCTGTGATCTTGTATTAATTAGAGTAAAATTATTTATAAAATGGACACCTTGGACTTTCCGGTTTATAACAGTAGTTGTGTAGAGGTCTTTGGAATTAGGGGAATCTTATGACTTCAAGTGGAACAGAGGCGTAGCTGGGGGGGGGGTAGGGGGGTATATATGTCTCCGGGCGCCAAGGTACAGGAGCGCCCAAATGAGGCTTACAACGTTACATTATAATAAGTAAACAAGGGTAATATTCAAAAATGTGATTAAACGGGGAGGGGGCTGGGGCGCCAATTTTATAGTTCGTCCCCGGGCGCAAAATATCACAGCTACGCCTCTGAAGTGGAATCGCGCCAGGGTTTGACATCGCTCGGTGAAGTAACCCATTTGATTGTTACATTATTATTATTATTATTATTATTATTTTACAAAACATGTTTATATCTAATTAATGGTATGTATAGTTTATTTTAATGATTTCCAGTACTAAATTGTTTCATTAAATATTGATTAATAAATAATAATAATTGTTATATAGTCTTCAGCCTATATACATTTTTCACCTCACAGGGCTTTTAGAATACTGTTTCATTCTTTATAGAAGTGTACCCCAAAGAGTCGATGAGATACCACAGACGACTTGAGGCACACTACTTATTACTATCAGGATTGGTGCAAACAATATTGCGTATACAGCCAGACAGCAGCACCAACTTCGCAACGAAGGTCGATATCAAGGCATCATGGAGGGTGAATAATGAACCTCAGCGCCCCTGGGTAGCTATTAACAATGAAGCTATGGTCATTACAGCACACTGCCACTGCATGTCAAGATATGCAGTTTTCTTTCATTTTTAAATTTAGAAGCCTGGTAAAAGGTGTAATGTTTGACAAATATTTACATTGCAATTTTTATTTTCATTAAACATAAATCCCAGAAAGACAAGGTCTTATGCCTTGCTTTTTTCTTGAATCATGGTATGATAAAACCGGGACGTATTTGTTACATATTTCAAGCTAGGAGCGTCATGTTTTCATATTTGTGTCCTTCTTTTCACAATAGAAGCCGCATAAACATCTCATCACTTCGCAACTAAATACACAAATATTGTTTGAAGAGAAGAAATAATGGAAAAGTGTGAACCAATACTCCGAACTGTTAATGTCAGCGTCAACAAATACTCCCAACTGTTAATGTCAGCGTCAACTATTACTCCCAGCTGTTAATGTCAGTGTCAACAAATACTCTCAGCTGTTAATGTCAGTGGCAGTAAAATGGAGAACCTATCAGAGCTTACCAAAACTCAGAATAATTCTTTTGAAAGGCACACGCAAAGAACGTGCCGAATAACAGCATCTCTGACATGAAGTGTGAGGGGACCCGAGTGGCCGAGTTGTCTAAAGTGCTCAACGTTACGGATCATTTCCATCTCACCTCTGTCTGCGTGGGTTCGAGTCTCGGGTTCGGCCAATGTGGTATGTGAGAAAGCATGCCAGTAGCTTATCGTGGGTCGGTGGTTCTTTTCGGGTTTTTCCCAGTTTCTTCCTCTGACATGTATAGCATATCTTGTGCTAAAAAATGGTGTAAAACACAAATTTTGACTGTCACATCCCTTCATTAATTAAACAAATTTGCAGCCCTATTAACCAATGAATGAAAACTAAGTCATTGCAATGGAGACGTTTGCTCGGAGCTTCTTTACTTCATCACAATATAGTTGCTATATCTACACAGATTCGCTATGTGAAAATTGCCAGGCAGGATTCTGTGTGTGCGTGATAAAGCGTCTATTGGTGCTTTCCAGATGCTCCTTATCCATGTTTGTGCTGTGGCAATGCTGCTGTAGAGATAAAATACCCACATGTATTAAAGAATGGCACAGTAGACGAGATCTCAAGTGCTTACACCAAACTATGATTTAAAATAGGACCATCCTGACTTTGCACAAGTCCAGTTTCAAATATATGTGTTCGAGAACTTATTTTTCCACTTTGTACTGTGGACAAATTAAGCGTATCAGTATGATCAATCAAGACCATTGATAAGATAGCGAACAACAGTGGACACTACGTGCCCGCTTTAATGACACGAAGGGAGGATAGAAACCATGTCACGGGAGCGCGTGAAAGAATCATTTACGACGCGATGAAATTTGAACTAAAGAGTGCGTTATACTGAACACTAAAATCTTATAATGACACTGTTCGAGATGTCTCATTATCGTTTTACAAAGATTTTTTACGTTTTACCTTTCACATTTCTTCTGAAAATGTATCCAAGAGCTTCTCATTAGATAGAGTGTAGTCTGGTTCCCTGCTCGATATGCTTCCAGCATTGCTTACCGCTAAAAGAAATCAGGCGAACACCGATGCCATAATGCCATGTGATAAAAAAATGACCGCATATTGCACTGTTCTCGTTCATTCTCAACTATAAACTAGCACTGAAAACTGACGCCAGCCCATACATTTGAAAATGCTTATTATAAAATAATGTACAGGTAGCTGCACGAGACTCTATCGGATCATACGGGAATTAACATTACGCCACAGGTTATCATGCATGAGGCACTTGGGTGACCAGCGGAATAGTGTACGTTAAGTGATCAAAAGTGTGTAAGGGGTCAAACATGCATGATAATGTTAAATTTGTATCTACAATCCAATATGCACCCTTACTATCCAACACACCACATATACTATCCAGCAGACACTTTTCGATTACTATACAGCACACACTGTACTATCCAGCAACCACTTTTTCAAAACAATCCAACACACATATCTACAATCCAAACAGACATTCCTACTATCCAAGGAAAAGAGTAGGAGTATTTACACACACACGATATACTTAGATATAAACATGCTATCACAAAAGAGGAGGGTAGGGTGTAAAAGAAGGGGGCTGAAACACACACAAACACCCACCCACATTCACACAAGCATACAAACATTCTATCTCACGCAAAGGTAGGAAGTGTTTATAGACGCTCTTCTCTACCATCTCTCACATACAGACTCAAGAGAAAGGGTTTTATGTTTTAGTTTTTTTGTGGGGAAGACAAAAACACACCAAACATAAAACAATCATTTTAGCAATTGATTAGCGTCTCTCTTTTCTAGACATCCGGGTGGCTCTGAAAAGGGCTATTGGGTTTACGCTAACACTCCATCTCCTGTGATCGCACCCCACCCCCGGGTCGGGCACACATTTTTGTTCCCAGTTCTTTTAATTTGTTTTCCAAAATGTCTTGGTGGACACCAATAGTCTCAATCTAGGTTCGTTGACGTCCTTCCCTTTGTCTTCCACATCCTTCTCTGGCATTCAATCTGGATGTCCCAATCTTCTGAAATGTTTCTGGATTTTCATTAAGTTCGCATTTAACCTGTACAATTCTCATTCTCTTCTCTTTCGCTCCTTTTCCATCTCCTTCACTAGTATTTCCTTTTGTTTTTCTTCTCCTCCTCCCACGTTGTTTTGATATTGTGATTTCCTCAGCCACCAGATCTTTCACAATCTGCTTGTTTTTAGGTCGGTCGACTCCCTTCAGAAGTTTGTTGGGAAAGCAGTTCATCTCCTCAACCCGACCCAGGCGGTGCTCCACTCTCTCCAAACAACTTATGGCTTCCTGAAACTTTCCAACTTAAGTCGTCTGCCATTTTTCTTGTACACACGAGTCGATAATGATAGGTCTTTCTGTCCGTGCTTTTGGCGGTTGGTTTAGTTTAAACAGGAAAGGTAACATTGAATATCAGGTCATGCCCAGGATTAAATGATATCTTTAAGTTTTTTGTAAACACCTACACCTTGTGTTGAGTTTTAGTGTAGACTTTAGATTAGTTCAGTAGTCTTACTTTTGTATTGTTATACATGAAACAATCTTTGCCACGTTGTTTAGCGGGGCCTGATGACCTGGGTTTAGGATCACCTTATAAGGCATAAGTGATGGCTATGTGTAGATTTGAATTGTTTTCCCGACAGTTTTCCAATACCAATATCCTGCTAAGGATGAGAGAATAATTTTTTTTTTTTACGGAGTTAGTATAGCTTCGTTTGGTAAGTGGGAGGATAATGCTCAAGTTGTAGGGGGTGTTACGCGGAGTTGGCATGTGCGACTAGCTCACTCACCAATCGGTGATTTATTTAACTCAGGGGTGTCCAAACTTTTTTCAAAGAGAGCCAGATTTGATAAAGTGAAGATGCCCGGGGGCCAATAGTTCCTTCTGATGTTTTTGCTTAACCACAAAAGTTACATGCAAATATATACTGTTATAGAACAATAAATAAATAAAAAACAAATAAACAATAAATAAATAAAACAAATTTCATTGTCACAATTATCTTTATTTTTCAAATGGCGATGTAAGTAAATATAAGTCACTCAGGCAGACATGAACAACTCTAAAAACACAATTCTGCCTTTCATTCTTATCTGGAGAGTCAGATAACATTGAACTGTATGTAATACCTTAAATTTCCATGAGTTAGATAAATATCTTTGCCTCATGGTCATTTTAAACAGGAGTTATAACTAATGCAAAGTTTTCTGTTATCATTAAAGTTTAAAACAAGTGAATTTTGTTTTTGTTTTTTAAACTATCTTTCAGAAAATAATAATTTGTGCCACATATACAGGTACATAACATCAACAGTTATAACCAAATCTTATTCAAGAGTTTAATAAAATAAGTGCCATAAGTCCAAGTGCATAAGTGTGCTTTTGGTTTTTCACTGTTAATAGTGACATATGTTACCGTTCAAAACACTCAATTTCAGATTGATCAAGAAACCGATAACTTGCTGACACTAATGAGAAGGGTGATACTGAGATCTGGATTTCACTAAAGAGGCCAGGTCTGGTTTGAGGGCAGTGGTTGAGATGAGTAAAATGTCACGTAAGTGGGAGTCACTTAGTCTTGACCTCAATTAGTTCTTGTTTAAGTTCATGACAGAGAATGTCTGCTCACACAAATATGTGGAGCCGAATAAGCTCAGCATTTTCTTAGCAAATGTTCGCATTTCTGGAAATCTGCCTTTATCCAGCTGCCCGTAAAAGTCAACAAGAGAAAGCTGCTTGTGTTTGGCGCGCCACTCATTGTCACACTGCAGCTCAATGAGCTTCAGCTGGATCTGTGGAGGAGCATCATCAGGGTCCACGGAGAAGGGAGAAGAGAAAAGCAACATGTCCTTTTCAATAACTGCAAAATCCTGAAAGCGTTTGTTGAATTCCACAGAACGATATGCGATAGCGGTTGCATAACTCTTCATTTGCACACTGATGTTGTCCTGTGGGAAACTTTGAATTACTTCTTTCAAAGCTGGGAAGTGCGCGGTGCAGGGCTCTGTTTGGGACAAATGTCTTTGGAAAAGTTGCAGCTTCGTTCCAAAGTCCTTGACGTAAGAGTATAGCTGGCTCACCACTGCATCTCGTCCTTGAAGATTAACATTCGGCCCATTCAGATTCTTCGTTATGTCAACCGAAACATACACATCTGCCAGTCATACAGGATCGGACAATTCTTCCATCGGTTGCCTCTTTTCACACAAAAAATGTCTTATTTCTTCTCTGAGAAAGAAAAATCGCAGCATTGCGGACCCCCAACTTAGCCACCTCACATCGTTGTGATATATTACGTCTCCGTATTCAGCTTGGATGTCAAGCAAGAACTGATGAAACTGTCGGTGGTGTAGAGCTTTAGAGCGAATATAATTGATTGCCTTTACCACTGGTTTCATAACATGATCAGATTTGATATGTTTGGCGCAGAGAGCCTGCTGATGAATTATACAGTGTAGTTTAATAGCGTTACCTCCTTCTTCGCCGACTTTATTGCAGATCAGTGTGGACAATCCACTTCGCTCACCAGCCATGGCAGGCGCACCACTGGTAATGATCCCAGAAACTTTACTCCACGGTAGTTTCATATCATCAACAGCATCACAAACAGAAACGAATAAATTCGTTCCTCTGGTTTGGTCTTTAAGGCTTTGGAGGTCAAGCAGCTCCTCTACTGCGTTCATGTTGTCGCCAACTCCTCTTAAAAAAATCAAGAGCTGTGCAGTGTCAGAAGCATCGGTGCTTTTATCGCAGGCTGATGAGAAATAATCAAAAGTCACTCCCCTGTCCCTGAGTTGTCTCTGAATATCTGACGATATACCCTCAACTCTCCGTGTCACAGTGTTACGTGCCAGGCAAACATTCATAAATTCTTGCTTCTTCTCGGGGCAAATGTTCTCCACCATTTTCATGACACAGCCTTTGATAAATGTACCTTCAGTAAAAGATTTGCCATGTTTAACTAATAACATGGCCACTTCGAAGCTTGCTTTGATGATATTTTCCTTTGACTCACAGAGCAGCTTGGAATTGCTTCACTTTTCACTCCCTGTTAGCTTGTCGTATGTGTTAGCATGTTTAGTCTGGTAGTGTCTCTTTAAATTGAAATCCTTAAACAAGGCAACCGTCTCGTTACAAATGAGACAAACACAACTGCCTCGATTTTCAGTGAAAAAGTACTGTAATTTCCATCTTTTCTGAAAGCGGCGGCCCTCACTTTCAACTTTCCTCTTTTTCTTTTCAGTCGCCATGGCAGAAATGAGCGGAGAAAGGTTCGCGTGCTAGCGGGCCATAAATAATACATTATATGACCGAAGCTGCGGGCCGTATGAAATCTTACCGCCGGCCGTGATTGGCTCGCGGGCCGGACTTTGGACACCCCTGATTTAACTGATCGTGAGGGAAAGAAAGTGAGCCTCACCCGACACGCCTGCTTCTTAATTATGTTCGACTTTCGGGCAATGAAACCAAGGCGACAACATGGTTTTAAAATGAGTGGGAATCGAACCATACACGCATCATATATTACAGATTCTATCGCAATATGTCGCTTAGAGGGATTAACACCGCCCTTGAGACGTGCCCCCTCCTCCCCCCTCCTCAAGGTTCCGTGTATAAACGTTTATCGGCGCACCTAATTACTTGTCGAGTAGGAATCGGCCCACACACTCGTCTTTGATGTTCGAGCTGGGAAGGGAGGAAAAGACTCAAAGTTGTGACACAGTTGTCGGCCGGTACGTTGCCTGACGCGCCTTGGTAGTACTGAAATCAAGTTCTGCCCAGGTTTCATATATGGACTATTCCCTACTGCCGATTCTTGTAAGTTAGCCACCATAGTAATTAGAGTCGCATATATTGGTAAAATTTTCCTTTCGATATAATTTATTTTTGGTGCACAAAGTGTGTTCATAAATATTCCAAATTATAAATAAAGCCTGTGCGACTAGTTGAATTTGTAAGCCTAGTTGGACAGTAGAGTAAGTTTTCAATTTAGAAAGGTGAATCAAAGTATCATGGTTCTTGAGAAAGATATTATTGGGTCGGGGTTTCAAGCCAAAATGAAATCACTTGATAAGAGGCAATTGGTTATCGGGTGAGGTTACACCTCAGGTAGCAGGGACAGGAACTGTTGGAAGTTTTCTGGAACGATGAAACTTTCCCTTTTCTAATGGTGCAACAGTAGTGAATGGGGCCACCCTAGGGACAATGGGAATTAGCATTACAGACCCCCCCGGGCCACTCTAGGGACAATGGAAATTTAACATGGGGAAAATTGCTGGGCCACTCTAGGGACAAGGAGAATTAACACGGGGAATAGAGTTTGGGCTTGTCTAGGGACAAGGGGAATTGAACATGGGGAATAGAGTTTGGGCTTGTTTAGGGACAAGGGGAATTGAACATGGGAGAAAAAAAACTACTACTTTAGGGACAAGGGGAATTTAACATGGGATTTTTTTAAACAAAAATTAAAAAAAGGGGTAGGCAATCGAAAGTCATTCTCTTTTCGAGACCTATGAGTGGCCTTGAAAAGGGCCTTTGGGTTTATGTTAATGTATCCATTAACATAAAGGACACCGCATTGGTCTTCTTCTTGTCCTTAGGCTGCGCCTCACTGTAGGACCGTAAATCAGCACTCTTTTGAGGCATCCTTGTCTTTCTACGTAGATCCTACGTATCCACAGACTGGTGTCTGTCCTGTGGACAACGGTCCACTTGGATCGGACATACATTAGCATGTCCGTCCTAAACATCATTGAAGACACAAGGGTGGATAATTCAACTGTGGTCCACATCTTGAGGCGACGAGAACAGGTGAATCAATGCAGTGAACTGCGCTTATTTATAGGTAGAGGAAGGATTGAAACGGATTGAGTTCATTCACCAATCCAAACACGCGTTACAAAATTCAGTCAGCCCGCATCCAATCCGAAGAGAACAGTCTGTGACGTCACGTGGTCTATATAGAGTCGCTAGCGCCTGTGTGTAGTCACTCCATGCGACAGTGATTCAACATGACGGAAACTCAGAAAACGATCCATTGGGGTGCACCAGCAGTGGAGACCGCCCAAGGGAACCCGGACTTACTTTCAGAAAAGGTAAACTGGGATTTTGTGGATTCTCTTACCTCGCAAGAATTTGTTCCGGAACCTTCGTTACCTTCTTCATTACCGCAAGTGGAGAATTTTAGACAGAGACAGAAAGAAGAATTGGAGAAATTTATACAACGACAAAAGGAAGCGGAACAAGCTTTTCTCCTACAGCAACAGCAGCAAGAAGAAGAGGTAAGAAAAAAACAACAGCAACAACAGCAAGAAGAAGTAGCAGCAAAGAAACAAGAGGGTGAAAATCAAACGGTCACGGTACTGTTGGACATTTTAGCGGAGTTAAGAAGTCTGAAACAAATGTATCAGACTTCTTTATTACGACCAAAGAGATTACGACCTTCCCGAGCTAAACACGTTAACCCTGTGACTAAGCCTACCGTACCACCCTTAGTGATTTCAACCAAATCATCATCATCATCAACAGTACGCAGTCCAGAAGTAGGCCTCGGCCGTGGCAAAGGCTTAAGACAGTTAAAGTTGATTGCTTAAACTCACCCCTACACCAAAAAAACCAAAGGCCCTTTTCAGGGCCACCCACGTCTCTCGAAAAGAAATACAATTTCAATTGCCAATAACTCAAAAAAAACAAAACACCATTTTACCCCTATAGTACGTGTATATGAGTGCGTGAGTGTACGTTCTTATTTTAAAATCAAAACTCAAAGACACTTACCTTATATAATTAATGTATTCTTTTATCAATAGTTACAATCCAATTCACAATTCACAACAGAGCACATTAAAAAGTTCTTACACTCCTTCTGTCTCATTGTTTAGTCTCTCTTTAGTCACAGTTTTTTCCTCCTCTTCCTCCTCACTTTCTTTCCTTCTTCTTTTCTTCTCCTCTTTCTTTTTCTTTCCCTGGCTGCTTTCTTCCTCTGAAGAATCCCTCTCTTCCTCTGAAGAATCCCTCTTTTCTTCTGACTCCTTTTGTTTCTTTTTTGGGCAATCTGGAGACCAATGTCCTTTTTCTTGACAATAATAACAGGTATCTTGACTTTTGTCTTTTCTAGCCCCTTTTATCTTTTTTGATGGTCTGGACACTCTGAAGACCAATGCCCTTTCTTCTGACAGATATAACAAGTGTCTTGACTTTTATCTCGAAAGGAAGGAGAATAGTCTGTCGGCTGGTCTGAAGAGAATTTTCTAATGACCCCTCGCAAAGCTCTGATGAAACGTTCCATCTGGGTAGTCTCTTCCATCGTTGTGCTCGGTTTGAGAGTGAAATGAATAGTGAAAGGACAAGACACACACCCTTTTATATACGCTGGTCTGCCATGACTATAAATTAGGCTATGGTGTTTAAACTCGAGTCATTTAACTTTTTGCACTCAAGATGAAACGATCCAATTCATTTGAGAAGAAAGAAGAAAGTAAGAGGCAGAAACGTGATCTATCGCCTCGTACCAGAGTTGAAGTCTTGGCACAAATTCATGCCAGTGATTTTGAAGAGGACATGAGTGAACCAGAATCCAAACCCTCTAAACAAAGTTCGCCACCCTTAGTCAACCCTGAAAAATACTATTCCATTCGAGAGACGGAAAAGCGCTCTAGAAAATTTAGAACCACGGCTTACAAATACACGGTGAAGTTTAAAGATTTCAAGGCTGAAGTACCGTTAGAGAAAGCAGAAGGGTTCATCACCGGAGTGTGGGATTCTTTGCTCACCACACTCAAGCGACAATGTCAACCCAAAGAAGATGATCGCTTGAGACTTTCCATACAACACGACGGTTTGAAATCCCCTGTTTGGATCGAGTTTAGCACCCCAGCAGAATTGACCACTTCCAAAGTCATGGAAAAAATTCAACACGTGCAACGATCTAATGACCAGTTTGACATCACCGATGGAAAAGCCACACTGGACATGACCTACGTCTCTCCTCCTCAAGGGACTGGACACAAAAAGATGTTATTGGTGAACGAGCTTCGCAACACCAAAACAAGTCTCGTCCGAATTAACAACCCTCAAGACCAGATGTATTTAGCCAGGGCTATCGTGGTGGGACGAACCTATGCCAACAAGAACGACACGGTAGAATGGAAAAGAGCCTGGGAGAATATTCGAAAATCGGACCGAGCCAAACAACGAAGTGAAGCAGAACTCCTGTTGCAACAAGCCGGACTGTCCAAAGACACACCCTGTGGCATTCCTGAGATGCAAAAATTGCAAGATGTCTAGCTCCACGCTACACCTTGAAAGTGTACCCTCAAGAAATGCGCGGGCCTCTGTTGTTTCGAGGGAAAGACTTTAAGGATGGAAAATACATTCATGTCTATTATCACGATGACCATTTCGATACCATTACCAGTATCACCGGATTCCTAGGATACAGATATTACTGTGAGAAATGTGACCATGGTTAAAATAATCGGGAGCAACACAAGCATTTGTGGATTGAAATGCTCAGGATGTTTGGCCTCTCAACCCTGTCTGAGCGAAGGACCAGTGCCTTGTTCAACTTGTTTGCGCACGTTTGTCAGCCCTACCTGTTACCAACAACATTTGAAGACGCAAGGTTCACAGCAGAAATGTGCTTGTCAACTCCTGAGATTGTGCCCTACGTGTGGACAAGGCATACGTACCAATAGTGCCAAGGCACACGTATGTTCAGGAAAGAAAAAATGTCACATTTGTCACCACATCGTGGACTTGGAACACCAATGCTACGTGCAAAAATACCAACCCCAACCAGAGAAAGAGGACGGTCACAAGAAGAAAGGCAATTTCATCTTTTTCGATTTCGAATGCATGCAAGAGACCGGCATTCACATTCCTAATTTCTGCGTGGCTCATCGAGCGTGCGAAAAGTGCATTCAGGAACCTATCTTCAGTCATTGCCCTCAGTGTAGTAAGATTCCCGGAGGGCGTGAAAAAATCTTTCGAGGACCGAACACGTTAGCCGATTTTGCCCAATGGGTCTTAGACCCCATCGACAAGACGTGGAGCCAAGAGGACATCGAACGTTACGGAGATTGTCATCGTCATGCCACGGTGATGGCTCACAATTTCTCCGGATACGATGGACAGTTTCTTTTGAGATACTATACGGAACAAGGCACCGAGCGTCCTAAAGTGACTTTGAACGGAGCCAAAATCATTTTCATGCAAGTGGGACAAGTACAGTTTAAAGATTCGATGAGCTATTTGGCCATGCCTTTGAGTCGAATGCCTAAAACGTTTGGAATGACAGAAATGGCTAAAGGGTACTTTCCACACTTTTTCAATACGGAAGCCAATCAACACGCCGTTCTACCCCATTTACCTGAGGCTCACTATTACGACCCCGACAACATGCGTACCGAACAACGAGAAGCTTTCTACGCTTGGTACCAGGCTCACGCCTCGGACCCCTTCGACTTTCAGGAAGAAATGTTAAAGTATTGTCGTTCCGGCGTGGACATTTTACGACGTTGCTGTGGAAAATTTCGAGAACTGTTCATGGAACACGGAGGGGTCGATCCTTTGAAAGAAGCTTGCACCATTGCCAAAGCGTGTTCCTTAGTGTACCGCCAATGATTCATGCCTGAAAACACCGAGGCTGTCATCAGCCCTCAATCGACCCACTATGTCAAACGTCAATACTCTGTCAAAGCCCTCCGCTGGTTACATTACTTGTGCGACAAGGAAGACAAATGGATTCAGCATGCCCGCAACGGAGGAGGCGAAAAGACCATCGGAACGTATTCGGTCGATGGTTGGGACTTAGAAAACCCCAAGATCGTGTACGAGTTTAACGGTTGCTTATTTCACGGATGTCCCGTCTGTTACCCTGATCGTAGCACTAAAAATCAGTTTTTACAACGGACCATGGAAGACCTGTAGCAGGACACATGTCAGCGACGCTTGAAGTTAGAACAGCAAGGATACCAAGTGGTGGAAATGTGGGAACACGAGTACGATCACCGTTTGAAAACCGATCCTGAGTTTAAACGCCTCATGGAAAGTTACAAGCTAATGGACCCCCTGAACCCGAGGGATAGTTTGTACGGAGGAAGGACCAATGGCACCTGTTTGCTGTACCAAGCCGACGAAGAGAAAGGAGAAGAAATCAAATACTTGGACGTGTGTTCGCTGTATCCCTACGTGTGCAAATATTGTCACTTTCCTACAGGGCAGCCAGAATTGTTCACGGAACACATCGACCTGAAAAACATTCGACAATACGAAGGCTTGATCAAGTGTAAAGTTTTGCCTCCCACGGACTTGTACCATCCCGTCTTACCTCACCATTGTCAAGGCAAACTGATGTTTCCTTTGTGCCGTACTTGTGCCGAAACGTGCAACCAAGATCAGCCTTGTCAGCACACCCAGGAAGAACGGGCTTTGACGGGGACGTGGGTTAGCGTGGAATTGTTCAAAGCTCTGGACATGGGATACCAACTGTTAGAAGTGTACGAAATTTTCCACTTTCCCAAGACACAACAATACCACAAGGGTGACCCCAGTCAGAAAGGCATTTTCGCCGACTACGTGGATGCCTTTTTGAAACTGAAGCAAGAAGCCAGTGGCTATCCTTCCTGGTGTCACACTCCCGAAGACCAAATAAAATTCAAAGAGAAATACTATGAACAAGAAGGCATCACTTTAGATCACATCGAGAAAAACGAAGGCAGGCGATCGTTTCCCAAAGTGATGTTAAATTGCTTGTGGGGTAAAATGGCACAACGACCGTGTTTACCCAAAACGGAATATTTGACAGAACCTTCCCGCTGCTTCCAGATGATTCACGACAAAACCAAATACATGAAACACGTGGACGTCGTTCGCGAGAATTTGATCTTGGTCAATTACGAAGAAGATCTGGACTTTGTACAAGACGACCCTTTTGGAAATGTCATCATTGCGGCTTACGTGACAGCCCATGCTCGCTTAAAATTGTACGAAGCTTTAGAACTGTTAGGGGAACGCGTCCTGTACTTTGACACGGACAGTTGCATCTACATCGATCACCTGAGTCAACAGCACCCTAACATCGAAGGAGACCGTTTAGGAGCCTGGACAGACGAGCATCCTGACGACAAGATTTTAAGTTTCGTCAGTGGTGGTCCAAAAAATTACGGCTACGAATACAGGGACCCACAAGGAGAAGTGCACACGAAGTGTAAAGTGAAAGGATTGACTCTGAATTATCGTACCAGTCGAGTGGTCAACTTTGGGGTACTGAAAGAAGCCTTGCAGTCTGGAAAAGATCAACACTTTAAACTGACCACCTATCAACCGAACACGATTGTACGTTTACCCACTCACCACATCGTCAGTCGACCCTTGGAAAAAGTCTATCAAATCGTGTACCAGAAGCGAGTGCGACTACCCAACCACTTTACTTTGCCATATGGACACGTTGGTATAAAACATTGGTTGTAAGAGGATAGTCACCCACTAGAAGGATGACTTCGCCACAGCAAGAATCGAGTGAGAAACCCGATGAGAACTCCAAGTTCAAACCCTACCCTTTTCCAGTCTTCTTACCTGATTATTGTGAATGTGCCCGTCGATTGGACACGTTTGAGAAATGTCCTACGGATAGGGAAGGATTACCATCTTCGCATGTTTTTAGCTAGAACAGGATTTGTCTACTTGGGACCTGAGTCAGGATTGGGATACGACGTACAGTGTTTCGCTTGTGGCCTGAAGTTACGAATGGATCTATGTATCTATAAAGATTCAGCTATTCTGGAACATACTCGATGGTCTCCGCACTGCCCTTACCTTTCTATGGTATTTCCACCCATGACATTACTGTACAATGATGACGGTACCTTAGAGACGGTACCTTCCAAAACAAGACATAAAAAAACATAAAAAAGGAAAGATGTACAAGCTGGAGACTGCATTGCGACTAGTATAAAAAGGGGCTATGGTCAAGATCGATAGTTCATTGGGACTACCAAGACCGAGCGAACAAGATGAATACTTTCAGAGAAACACAAAACAAGTTTAGAAAGGCACAATTCAAGTATGGGGCTTCTGAAGTGGAATGCGATTGTGAGCCTTGCGATGGGTACGATGCTGTACGTTGTGACCTTAGCGATGCCGTAAAGCATCATGGGAACTTTAGTGTCACTACCCTTATCATGGAAAGTGATGCTGTGCGTGTCAAACCTGAGGGATGCGAAAGCGATGCCGCTCGTCCTCTTGGACATTTTACTGGGTTTCGTTTTAAAGGGGGATGTTCACCTTCACGTTTACCCCCCTACGGATGTCATCCAGCTCTGAGCAAACTCCTGCCCATGTCACCCAACCCTCATCGAAACGAACCTGTGAAAGACGAATATTCGTTTCCTGTGCGTTTGTCGGAATACTGCGACTTTGAAAATCGTCTTCAATCGTTCAAAGGAAAATGGCCTAAGTATCGGGGAGGACCGACCCCCGAAGAATTAGCCAGAGCCGGATTTTTCTACTTGGGCGAAGGAGATAAAGTCAAGAGCTTCAGTTGCGGTGTGACACTTCACCACTGGGAACCGCAAGATTCGGCCTACGTAGAACATGCTCGATGGTCACCGAATTGTCATTACTTACCTTTAGTGGGACCGAGACATTAAAGTAACTTACCATGTCGTTGACGAAGAAGAAACCAGTTTGGCTAGGAGTCAAATGTTGGACATCACCGAGACCAGTAATTAAACTTCATTTCAAAAACGATATTGAATCATTACCTAAAGAACTGCAAGAGAAGATTTACAAGGAAGTTTGGCAGGGGTTTGCCAGAGTGAAATCTCAAAGGGTCACTGTAGAACTTTTGTGCCGAGAAATTCACAAGAGGAAAGTGAAAAAAGTCAACCACTGTGTTAGATTTCTCTGGGTCAAGTGTGCATTCGTCCTATTATATCACTCTAGACCGTTTACATCAAAAGAGTTCAGTGAGATTCTTGACGTTACCCTGAATGGCTGTGGTCAGAAATTACTTACTATGTGGATTACTTTTGCTCTAGAAGAAGATTGTGAATTGTACGCACTGACCTATTCATGGATACTTTGCTAGAGAACATTCGTGCTTTGCCTGTGGAGTTGAGAGAACGCATTTACCAAGAACTGATCAAAATACAAGTGAAACGCAAACGCAAAGTTATTCATCCGTTTTTAAATTATGCTCTGTTCCAAAGTATAAGAAGACTGATTATGAGTGGATATTACATCAGCCACAAAGGTAAACTAGGCTATTGGCCACCACCCAAGGATTCCAAAAACAGTGTATATACTTATGGATACTTTACAAGAGAACATTTTGGGCTTGCCTGTGGAGTTGAGAGAACGCATTTACCGAGAGCTGGTCAAAATACAAGTCAAACGTAAAAACAGTTGCATCCGTTACGTCACCAGATCTTTAACCACTGGTACCTGAATGGTATAAGAGGACTAATTCGTCAGAAATTGTTTCAGTGGTCAGACCTTGTTGAACACTTTCAGTTAGTGAATGAACTAAATGTTCGTAATTTTGGTTACTTCGAGATTCACCTACTGCAACGTATTTAGGAAGACGAGTTAAAGGATTACCAACATATTTTACGTGGAATCTGCTTAGCGGAAGACGAAACATCTAGACAAACTCTGACGTTTCGGTTACAGTATGCAAGATTTAGATTCCCTACTGGAGAACGAAGATGTCTAGTTAGAAATTACCTTTATTGCTTCCGAAACAAAGAGACTATAAAATCAGGCTGCCATGCCACGGATTATGTCACATGTTATTGAACAGATTCCGTGGAAGGAACACAATGACCATATTCAAACCGTGGATCATTACCATCGATTATTACAAGAACTGTATCCATTCAATTTGGGTCGACAAGTGGTGTGTGTCGTAGTGACTTGTTTTCTGGGATTTCGTTTACCAGCCGATTCTTTGTGGACTCTTTACGATCAGTACTTACCATACCCTCCATGGCCTTAAATGGTCACGAAAAACTCCTTTTGCTCAAAGCCTTGCGTTTTCATCTGGATACTTCTCGACCTCTACGGGAAAAAAAGATTCGTCAACTTTTAGCTACCCAAGACGTGTATGACGATGTGTGTGTAGCTTGTGACTTACACCCCCACTGGACAGATGTCCGTGCCTGGAAAGAATGGGATTTTGAGGCTTGGACCCAAGAAGTGGCCCAGTATGCACGAGAGTTGTTCAAGGAAAAAAGTTACTTTTCAACCTGTGTTAGTGACGGTGCCAGAAGAACCCGTCACCCAGGACAGGACTGTCGTGGACAGGCCTGAAAGGCCCTTTCGGGAGGACACTTGTGTGACCTTACCCCCTATATAACTGGTCAGAACTTTACCCAAAACATGTTGTACAGACACTTGTTTTTATTCCACGTTAATGGTTATCATGTGCCTTTTATCCTTGTACTTAAGCCTTTGGCTTTTATGTATTTTTGTCTTTCGTATTCATGTTTAAAACAGTCAATAAACGTGTTCTGAAAAAAAGTATATAAACTCTTGTCTTGTTTGTTTTCGTGTCACAAGTGACATTTCTCACACTATGGCTACCTCTGCTGTCTCTGCTCCCTCTTCCTCCACTGTCAAAGTCATCGACGAACACTTAGATCGTGCCAGTTGGGAGGCTTTGTATCTTCGCCATCCCTTTAACATGCTCATTGCTGGACCTAGCGGTTCAGGCAAAACTGAATTCGTCAAACGTTTGATCGACCATAAACATCATTTGATCGATCGACCACCTCAGTGGATCATGTGGTATTACAAAGAGTGGCAATCGGCGTACAGCCTCTTGCGAGAAAGTCAAGGCGATTCCATCGTGTTTGTGGAAGGCATTCCTAAAGAAGACGACGGCATCGTCTCTGACTCCCGTCAAACCCATTTGGTCATTTTTGACGACATGTTAGGAGAAGACGAAGAAAAAATTAAACTGTGGTTCACGCGCAAAGGGCATCACCGTAATGCCAGTGTCGTTTACATCACCCAAAATTTGTTTCAACAAAGTAAAGCCCATCGCACCATCAGTCTCAATGCGCATTACGTGGTCTTGTTTGAAAGCCCTCGAGATAAATCGCAAGTGCAAGTCTTAGCCAAACAGTTAGGAACGCCTTGGCTGACTCAGGCGTACGACGATGCCACTCAAACTCCACACGCGTATTTACTCGTCGATTTGAAACCTACGACCCCCGATGATTTGCGATTTCGTACCCACTTGTTTCACCACTGGTGCCAAGACGGAGGGCCTGTCCTGTACACGTCTCCGTCCTCGACTTCATTTCACTCCACAAAAAAATCTATTAAAACCTCAGACCCTTTTCGTCTGTCTCACACACATTTTGAACATGACGTCCCTTCAGTCGCATCTTCCCGTCAAATTGATTCGTGCCTTGTATGGCATCAGTCGAGAAAAAAATCCATAAATACGAGCTCGTGTCTTAGAAGCTAGTCTCAGAGAAGTCTTACGATGGTTCACGGTGACGGCACGTCATTTACTCCAAGGGATCATTCAGATTCCTCATCAAACCAAACGCTTTTTTGATCGAAACAAAGTCGCTTTGACCCAACTGGCCGATCCCCGCATCGACACTCAAACCAAAAAACAAATCATTTTGAAACCTGGAGAGAGCGGTACTCTAGGAGGGGTCATCATTCGCTCTCTCTTAAGATGGGATCCTAATGCCCCAAAACTTCTCCCCAAGAAAAAAGTCAAACGAAGCTCCAAGAAGAATAAAAAGACTAGGTCCCCAAGGAGAACTTCTCCAGTGGCGGGACCCTCCTCTTACCAGACACCACCCCAGAAAAAGAAAAGAAGCCCCAAGAAAAAGAAACAGAGAAAAAGTCCCCAGAAAAAGAAAAGCCCACAGAAGAAAACTACTTGCAAGAGAGGCACTTCGGCCAGGACGCAACCTTACACTCGCAAACCACGACCTGCCACGGCGGTGACCGCGTCTCCGGCAGCCTCACGTTCATCCACTTCTCCGTTGATGACACCAAGAACTGAAGAGTACTTGGAGACGTTGATCACACCAAGAACTTCTCCGTTGATGACCCCAAGAAGATCTTCCCCAGTGGCAGGACCCTCCAATTTAGCGGCAGTGGCTGCTACTCACAAAGTACCTTCTCCCAAAATCAAAGTCCAAGAAAGATCGGGCATGTTACAAAGTTTACTGGATTTGTCCAAGCAAGAACTGGCTCGATTTAGTCCGTTGCGTACCCCTCCACGACGTGTCATGCCTGTCCTCAAATTGATACGACGTAAAGACAATCAGTGGCGACGCGTTCCAGTATAAAAAAGGTGTGTGACCAAGTCTGGGTATCAGTGTTTTTGGTGCTCCTGAAGATGTCACCCTCCAGAAAACATCCCTCTTCTAAACAACCCCAAGGAAAGAAAAGAAAAGGACTGCCTCCTCGTTTAGTCAAACATGGGGACATGTTATCTGTCCTGTTCAAAGCTTCTCCACCTCTACGAAAAAAACTCATTCAATCAGCCTCCAAAGAGGTCATCGATACCGTGTGCGAATGTTGTTTGAACGTCTTGAAAGGTACGATCCCTTTGTCCAAACACCAGAAACAATGCTTAGGCAAACATCGTCACGTTCTTCGCCAAACGGTTCAAAAGAAAATTCCCATTCGTCAAAAGAAGAAGATGTTGGTCCAACGTGGAGGCATTTTACCCCTCCTGTTAGGTCCCTTGCTGAAAGGAGTCTTGGGAACCATGTTGGGAGGACTGGTGGGAGCAAGATAAAAAGGCCCTCGGAAGTCCCAAGATCTCAGAATCAACCCCTGACAATCCCATGGAAGGACGAAAACTAGCTTTAGTGCCTTACAAACGATGGATGGAATACCATCGTTGGTAAGAACAACGCACCCCGCATTTACCTCCCAATCCCAATTTGAGCGAGATGTCCCAGTTACAACACGAATTGCAGTCCTTGATGGATCGCCAAGATTTGTCCGAAACAGAAAAATCGCAAAAGTACGGTCAACTCTTGCAACGACTGCAACTCTTTCACCAGAAAGCTTTAGACGAAACAGCTCTACCCACTCTGAAAGATTTTAAGACCTTGATGAAAAGTGCAGCACCATCACCAGTACCAGTACCACCACTGCCAGTGACCAAGACAGAAAAAGGTGAAGAAGAAGAAGGGTTTCAAACTCCACCAGAAAAAGTACGCAAGTTAACAACACCACTTACCTCCAGAATTGGATGGATTAAAAAGATGATGGCCACCCCTTCTTCATCACAAGAGAAAAAGAAAGTGAAGACAGAAGTGAAGACAGAAGTGAAACAAGAACCGATATCCCCCGCTCAGACATCCTCCTCTTCAACACCTATTGCCGGTCGCACACGCAAAGCATTGCAATCCAAGAAAATACCCCAAGAGAAAAAGAGTAGCATCCTCCAAGAGTGGGTGTCTTATTAACATACGAACACAAAAAAATGGAAAAAGTCTTAGCCAGCATTTACTACGATCCCTCTCATCCTGCAGGTTACGCAGGAGTTCAAAAATTGTATCGTGCTGCCAAAATGCGACTGAAAAGTCTCCGTTTACCTCAAGTGCAACGATGGTTACAAGAACAAGCTACCTACACTTTACACAAACCCATTCGACGCAAGTTTGCCAGAAGTCGCACCCGAGTGGAAGGCATCGATCATCAATGGCAAGCCGATTTAGCCGATGTCTCTCATTTGGCCAGCTACAATCGTGGCTACAAATATTTGTTTTGTGTCATCGACGTCTTTTCCAAATTTGCCTGGGTCGTGCCCTTGACTTCCAAATCGAGCAGCGAGTTAGTGCGAACCCTGCAACGGGTGTTGAAACAAAGTGGTCGTCACCCTCTTCGATGGCAAACGGACAAAGGCACCGAATTTCTGAACCAAGCTTTCCAAAAAGAATTAAAGAAACGTGACATTCATTTTTTTACCACCGAGAATCCCGAAACCAAAGGCAGCATCGTGGAACGTTTTCAACGCACTTTGAAAGAACGCATGTGGAAATATTTTACGCATCACCACACTCTGAAGTACATCGACATCTTACCCACCTGGTGCAAGCGTACAACCAATCTTACCATCGAAGCATCGGACGTGCCGGGCAAGAAGTGACTCCCGACAACGAAGTGCTGGTGTTTGAGCGTCTGTTTGGTACGTCCCCGACGAGGGCTGTCCCCAAGAAAAGTGGATAGTTGGCCGTAGGAGATTGGGTGCGCATTGGCAAAACCAAACGCACTTTCGACAAAGGTTACTTACCTAACTGGACGATCGAATTGTTTCGTGTCACTTGACGAGTGCATGGCCGTCATCCTACCGTCTATAAATTGGAAGACATGAACGGAGAAGTGCTCAAAGGAACGTTTTATTTGCCCGAGTTACAACGTGTCACCAAAAAAGAAGACGACGTGTACGACATCGAAAGCATTCTCGAACGCGGAACCCGTAAAGTGGGCAAACGACGTGTCAAAGAAGTCAAAGTACGTTGGAAAGGATATCCACCCAGTTTTGATTCTTGGATCGCAAGTCATCGACTATAAAAAGAAGTGACCATCATGCCCTTTCACACAGACGCAGCTACTACGGCTACCACTCCTTCACCCAGTTCTTCTGTGCAAGATTTACAAAAACAACCCTTGTGGGTGTGGTGCGGAGAACGTGTGCCTAAAACGCAAATCGTCTTTTTCTGCCAAATCTTCGTGGTGTATTGTGTCATCGGGGCAGCCATTGCCAATTTGAGTTTGCAACAAGGTGACAAACAATTGTGGACCATTTTATTGAGCAGTTGTATCGGTTACCTGCTTCCCAATCCCTCCCTGAAATTCTCTTCGAGCGGGAACCACGGGAACCTTGTGTCCAGTGCCAGTGCCAGTCACCACTCCAATAACAACAACAACGACCCCATTTTAGGCGGAGACACGCCTCTGACGTCCAGTAACCCCTCGGACAGCCACAGAACTCTGGAATTATGAGTCACCAAAACCAGTTTTACTTAACCTTACCCAGTGACAGTTCCATGGAGGTGTTTCCCAACAACACGTTGTGCTGTTACACGGCCAAATTACCTCAGGCCATCCCATTATATGACGAAGCCCATTGGGAAGTGGCTTTAGTGGAAATCATTCACCCGACCCAAGTCCTCAATGTCCTTCCCAATCAAAATAAATTTGATGTGGAAGTTCATGACGAGCGAGTGCAACACTACTTGGATACCAATGTCAAATATGACAAGAAATCCCGTTTACAAAATCAAAAGTACACCACCTATCACTTGTTCATTCCCCCAGGCTATTATTTTAGTGGTCAACATTTGGTCAGCACCATAGCCTCCAGGTTTAATGTCGTGTTTCTGAAAGCTTTGGAAAGTGTCAAAAAAAGTGTCACCATGGAATACCACAAAGCAGCTCGTCGCTTCTCGATGAAATTTGACGGGAGTAAAATCCTGTCCATTTTATTTTGTCCTGAATTGTTTGACATGTTGGGCGGAGGCATGGACCTGAGAAAGGCCATGCTGAAGAAAAAGGAATTACCAATCATTTACGACAACGAGTCTTTTAGCAAGTTATTTCGTGCCCCGGTAGAACTGAACCAAGGACTGAATTTGATGTTCTTGTATTCCGATGTGGTTGAGTACAACGTGGTGGGACACACCTCCGTACCGTTACTGCGTGTCATTCCTTTCAAAGTGGATTCTGCCACGAACGCTGACGAGGAAGATGGAAACACTTATCACGTCCACCGCGAATTTGTACATCCTCACTATTTGCCTGTCAGCAAGTCGTATTTGGACACGGTCAACATTGCTATGAAAGGAGATCTGGGACAAAATATTCCATTCACCAAAGGAAAAGTCACGGTGAAACTCCATTTTCGAAAACGGTTCTCTCACGACTCGTAAGTCATGTATCCAGTGTACCGAGGGGTTGCTCGACAGCGAGGACACGGTTTAGGAGATATGTTAAAATCAGCCTTTCGTTCGGTGGCCCCGGTGTTGAAACCGATGGTGACACGCGGATTGCACGACTTGAAAGATGCGGCACTGACGCAAGGCAAAGAATTTCTCCAAAATGTCATCATCGACAAACAAAACCCTAAAGAAGCCTTCATGAGGGCAGGCAAAAATGTCTTGCTGCAAACGGGAAAAGAGCTTTTGGGCCGCCGAGAAACACCTATAAATGCCCTGCACGCTACCGAGTCAGGCATTCAGCAAGGACAAGGCAGAAAGAGACGACGAAGAAAACACCCTTTCACCAGACTTCACACTTCTAGAAAGGCAAAGAAAAGAAGAACCGTTCAAGACTTAGACATTTTCGATTATTGAGACACAAAACAAAATGATGCACCGAGAATCTTGCGCTTGTTCCAAGTCGGAACTGGATCTGTTTGCCATGCCCCCCCCACCATGATGACGATGCAAGAATCCCAGTGGGTGGAATTTCATCCCGTCTCCTCATTGACCGTTTCCGCTCCCATCGAGTTTGAAATCAAAGGACAGCCCGAAGATTACATCGATCTGAATAGCAGTTACCTGTACTTGAAAGTGAAAGTGATCGAACCACCCAACGCTAACCTAGACAATGATGATGCAGTAGCTCCCGTCAACAATTTCATGCATTCCTTGTTTAGCGAAGTGGACTTGTACTTGAATAACAAACTGGTCAGCAGCAGCATGGATACTTACCCTTATCGAGCGTACCTGGAAAACCTCTTGACGTACGGAAAAGAAGCCAAGAATACTCATCTGGATGCTTGCGTGGTATGGAAACCTGACAAAGCGACTAAGCTCAACAGCCTTACACTTGCTGGGGATGCTCAAAATACAACGGGATTTGTAGAACGGCGAACGAAAATTCATCTAAGTCGTAGTTTAGAACTGATGGATCGCTTGCATCTAGACATGTGGTTACAAGAAAAGTATTTGCTCAACGGGGTGGATGTCCGCTTGAGACTGAATCGCAGCAGTGCCGCTTTCCATTTGATGGCTGCTGATGGTTCCACTTACAAAACCATCATCGAAGAAGCCAGACTCTACGTGCGTCGTGTGGAAGTGTTACCTAAAGTGGGAAACGACGTCAGTCAGACGTTGAGCAGAACGACTGCCAAGTATCCGATACGAAGAGTGGAAGTGAAAACCTTCACCATTCCTGCTGGACAGCGATCCATGATCGAAGATCATCTTTTCCAAGGACATTTACCCAAGCGTTTGATTGTTGGTATCGTCAAGAATTCAGCCTTCAACGGAGCCTACCATGAAAATCCTTTCAACTTTCATCATTACAATGTGTCCAAGATTGAAGTCAGTCGCGATGGAAAGACCTTGTGTACCCGACCCTTTGAGCCTAACTTTGGTGACAGGAATTATTTGAGATCGTACTTGTCGCTGTACGAAGCCACCGGACAGTTAGGAACCAACACCAGTCACGGCATTACGTACGAGGATTATGCAGGAGGCTATGCTTTGTGGGCTTTCGATTTCACTCCAGACCAAGGCAGCAACGAGGGACATTTCCACCCTATAAAATCCGGCCAAATTCGTGTGGAAATTCAGTTTGCGAGTCCACTGGATGCAGTGAACACAGTGAACGTCATCCTGTATGCAGAATTTGACAATACCATAGAAATCAACAGTTTGAGAGAAGTCATTCTAGACTATTAGAAACCATGGAAGACTGTTATCCCTCTTTACCTAGTGGAGAAACTTTGGACATGGAATTTGAGGAGACCGTGGAAGAAGAAGTGATCATGATGAAGTCAAGATGGCCAGAACAAGAAGCCCATTTAGTCTCCTGTTTTGCCAAACACTTGGTCGAAAAAATGACGGAATTGATCAAGAAAAATTGCTATGGATGTCAAAACGATCATCCCAGTCAAATTCAACACGATAAATGCCTGATGCTGAATCAAGAAGAAAAATTGGACGAGTATGTGGACGAAGCTTGGAGTCTCATCTCGGACGAAGTCGTGTTACACCAGTGGTATAAAGACTTGCGTGAACATTCTTGTCCACCATTAACCACTCAAGAGATCCATCGTATCGAAGGTCTCCTGAATCAGAGTGAGGAGACGAAACGAAGAAACGGTTACTTGTCAGACATTTTCAAGCAAAAAGTCAGGATCGAATTGATGACTTATCATTACCTGTGAAGAAAAAAAGGACACACAAAACATGGATACCTGGGAACTTTATTACCTTTTGAACCACAGTTCGTATACAGTTTCTTGGAATCCTGTCGTCTGTGCTAAAGATGAACTCCCTCATCGCAAACCTCAAGACCATCAAGCTTATGTGATCAACACGGACGACAGTCATCTCCCAGGAACCCACTGGGTAGCCGTCTACTTTCCTCAAGAAGGATGTGTGGAATATTTCGATTCGTACGGATTGCCCCCTTTGGAAGACGATATCATTGACTTTATGAGAAGAAATGCTCAGACCACCCGATTCAATAATGTGAAATTACAAGGCACAGATTCCTTGGTGTGTGGACAGTACTGTGTGTATTTTCTGCATCATCGCAGCCTGGGCTATTCCTTAGAACATTTAGTGACTTCATTTTGATCCTCGTTCTTCTTCAAGAAACGATGTGAAAGTAGATCGATGGTTTTGTGACCATTATGCTTATCTTTTGTCTCAAGCTAGAAAACGTAGTGTCCATCAATGGCCTAATGACTTCCAACAGTGGAAATCACAATTTCATTCACAACGTTGTCAACCCTGTTTAAAGTAGAGTGTGAATTGAAAAAAAAATGTTTGTCATTTGAAAAAAATGTTTGATGTTATATTGTTGGATTATTGTTAAAAATGTTAGAGTTGCTGGTTAGTGTTAAGTGATTTTGAATAAAAAATGTTGTGTTTTGAAAAAAAAATGCCTTTGTCTTTTGTTTGGCTATAAGAATATTGATTCATGCTCTTTGACCTCTTACTATCCCTCTCATGACACTCAATGAACGTTCCGGCTCGAGAACCGTATAGGGATGTTTTCCTTCACGTCCGCGCTTTGACTTTGAGAACCGGGGCAGTTTCCAGTCTAACCATCCATTGTCGACTCATCCTCCTACGAAGATGTGCTCCAAACTAGCTAAGCTAAACGAAGCCTACGTAAATTTGCATAGGGTCAGACACAGTCTGATACCGAAGCCAGAAGAGATAGAGAATGTGAGAATGTTAAAAGTCACTGAAGACCTGATAGAAGAGCTCTTCAGAGAAGAAGTGAACAGGGAGAAAGAAGAATGGACAGAGAAGTACAGACTTCAGAGACAGCAGCAACAACAGCAGCAGCAGCAGCAGCAGCAGGAACCTGAACCTGACAGGCTTTGTCGATTGTCGTATCGACACCAAAGAGTTCTTCTTCTCTTTCCGAAGAAGCAGACCTATCGTCAGAAAGTCTATCCTCAGAGGACGTCGCATTCTTAGAAACTAAAAGATTGCCATAGCAAACAAAAAAAACCAGCCCTTTTCAGGGATATCCCAATACTCTAGAAAAGAAATAACAATCGATTTGCCAATGTGTGTAGGTAGAGTAGTGTGGATATAAACACTAACTCTTTTTTATAGTGAGAGGGTATGTGTTTGTGTATAGGATTGTGTGTTTGCAAGTGCTCACGTACGTTGGTGTGGATAGTAGATTAAGATCATGTCTTTTTGCTGTTAGAGGTGTGGGGAGAGTAGATTTGGGGGTTTGATTGGATTGCTTTGCGGATGTGGATAGTATATTGAAGTGATTAATGAAAATTTTTTAGAATAGTGATGGGTAGTATAAAAAAGTGAGTGAGTGTTTCTTTTAGGTCCGCGCGTTTGTTAGGCCATGATCTAGGTAAGATCAATTTTATGTTTCTAGGGGGATGTTTTCCTTCACCACCGAGCTTTCACTATAAATTGAAAATCACTCGGCAGTCTAGCTACCCTTGTTGATTGATCAACACCAGAATGAACACCAGAATTGTGAAACTGCTAGAACTCCAGATGCACCTGGTATATGCCAGGCGCATAGTAAATGAACTGGCCGCGGAGGCCATAGTAGAAGAGGCAAAGATAAAGAAAGAAGAGGAGGAGAGAAGACAAAAGGAAGAGGAGGAAAAGAAAATAGGAGAGAGGATGGCTTACAAGATACCAGAGACAGAGGATTGGGGTGATGAAGCTAATCATCCTCCCTAGCGCTCCCAGTCAAACGAGTCAACTGGAAAGATTGGAGTAGAAGATGTGTGTGTGGTGACAGGCCAGGAAGGTGCCAGAATTAGATAGGTGCATCTGGAGTTCAAAAACAAACAAACCTTTTCAGGGCTACCCAAACCTTCAGGGATATCCCAATACTCTAGAAAAGAAATAACAATCGATTTGCCAATGTGTGTATGTAGAGTAGTGTGAATATAAACACTGACTCTTTTTTATAGTGTGAGGGTATGTGTTTGTGTTTGTGTGTTTGTGTTTGTAAGCGCTCACGCACGTTTGTGTGAGTAGTAGATTATGGGTTTGTTTATTGTTTCTTAGCGTATGTGGAGAGTATAGTTTGGGTTTTGTAACCGCTCACGTACGATTGTGTGGATAGTAAATTATCGATTTTGTTTTAATGATTTGAGTGTGTAAATAGTAGATTTGGGGTTTGTTAAATGTTGCTTCACTTATGTGGATAGTAGATTATATGAAATGAGAAAGTAGGGGGATGTTTTCCTTCAAGTCCGAGCGTTGTTTGGTTATGATTTAGGTAATATCAATTTTATGTTTTAGGGGCATGTTTTCCATCACGAGTAGTAAAGTGGGGCACTAGAGCGACAATGGGAATTAGCATTATAGACCCCCCTGGGCAAATATAGCGACAATGGAAATTTAACATGGAGAAAAATCGTGGGCAAATATAGCGACAAGGGAAATTTAACATGGAGAAAAAAATCGTGGGCAAATATAGCGACAAGGGGAATTGAACATGGGGGGAATAAAGTGTAGGTCTATCTAGGGACAAGGGGGAATTGGACATGGGTTTTTTTTGTTTTAAAATTTTTTTTTTTTAAAAAAAGGGGTAGGCAATGGAAAGTCACTCTCTTTTCGAGAAATATGGGTGGCCCTGAAAAGGGCCTTTGGTTTTTCTTCTTCTGCTTCTAATTTCTTCTTTTTCTCCACCAACTTCTTATTTTCTCTCCTACACTCTTTGTCTTCTTTTTTTTTCTCCTCCTCTTCTTTCTTCTCCTCCTCTTCTTTCTTCCTCTTCTCATTTTCTTCTTCTTTTTCAATTTTTTCGTTCCATGCTCTTATCCTTATCCTTTCCTCTTCATCCTCCTTCTCCTCCTTTATTTCTTTCATCACACCACTTATCATGTCCTTTACTTTTCTTAAGTTGTTAATCTCCATCTTTACTCTATGCGGACTATAAGAATAGTGGTCTTCATTTAGTCTCACTAGCATTTGTTCCATCATGCCCAAATTGTCAAGGACGTCTTGCAATGTTTGCAATTTATCGAGGTGGTTTGAAGCCATCTTCTCTATAGAATGGTTTGAACGACGAATACTGTGGGTGCTTATACGAAAAGCGCGGACGTGATGGAAAACATCCCCCCTAAGACATAAAAATTGATCTTACCTAGATCATGACCAAACAACGCGCGGACGTGAAGGAAAACATCCCCCTACTTTTTCATTTCATATAATAAAACCCAAACTATACTTTCTTATTTCATATAATAAAACCCAAACTATACTCTCCACATACGCTAAGAAACCCATAATCTACTATTCACACAAACATACCTG
Source organism: Sinohyriopsis cumingii (assembly GCA_028554795.2). Taxonomy (NCBI): domain Eukaryota; kingdom Metazoa; phylum Mollusca; class Bivalvia; order Unionida; family Unionidae; genus Sinohyriopsis; species Sinohyriopsis cumingii. The sequence goes on along the minus strand of CM068841.1, from coordinate 42,031,966 downwards.
AGCTCTTACAAACACTAACACACAAACACATACCCTCACACTATGAAAAGAAGAGCCAGTGTTTATATTCACACTACTCTACCTACACACATTGGCAAATTGATGGTTATTTCTTTTCTAGAGTATTGGGTAGCCCTGAAAAGGGCTGTTTTTTTGGGTTTTTTTGTTTGCTATGGCAATCTTTTTTAGTTTCTAAGAATGCGATGTCCTCTCAGGATAGACTTTCTGGCGATAGGTCTGCTTCTTCGGAAAGAGAAGAAGAACTCTTTGGTGTCGATACGACAATCGACAAAGCCTCTGTCAGCTTCAGGTTGCTGTTGTTGTTGTTGTTTTTGTTGTTGTTGTTGTTGTTGTTGCTGCTGTTGCTGCTGCTGTCTTTGAAGTCTGTACTTCTCTGTCCATTCTTCTTTCTCCCTGTTCACTTCTTCTCTGAAGAGCTCTTCTATCAGGTCTTCAGTGACTTTTAACATTCTCACATTCTCTATTTCTTCTGGCTTCGGTATCAGACTGTGTCTGACCCTATGCAAATTCACGTAGGTTTCGTTTAGCTTAGCTAGTTTGGAGCACATCTTCGTAGGAGGATGAGTCGACAATGGATGGTTAGACTGGAAACAACCCCGGTTCTTAAAGTCAAAGCGCGGACGTGAAGGAAAACATCCCCCACACGGATTTCGAGTCGCAACGTTCAATGAGTGTCATGAGAGGGATAGTAAGAAGTCAAAGAGCATCAATCAAACATTCTTATAGCTAAACAAAAGACAAAGGCATTTTTTTCAAAGCACAACATTTTTTATTCAAAAATCACTTAACACTAACCAACAACTTTAACATATTTTAAACAATAATCCAACATTATAACATCAAACATTTTTTTCTTCAAAAAAATGACAAACATTTTTTTCTCAATTCACACTCTACTTTAAACAGGGCTGACAACGTTTTGAATGAAATTGTGATTTCCACTGTTGGAAATCATTAGGCCATCGATGGACACTACGTTTCCTAGCTTGAGACAAAAGATAAGCATAATGGTCACAAAACCATCGATCTACTTTCACATCGTTTCTTGAAGAAGAACGAGGATCAAAATGAAGTCACTAAATGTTCTAAGGAATAGCCCAGGCTGCGATGATGCAGAAAATACACACAGTACTGTCCACACACCAAGGAATCTGTGCCTTGTAATTTCACATTATTGAATCGGCTGGTTTGAGCATTTCTTCTCATAAAGTCGATGATATCGTCTTCCAAAGGGGGCAATCCGTACGAATCGAAATATTCCACACATCCTTCTTGAGGAAAGTAGACGGCTACCCAGTGGGTTCCTGGGAGATGACTGTCGTCCGTGTTGATCACGTAAGCTAAATGGTCTTTAGGTTTGCGATGAGGGAGTTCATCTTTAGCACAGACGACAGGATTCCAAGAAACCGTATACGAACTGTGGTTCAAAAGGTAATAAAGTTCCCAGGTATCCATTTGTGTGTTGTTTTTTTTTTCTTCTTCACAGGTAATAATACGATGTCAATTCGATCCTGACTTTTTGCTTGAAAATGTCTGACGAATAACCGTTTCTTCGTTTCGTCTCCTCACTCTGATTCAGGAGAGCTTCGATACGATGGATCTCTTGAGTGGTTAATGGTGGACAAGAATGTTCACGCAAGTCTTTATACCACTGGTGCCACACGTTTTCGTTAGAGATGAGACTCCAAGCTTCGTCCAGATATTCGTCCAATTTTTCTTCTTGACTTAACATCAGGCATTTATCGTGTTGAATTTGACTGGGATGATCGTTTTGACATCCATAGCAATTTTTCTTGATCAATTCCGTCATTTTTTCGGCCAAGTGTTTGGCAAAACAGGAGACTAAATGGGCTTCTTGTTCTGGCCATCTCGACTTCATCATGATCACTTCTTCTTCTTCTTCTTCCACAGTCTCCTCTCTTTTCATGTCCAAAGTTTCTCCACTAGGTAAAGAGGGATAACATTCTTCCATGACTTCTAGTAATCTAGAATGACTTCTCTCAAACTGTTGATTTCTATGGTATTATCGAATTCTGCATACAGGAGGACGTTCACCGTCTCTGGTAGAACATTAGTAAATTGAAGTTCCACACGAATCTGGCCGGATTTTATAGGGTGGAAATGTCCCTCGTCGCTGCCTTGGTCTGGAGTGAAATCGAAAGCTCACAAAGCATAGCCTCCTTCGTAATGTTCGTACGTAATGCCGTGACTGGTGTTGGTTCCTAACTGTCCAGTGGCTTCGTACAGGGACAAGTACGACCTCAAGTAATTCTTCTTGGTAAAGTCAGGTTCGAAAGGTCGGGTACACAAGGTCTTGCCATCGCGACTGACTTCGATCTTGGACACGTCAAAGTGTCTAAAGTGGAAAGGATTTTTTTCGAAGTGTCCGTTGAAGGCATCATTCTCGACGATACCAAGGATCAAACGTTTGGGTAACTGTCCTTGAAACAGATGACCCTTGTGAATGGTGAAGGTTTTCACTTCCACGCGACGTATGGGATACTTGGCGGTCGTTCTGCTCAACGTCTGACTGATGTCGTTTCCCACTTTGGGTAACACTTCCACGCGTCGTACGTAGAGTTTGGCCTCCTCGATTTTGCTTTTAGGATTGCCAGTCTTAGTAGCATCAGCATCAGCCAACAAATGGAAAGCGGCACTGCTGCGATTCAGTCTCAAGCGGATATATCCCCCGTTCAGCAAATATTTCTCTTGCAACCACATGTCCAAATGCAAACGATCCCTCAGTTCTAAACTCTGTCCCGCTGTGATTTTCTTTCGTCTTTCCTCAAAGCCGTCATTGTTAGTTGTGTCAAACTTGCCCGCTTCGTCAGGTTCCCATAGCACACAAGCATTGAGATGAGTATTCTTGGAATCTATTCCGTACGTCAAGAGATTTTCCAGGTAGGCACGGTAAGGGTAAGTATCCATGCTGCTGCTGACCAGTTTGTTATTCAAGTACAAGTCCACTGAGCTGAACAAGGAATGCATGAAATTATTGACGGGAGCTATATTCTCGCTGTCTCCTACCTCACCATTATCCTTATCTAAAACTTTGACTTTCAAGTACGAGTAACTGCTATTCAGATCGATGTAATCTTCGGGCTGTCCCTTGATTTCAAACTCGATGGGAGCGGAATCGGTCAATGAGGAGACGGGGTGAAATTCCACCCATTGGGATTCTTGCATCGTCATCATCGTGGGGGGGGGGCATGGCAAACAGGTCCAGTTCCGACTTGGAACAAGCGCAAGATTCTCGGTGCATCATTTTTTCTCTGTGTCTCAATAATCGAAAACGTCTAAGTCTCGAACGGTTCTTCTTTTCTTTGTCTTTCTCGCTTTAGACGTGTGAAGTCTGGTGAAAGGGTGTTTTCTTCGTCGTCTCTTTCTGCCTTGTCCTTGCTGAATGCCTGACTCGGTAGCGTGCAAAGCATTTATAGGTCTTTCTCGGCGACCCAAAATGTCTTTGCCCGTTTGTAGCAAGACATTTTTGCCTGCCCTCATGAAGGCTTATTTAGGGTTTTGTTTGTCGATGATGACATTTTGGAGAAATTCTTTGCCTTGCGTCAGTGCCGCATCTTTCAAGTCGTGCAATCCGCGTGTCACCATCGGTTTCAACACCGGGGCCACCGAACGAAAGGCTGATTTTAACATATCTCCTAAACCGTGTCCTCGCTGTCGAGCAACCCCTCGGTACACTGGATACATGACTTACGAGTCGTGAGAGAAACGTTTTCGAAAATGAAGTTTCACCGTGACTTTTCCTTTGGTGAATGGAATATTTTGTCCCAAATCTCCTTTTATAGTAATGTTGACCGTGTCCAAATACGACTTGCTGACAGGCAAATAGTGAGGATGTACAAATTCGCGGTGGACGTGGTAAGTGTTTCCACCTTCCTCGTCGGCGTTCGTGGCAGAATCCACTTTGAAAGGAATGACACGCAGTAACGGTACGGAGGTGTGTCCCACCACGTTGTACTCAACCACATCGGAATACACGAACATCAAATTCAGTCCTTGGTTCAGTTCTACCGGGGCACGAAATAACTTGCTAAAAGAATCGTTGTCGTAAACGATGGGTAATTCGTTTTTCTTCATCATGGTCATTCTCATGTTCATGTCTCCGCCCAACATGTCAAACAATTCAGGACAAAATAAGAAAGACATGATTTTACTCCCCTCAGGAAAAAATTTCATCAGGAAGCGACGAGCTGTTTTGTGGTATTCCAGGGTGACACTTTTTTGGGCACTTTCCAAAGCTCTCAGAAACACGCCATTAAACCTGGAGGCTATGGTGCTGACCAAATGTTGACCACTAAAATAATAGCCTGGGGGAATGAACAAGTGATAGGTGGTGTACTTTTGATTTTGTAAACGGGATTTCTTGTCATATTTGACATTGGTATCCAAGTAGTGTTGCACTCGCTCGTCATGAACTTCCACATCAAATTTATTTTGATTGGGAAGGACATTGAGGACTTGGGTCGGGTGAATGATTTCCACTAAAGCCACTTCCCAATGGGCTTCGTCATATAATGGGATGGCCTGAGGTAATTTGGCCGTGTAACAGCACAACGTGTTGTTGGGAAACACCTCCATGGAACTGTCACTGGGTAAGGTTAAGTAAAATTGGTTTTGGTGACTCATAATTCCAGAGTTCTGTGGCTGTCCGAGGGGTTACTGGACGTCAGAGGCGTGTCTCTGCCCAAAATGGGGTTCTGGTTGTGATTGTGGTTGGAGTGGTGACTGGCACTGGCACTGGACACAAGGTTCCCGTGGTTCCCGTTCGAGGTGAATTTCAGGGAGGGATTGGGAAGCAGGTAACCGATGCAACTGCTCAATAAAATGGTCCACAATTGTTTGTCTCCTTGTTGCAAACTCAAATTGGCAATGGCTGCCCCGATGACACAATACACCACGAAGATTTGGCAGAAAAAGACGATTTGCGTTTTAGGCACACGTTCTCCACACCACACCCACAAGGGTTGTTTATGTAAATCTTGCACAGAAGAACTAGGTGAAGGAGTGGTCGACGTAGCTGCGTCTGTGTGAAAGGGCATGATGGTCACTTCTTTTTATAGTCGATGACTTGCGAAGCGTCCATCCAAGAATCAAAACTGGGTGGATATCCTTTCCAACGTACTTTGACTTCTTTGACACGTCGTTTGCCCACTTTACGGGTTCTGCGTTCGAGAATGCTTTCGATGTCGTACACGTCGTCTTCTTTTTTGGTGACACGTTGTAACTCGGGCAAATAAAACGTTCCTTTGAGCACTTCTCCGTTCATGTCTTCCAATTTATAGACGGTAGGATGACGGCCATGCACTCGTCAAGTGACGCGAAACAATTCGGTCGTCCAGTTAGGTAAGTAACCTTTGTCGAGAGTGCGCTTGGTTTTGCCAATGCGCACCCAATCTCCTACGGCCAATGATCCACTTTTCTTGGGGACAGCCCTCGTCGGGGACGTACCAAACAGGCGCTCAAACACCAACACTTCGTTGTCGGGAGTCACTTCTTGCGGGGCACGTCCGATGCTTCGATGGTAAGATTGGTTGTACGCTTGCACCAGGTGCGGTAAGATGTCGATGTACTTCAGAGTGTGGTGATGCGTAAAATATTTCCACATGCGTTCTTTCAAAGTACGTTGAAGACGTTCCACGATGCTGCCTTTGGTTTCGGGATTCTCGGTGGTAAAAAAATGAATGTCACGTTTCTTTAATTCTTTTTGGAAAGCTTGGTTCAGAAATTCGGTGCCTTTGTCCGTTTGCCATCGAAGAGGGTGACGACCGCTTTGTTTCAACACCCGTTGCAGGGCTCGCACTAACTCGCTGCTCGATTTGGAAGTCAAGGGCACGACCCAGGCAAATTTGGAAAAGACGTCGATGACACAAAACAAATATTTGTAGCCACGATTGTAGCTGGCCAAATGAGAGACATCGGCTAAATCGGCTTGCCATTGATGATCGATGCCTTCCACTCGGGTGCGACTTCTGGCAAACTTGCGTCGAATGGGTTTGTGTAAAGTGTAGGTAGCTTGTTCTTGTAACCATCGTTACACTTGAGGTAAACGGAGACTTTTCAGTCGCATTTTGGCAGCACGATACAATTTTTGAACTCCTGCGTAACCTGCAGGATGAGAGGGATCGTAGTAAATGCTGGCTAAGACTTTTTCCATTTTTTTGTGTTCGTATGTTAATAAGACACCCACTCTTGGAGGATGCTACTCTTTTTCTCTTGGGGTATTTTCTTGGATTGCAATGCTTTGCGTGTGCGACCGGCAATAGGTGTTGAAGAGGAGGATGTCTGAGCGGGGGATATCGGTTCTTGTTTCACTTCTGTCTTCACTTCTGTCTTCACTTTCTTTTCCTCTTGTGATGAAGAAGGGGTGGCCATCATCTTTTTAATCCATCCAATTCTGGAGGTAAGTGGTGTTGTTAACTTGCGTACTTTTTCTGGTGGAGTTTGAAACCCTTCTTCTTCTTCACCTTTTTCTGTCTTGGTCACTGGCAGTGGTGGTACTGGTACTGGTGATGGTGCTGCACTTTTCATCAAGGTCTTAAAATCTTTCAGAGTGGGTAGAGCTGTTTCGTCTAAAGCTTTCTGGTGAAAGAGTTGCAGTCGTTGCAAGAGTTGACCGTACTTTTGCGATTTTTCTGTTTCGGACAAATCTTGGCGATCCATCAAGGACTGCAATTCGTGTTGTAACTGGGACATCTCGCTCAAATGGGGATTGTGAGGTAAATGCGGGGTGCGTTGTTCTTGCCACCGATGGTATTCCATCCATCGTTTGTAAGGCACTAAGGCTAGTTTTCGTCCTTCCATGGGGTTGTCAGGGGTCGATTCTGAGATCTTGGGACTTCCGAGGGCCTTTTTATCTTGCTCCCACCAGTCCTCCCAACATGGTTCCCAAGACTCCTTTCAGTAAGGGGCCTAACAAGAGGGGTAAAATGCCTCCACGTTGAACCAACATCTTCTTTTTTTGACGAATGGGAATTTTCTTTTGAACCATTTTGCGAAGAACGTGACGATGTTTGCCTAAGCATTGTTTCTGGTGTTTGGACAAAAGGATCGTGCCTTTCAAGACGTTCAAACAACATTCGCACACGGTATCGATGACCTCTTTGGAGGCCGATTGAATGAGTTTTTTTCGTAGAGGGGGAGAAACTTTGGACAGGACAGATAACATGTCCCCATGTTTGACTAAACGTGGTGGTAGTCCTTTCCTTTTCTTTCCTTGGGGTTTTCTGGAGGGTGACATCTTTGAGTCTTCAGGAGCACCAAAAAAACACTGATACCCCGACTTGGTCACAGGCCTTTTTTATACTGGAACGCGTCGCCACTGATTGTCTTTACGTCGTATTAGTTTGAGGACAGGCATGACACGTCGTGGAGGGGTACGCAACGGACTAAATCGAGCCAGTTCTTGCTTGGACAAATCCAGTAAACTTTGTAACATGCCCGATCTTTCTTGGACTTTGATTTTGGGAGAAGGTACTTTGTGAGCAGCAGCCACTGCCGCTAAATTGGAGGGTCCTGCCACTGGGGAAGTTCTTTTTGGGGTCAATAACGGAGAAGTTCTTGGTGTGATCAACGTCTCCAAGTACTCTTCAGTTCTTGGTGTCATCAACGGAGAAGTGGATGAACGTGAGGCTGCCGGAGACACGGTCACCGCCGTGGCAGGTCGTGGTTTGCGAGTGTAAGGTTGCGTCCTGGCCGAAGTGCCTCTCTTGCGACTAGTTTTCTTCTGTGGGCTTTTCTTTTTCTGGGGACTTTTTCTCTGTTTCTTTTTCTTGGGGCTTCTTTTCTTTTTCCGGGGTGGTGTCTGGTAAGAGGAGGGTCCCGCCACTGGAGAAGTTCTCCTTGGGGACCTGGTCTTTTTCTTTTTCTTCTTGGGGCTTCGTTGGACTTTTTTCTTGGGTATAACTTTGGGGGCATTAGGGTCCCATCTTAAGAGAGAGCGAATGATGACCCCTCCTACAGTACCGCTCCCTCCAGGTTTCAAAATGATTTCACCGTGAACCATCGTAAGACTTCTTTGAGACTAGCTTCTAAGACACGAGCTCGTATTTGTGGATTTTTTTCTCGACTGATGCCATACAAGGCACGAATCAATTTGACGGGAAGATGCGACTGAAGGGACGTCATGTTGACGTTGTGTGAGACAGACGAAAAAGGGTCTGAGGTTTTTATAGATTTTTTATGTGGAGTGAAATTAAGTCGAGGACGGAGACGTGTACAGGACAGGCCCTCCGTCTTGGCACCAGTGGTGAAACAAGTGGGTACGAAATCGCAAATCCTCGGGGGTCGTAGGTTTCAAATCGACGAGTAAATAGGCGTGTGGAGTTTGAGTGGCATCTTCGTACGCCTGAGTTAGCCAAGGCGTTCCTAACTGTTTGGCTAAGACTTGCACTTGCGATTTATCTCGAGGGCTTTTAAACAAGACCACGTAATGCGCATTGAGACTGATGGTGCGATGGGCTTTACTTTGTTGAAACAAATTTTGGTTGATGTAAACGACACTGGCATTACGGTGATGCTCTTTGCGCGTGAACCACAGTTTAATTTCTTCTTCGTCTTCTCCTAACATGTCGTCGAAAATAACGAAATGGGTTTGACGGGAGTCAGAGACGATGCCGTCGTCTTCTTTAGGAATGCCTTCCACAAACACGATGGAATCGCCTTGACTTTCTCGCAAGAGGCTGTACGCCGATTGCCACTCTTTGTAACACCACACGATCCGTTGAGGTGGCCGATCGATCAAATGATGTTTATGTTCGATCAAACGTTTGACGAATTCGGTTTTGCCTGAACCGCCAGGTCCAGCAATGAGCATGTTAAAGGGATGGCGAAGATACAAAGCCTCCCAACTGGCACAATCTAAGTGTTCGTCGATAACTTTGACAGTAAAGGAATTGGGAGCAGAGACAGCAGAGGTAGCCATAGTGTGAGAAATGTCACTTGTGACACGAAAACAAACAAGACAAGAGTTTATATACTTTTTTCAGAACACGTTTATTGAATGTTTCAAACATGAATACGAAAGACAAAAATACATAAAAGCCAAAGGCTTAAGTACAAGGATAAAAGGCACATGATAACCATTAACGTGAAATAAACACAAGTGTCTGTACAACATGTTTTGGGTAATGTTCTAACTAGTTCTATAGTAGGGGGTAAGGTCACACAAGTGTCCTCCCGAAAGGGCCTTTCAGGCCTGTCCACGACAGTCCCGTCCTGGGTGACGGGTTCTTCTGGCACCGTCACTAACACGGGTTGAAAAGTAACTTTTTTCCTTGAACAACTCTCGTGCATACTGGGCCACTTCTTGGGTCCAAGCCTCAAAATCCCATTCTTTCCAGGCACGGACATCTGTCCAATGGGGATGTAAGTCACAAGCTACACACACATCGTCATACACGTCTTGGGTAGCTAAAAGATGACGAATCTTTTTTTTCCTGTTGAGGTCGGGAAGTATCCAGATGAAAACGCAAGGCTTTGAGCAAAAGGAGTTTTTCGTGACCATTTAAGGCCATTGAGGTGGTAAGTACTGATCGTAAAGAGTCCACAAAGAATCGGCTGGTAAACGAAATCCCAGAAAACAAGTCACTAAGACACACACCACTTGTCGACCCAAATTGAATGGATACAGTTCTTGTAATAATCGATGGTAATGATCCACGGTTTGAATATGGTCATTGAGTTCCTTCCACGGAATCTGTTCAATAATATGTGACATAATCCGTGGCATGGCAACTTGATTTTATAGTATCTTTGTTTCGGAAGCAATAAAGGTAATTTCTAACTAAACATGTTCGTTCTCCAGTAGGGAATTTAAATGTTACATACTGTAACTGAAACGTCAGAGTTTGTCTAGATGTTTCGTCTTTTTCTAAGCAGATTCCATGTAACAAATGTTGGTAATCCTTTAACTCGTCTTCCTCAATACGTTGCAGTAAGTGAATCTCGAAGTAACCAAAATTACGAACGTCTAGTTCATCATCATTCACAAACTGAAAGTGTTCAACAAGGTCGGACCACTGAAAAAATTTCTGACGAATCAGTCCTCTTATACCATTCAGGTACCAGTGGTTAAAGATCTGGTGACGTAACGGATGCAATTGTTCTTTACTTTTCACTTGTATTTTGACCAGTTCTCGGTAAATCCTTTCTCTCAACTCCTCAGGCAAGCCCAAAATGTTCTCTTGTAAAGTATCCATAAGTATATACACTGTTTTTGGAATCCTTGGGTGGTGACCAATAGCCTCGTTTACCTTTGTGCCTGATGTAATATCCACTCATAATCAGTCTTCTTATACTTTGGAACAGAGCATAATTTAAAAACGGTTGAATAACTTTGCGTTTGCGTTTCACTTGTATTTTGATCAGTTCTCGGTAAATGCGTTCTCTCAACTCCACAGGCAAAGCACGAATGTTCTCTAGCAAAGTATCCATGAATAGGTCATACTAAATCCTCTTTGGTCTGACACAAGAAATGTACTCTTTGCACAAACATGGTTTTACTTCAGTCTCGAATTTAAATCGTTTCGTCACTAATCTACACATTACAATTCGTTCAGAAGTTTCCTCTTTCACTACGTTGACATTTTGTTCAAGATGTTGGTAATTCGTTAACTCTTCCTCTGGAATTCGATGCAGTATGTTTACAATGATGTAGTAGATAGAATCGTCCATAACAAACCAATCCTTTTTAAAACTAGGGGATCGTTGATCAATGTCTGTCCAATGGAACACTTTCAATTGAATCAATCCTTGTATAGCCTTCAGGTACCAGTGGTTCAAATACCGGTGACGTAACGGATGCAATTGTTCTTTACGTTTCACTTGTATTTTAACCAGCTCTCGGTAAATGCGTTCTCTCAACTCCACAGGCAAAGCACGAATGTTCTCTTGTAAAGTATCCATGAACAGATTATGGTAAGTTACTTCAATGTCTTGGTCCCACTAAGGGTAAGTAATGACAATTCGGTGACCATCGAGCATGTTCTACGTAGGCCGAATCTTGCGGTTCCCAGTAATGAAGTGACACACCGCAACTGAAGCACTTGACTTTATCTCCTTCGCCCAAGTAGAAAAATCCGGCTCTGGCTATATCTTCGGGGGTCGGTCCTCCCAGATACTTAGGCCATTTTCCTTTGAACGATTGAAGACGATTTTCAAAGTCGCAGTATTCCGACAAACGCACAGGAAACGAATATTCGTCTTTCACAGGTTCGTTTCGATGAGGGTTGAGTGACATGGGCAGGAGTTTGCTCAGGGCTGGATGACATCCGTAGGGGTGTAGACGTGAAGGTGAACATCCCCCTTTAAAACGAAACCCAGTAAAATGTCCAAGAGGACGAGCGGCATCACTTTCGCATTCCTCAGGTTTGACACGCACAGCATCACTTTCCATGATAGGGGTAGTGAGAACAAAGTTCCCATGATGCTTTACGGCATCGCTAAGGTCACAACGTACAGCATCGTACCCATCGCAAGGCTCACAATCGCATTCCACTTCCGAAGCCTCACACTTGAATTGTGCCTTTCTAAACAACTTGTTCTGTGTTTCTCTGAAAGTATTCATCTTGTTCGCTCGGTCTTGGTAGTCCCAATGAACTATCGATCTTGACCATAGCCCCTTTTTATACTAGTCGCAATGCAGTCTCAAGCTTGTACATCTTTCCTTTTTTATGTTTTTTATGTCTTGTTCTGGAAGGTACCGTCTCTAAGGTACCGTCAACATTGTGCCAAAGTGTGATGGGTGGAAAGGCCATAGAAAGGTAAGGGCAGTGCGGAGACCATCGAGTATGTTCCAGAATAGCTGAATCTTTATAGATACATAGATCCATTCGTAACTTCAGTCCGCAAGCGAAACACTGTACCTCGTATACCAATCCTGACTCAGGTCCCAAGTAGACAAATCCTGTTCTAGCTAAAACATGCGAAGAAGGTAATCCTTCCCTATCCGTAGGCCATTTCTGAAACGTGTCCAATCGACGGGCACAATCACAATAGTCAGGTAAGAAGACTGGAAAAGGGTAGGGTTTGAACTTGGAGTTTTCATCGGGTTTCTCACTCGATTCTTGCTGTGGCGAAGTCATCCTTCTAGCGGGTGACTATCCTCTTACAACCAATGTTTTATACCAACGTGTCCATACGGTAAGGTGAAATGATTGGGAAGTCGCACTCGCTTCTGGTACACGATTTGATAGACTTTTTCCAAGGGCCGACTGACGATGTGATGAGTGGGTAAACGTACAATCTTGTTCGGTTGATAGGTGGTCAGTTTAAAGTTTGCATCCTCTCCCGATTGCAAGGCTTCTTTCAATACCCCAAAGTTCACCACACGACTGGTACGATAATTCAGAGTCAGTCCTTTCACTTTGCACGTCGTGTGCACTTCTCCTTGTTTGTCGCTGTATTCGTAGCCGTAATGTTTGGGACCGCCACTGACGAAACTTAGAATCTTGTCGTCGGGGTGTTCGTCTGTCCAGGCTCCTAAACGGTCTCCTTCGATGTTAGGGTGCTGTTGACTCGGGTGATGGATGTAAATGCAACTGTCCGTGTCAAAGTACAGGACGCGTTCCCCTAACAGTTCTAAAGCTTCGTACAATTTTAAGCGAGCATGGGCTGTCACGTAAGCCGCAATGATGACATTTCCAAAAGGGTCGTCTTGTACAAAGTCCAGATCTTCTTCGTAATTGACCAAGATCAAATCCTCTCGAACGACGTCCACGTGTTTCATGTATTTGGTTTTGTCGTGAATCATCTGGAAGTAGTGGGAAGGTTCTGTCAAATATTCCGTCTTGGGTAAACACGGTCGTTGCGCCATTTTACCCCACAAGCAATTTAACATCACTTTGGCAAACGACCGCCTGCCTTCGTTTTTCTCGATGTGGTCTAAAGTGATGCCTTCTTGTTCATAGTATTTCTCTTTGAATTGTATTTGGTCTTCGAGAGTGTGACACCAGGAAGGATAGCCGCTGACTTCTTGTTTCAGTTTCAAAAAGGCATCCACGTAGTCGGCGAAAATGCCTTTCTGACTGGGATCACCCTTGTGGTATTGTTGTGTCTTGGGAAAGTGGTAAATTTCGTACACTTCTAACAGTTGGTATCCCATGTCCAGAGCTTTCAACAATTCTACACTGACCCAGGTTCCCGTCAAGGCACGTTCTTCCTGGGTGTGCTGACAAGGTTGGTCTTGGTTGCACCTTTCGGCACAAGTACGGCACAATGGAAACATCAGTTTGCCTTGACAATGGTGAGGTAAGACGGGATGGTATAGGTTCGTGGGAGGCAAAACTTTACACTTGATCAAGCCTTCGTATTGTCGAATGTTGTTCAGGTCGATGTGTTCCGTGAACAATTGCGGGTGCCCTACAGGAAAGCGACAATATTTGCACACGTAGGGATACAGCGAACACACGTCCAAGTATTTGATTTCTTCTCCTTTCTCTTCGTCGGCTTGGTACAGCAAACAGGTGCCATTGGTCCTTCCTCCGTACAAACTATCCCTCGGGTTCAGTGGGTCCATGAACTGGTAACTTTCCACGAGGCGTTTAAACTCGGGATCGGTTTTCAAACGGTGATCGTACTCGTGTTCCCACATTTCCACCACTTGGTATCCTTGCTGTTCTAACTTCAAGCGTCGCTGACAAGTGTCCTGGTACAAGTCTTCCATGGTTCGTTGCAAAAACTGATTTTTAGTGCTACGATCAGGGTAACAGACGGGACATCCGTGAAATAAGCAACCGTTAAACTCGTACACGATCTTTGGGTTTTCTAAGTCCCAACCATCGACCGAATACGTTCCGATGGTCTTTTCACCCCCTCCGTTGCGGGCATGCTGAATCCACTTGTCTTCCTTGTCGCACAAGTAATGTAACCAACGTAGGCTTTGACCGAGTATTGACGTTTGACAAAGTTGGTCGTTTGAGGGCTGATGACAGCTACGGTGTTTTCAGTTATGAATCGTTGCCGGTACACTAAGGAACACGCTTTGGCAATGGTGCAAGCTTCTTTCAAAGGATCGACCCCTCCGTGTTCCATGAACAGTTCTCGAAATTTTCCACAGCATCGCCGTAAAATGTCCACGTGGGTACGACAATACTTTAGCATTTCTTCCTGAAAGTCGAAAGGGTCCGAGGCGTGAGCCTGGTACCAAGCGTAGAAAGCTTCTCGTTGTTCGGTACGCATGTTGTCGGGGTCGTAATAGTGAGCCTCAGGTAAATGGGGTAGAACGGCGTGTTGATTGGCTTCCGTATTGAAAAAGTGTGGAAAGTACCCTTTAGCCATTTCTGTCATTCCAAACGTTTTAGGCATTCGACTCAAAGGCATGGCCAAATAGCTCATCGAATCTTTAAACTGTACTTGTCCCACTTGCATGAAAATGATTTTGGCTCCGTTCAAAGTCACTTTAGGACGCTCGGTGCCTTGTTCCGTATAGTATCTCAAAAGAAACTGTCCATCGTATCCGGAGAAATTGTGAGCCATCACCGTGGCATGACGATGACAATCTCCGTAACGTTCGATGTCCTCTTGGCTCCACGTCTTGTCGATGGGGTCTAAGACCCATTGGGCAAAATCGGCTAACGTGTTCGGTCCCCGAAAGATTTTTTTACGCTCTCCGGGAATCTTGCTGCAGTGAGGGCAATGACTGAAAATAGGTTCTTGAATGCACTTTTCGCACGCTCGATGAGCCACGCAGAAATTAGGAATGTGAATGCCAGTCTCTTGCATGCATTCGAAATCGAAAAAGATGAAATTGCCTTTCTTCTTGTGACCATCCTCTTTCTCTGGTTGGGGTTGGTATTTTTGCACGTAGCATTGGTGTTCCAAGTCCACGATGTGGTGACAAATGTGACATTTTTTCTTTCCTCGACATACGTGTGCCTTGACATTATTGTTAAGTTTGCCTTGTCCACACGTAGGGCACAATCTCAGGAGTTGACAAGCACATTTCTGCTGTGAACCTTGCGTCTTCAGATGTTGTTGGTAACAGGTAGGGCTGACAAACGTGCGCAGACAAGTTGAACAAGGCACTGGTCCTTCGCTCACACAGGGTGGAGAGGCCAAATATCCTGAGCATTTCCATCCACAATGCTTGTGTTGCTCTCGATTATTATGGCCATAGTCACATTTCTCACAATAATAACTGTATCCCAGGAATCCAGTGATACTCGTAATGGTATCGAAATGGTCATCGTGATAATAGACATGAATGTATTTTCCGTCCTTAAAGTCTTGGCCTCGAAACAACAGAGGTCCGCGCACTTCTTGAGGGTGCACTTTCAAGGTGTATTGTGGAGCTAGGGCATCTTGCAATTTTTGCATCTCAGGAATGCCACAGGGTGTGTCTTTGGACAGTCCGGCTTGTTGTAACAGGAGTTCTGCTTCGTTTCGCTGTTTGGCTCGATCGGTTCGTTGAATAGTTTTCCAGGCTCTTTTCCATTCTGCCGTGTCGTTCTTGTTGGCATAGGTTCGTCCCACCACGATGGCTCGAGCTAAACACATCTGGTCTTGAGGATTGTGAATTTGGACAAGGCTACGCTTAATGCTGCGAAGCTCGTTCACCAATAACATCTTTTTGCGTCCGGTCCCTTGAGGAGGAGAGACGTGGGTCATGTCCAATGTGGCTTTTCCATCGGTGATGTCAAACTGGTCATTAGATTGTTGCACGTGTTGAATCTTGTCCATGACTTTGGAAGCGGTCAATTCTGCAGGGGTGCTAAACTCGATCCAAACAGGGGATTTCAAACCGTCATGTTGTATGGAAAGTCTCAAGCGATCGTCTTCTTTGGGTTGACATTGTCGCTTGAGTGCGGTGAGCAAAGAATCCCACACCCCAGTGATGAACACTTCTGCTTTCTCTAACGGTACTTCAGCCTTGAAATCTTTAAACTTCACTGTGTATTTGTAAGCCGTGGTTCTAAATTTTCTAGAGGAGCGCTTTTCCGTCTCTCGAATGGAATAGTATTTTTCAGGGTTGACTAAGGGTGGTGAACTTGGTTTAGAGGGTTCGGATTCTGGTTCACTCATGTCCTCTTCAAAATCACTGGCATGAATTTGTGCCAAGATTTCAGCCCTGGTACGAGGCGATAGATCACGTTTCTGCCTCTTACTTTCTTCTTCTTCATCTTTCTTCTCGAATGAGTAGGATCGTTTCATCTTGAGTAAAAAAACGTCAAATGACTCAAGTTTAAACACCATAGACTAATTTATAGTCATGGGAGACCAGCGTATATAAAGGTGTGTGTGTCTTGTCCTTTCAGTATTCATTTCACTCTCAAGCCGAGCACAACGATGGAAGAGACTAGCCAAATCGAACGTTTCGTCAGAGCTTTGCGAGGGGTCATTAGAAAATTCTCTTCAGACCAGCCCACGGACTACTCTCCTTCCTTTCGAGATAAAAGTCAAGATACTTGCTATATCTGTCAGAAGAAAGGGCATTGGTCTTCAGAGTGTCCAGACCGTCGAAAAAGAAAAAAAAAACAGGGGCTAAAAAGCACAAAAGTCAAGATACCTGTTATTATTGTCAAGAAAAAGGACATTGGTCTCCAGATTGCCCAAAAAAGAAACAAAAGGAGTCAGAAGAAAAGAGGAATTCTTCAGAAGAAGAGAGGGATTCTTCAGAGGAAGAGAGGGATTCTTCAGAGGAAGAAGAGGAAGAAAGAAGACAATTCTATTTACAAGAGGCAAAGAAACAGGAGAAGAAAAGAAGAAGGGAAGAAAATGAGGAGAAAGAAGAGGAAAAGACGGTGAAGAAATTCAAAAAACAGAGAGACTAAACAAGAAGAAAGAAGAAGTCAATGAACTTTTAATTAAAGTGTTCTGTTGTGAATTGTGAATTGGATTGTAACAATGGATAAAAGAATAAATTAATGATATAAGGTAAGTGTCTTTGAGTTATGATTTTAAAATAAGAATGTACACTCACGCACTCATACACAGACACGTACTATAGGGGGTAAAATGTTTTTTTTTTTTTTTTTTTTTTTTTTTTTTTTTTTTTTTTTTTTTGAGTTATTGGCAATTGAAATTGTATTTCTTTTCGAGAAATGTGGGTGGCCCTGAAAAGGGCCTTTTTGGTGTAGGGGTGAGTTTATGCAATCAACTTTAACTGCCTTAAGCCTTTGCCACGGCCAAGGCCTAGTTCTGGACTGCGTAATGTTGATGATGATTGGGTTGAAATCACTAAGGGTGGTACGGTAGGCTTAGTCACAGGGTTAACGTGTTTAGCTCGGGAAGGTCGTATTCTCTTCGGTCGTAATAAAGAAGTCTGATACATTTGTTTCAGACTTCTTAACTCCGCTAAAATGTCCAACAGTACCGTGACCGTTTGATTTTCACCCTCTTGTTTCTTTGCTGCTACTTCTTCTTGCTGTTGTTGCTGTTGTTTTTTTCTTACCTCTTCTTCTTGCTGCTGCTGTAGGAGAAAAGCTTGTTCCGCTTCCTTTTGTCGTTGTATAAATTTCTCCAATTCTTCTTTCTGTCTCTGTCTAAAATTCTCCACTTGCGATAATGAAGAAGGTAACGAAGGTTCCGGAACAAATTCTTGCGAGGTAAGAAAATCCACAAAATCCCAATTCACCTCTTCTGAAAGTAAATCCGGGTTCCCTTGGGCGGTCTCCCCTGCTGGTGCACCCCAATGGATCGTTTTCTGAGTTTCCGTCATGTTGAATCACTGTCGCATAGATTTACTGTACACAAGCGCTAGCTAATCTATATAGGCCACGTGACGTCACAGACTGCTCTCTTCAGATTGGATGCGGGCTGACTGAATTTTGTAACGCGTGTTCGGATTGGTGAATGAACTCAATCCGTTTCAATCCTTCCTCTACCTATAAATAAGCGCAGTTCACTGCATTGATTCACCTGTTCTCGTCGCTTCAAGATGTGGACCACAGTCGAATCATCGACCCTTGTGTCTTCCATGATGTTTAGGACGGACATGCTCGTGTATGTCCGATCCAAGTGGACCGTTGTCGACAAGTCAGACACCAGTCTGTGGATACGAAGAGTGTATGTAGAAAGACAAGGTTGCCTCAAGAGGACACTGATTTATGGCCCTCGAATAAGACGCAGCTTGAGGACAAGAAGATGCCGCAGATGCCCTTTATGTTAATGGATACATTAACATAAAACCAAAGGCCCTTTTCAGGGCCACCCATATTTCTCGAAAAGAGAATGACTTTCCATTGCCTACCCCCTTTTTTTTAAAAAAACATTTTATAAAAAAAAAAAAAACCCATGTTCAATTCCCCCTTGTCCCTAGATAGACCCACACTTTATTCCCCCCATGTTCAATTCCCCTTGTCGCTATATTTGCCCACGATTTTTGTCTCCATGTTAAATTTCCCATGTCGCTATATTTGCCCACGATTTTTCTCCATGTTAAATTTCCATTGTCGCTATATTTGCCCAGGGGGTCTGTAATGCTAATTCCCATTGTCGCTCTAGTGCCCCACTTTACTACTATCACGTCCGCGCTTTCACTATAAGAACCCACAGTATTCGTCGTTCAAACCATTCTACAGAGAAGATGGCTTCAAACCACCTCGATAAAATGCAAACATTGCAAGACGTCCTGGCCAATTTGGGCATGATGGAACAAATGCTAGTGAAGCTAAATGAAGATCACTATTCTTATAGCCCCCATCGAGTGAAGATGGAGATTAACAACTTAAGAAAAGTAAAGGAAATGATAAGTGCTGTGATGAAAGAAATAAAGGAGGAGAAGGAGGATGAAGAGGAATTGATAAGGATAAGAGCATGGAATGAAAAAATTGAAAAAGAAGAAGAAAATGAGAAGAGGAAGAAAGAAGAGGAGGAGAAGAAGAAAGAAGAGAAAAAAAGGAAGAAAAGAAAGAAAAGAAGAGAAAGAGTGTAGGAGAGAAAATAAGAAGTTGGTGGAGAAATAGAAGAAATTAGAAGCAGAAGAAACCCAAAGGCCCTTTTCAGGGCCACTCATAGGTCTCGAAAAGAGAATGACTTTCGATTGCCTACCCCTTTTTAAATTTTTTTTTTTAAAAAAATCCCATGTTAAATTCCCCTTGTCCCTAAAGTAGTAGTTTTTTTTCTCCCATGTTCAATTCCCCTTGTCCCTAAACAAGCCCAAACTCTATTCCCCATGTTCAATTCCCCTTGTCCCTAGACAAGCCCAAATTCTATTCCCATGTTCAATTCCCCTTGTCCCTAGACAAGCCCAAACTCTATCCCCCATGTTAATTCCCCTTGTCCCTAGAGTGGCCCAGCAATTTTCCCCATGTTAAATTTCCATTGTCCCTAGAGTGGCCCGGTGGGGGGGGGGGGTCTGTAATGCTAATTCCCATTGTCCCTAGGGTGGCCCCATTGACTACTTGCAACAAAGTCATCCAGCACCAAGCAACCCCAATCATGATGCGCCAGGATAGGTTGGATCTTTTCTTAAAGAAACTTGAATAACTCGTTGATCATTAGCGCTACACTTGGAAATGGTCAGTCAAAGAACTGTTGTCCCGGTTACTGACGGGAACGCTAATCCTAATATTAGGAATTAAAGTCAAAGCACCCTAGGGGAACTTGCAGTTCTCTACACTCTCAGGCTTGCAAACTCATGGTCCGGCGACTCTTCCTTTTGGAGTCCATGGGTCTGCCGGATGTTGAGATCAGGTAACTGAATGGGTTACTCAGATTTCATTTTTAAAAAATGCTATTTATTTTTGCCTATAAAGCAAACATAAATACTTTAGAAATAATAATAATAGTTAATGACACATATAAATATAAAAAGATCGTCTAAAATATTTTTTCGTCTTCTTCTTTCAACTGTAATACCATATTATTTGCTTGATAGACCACTATCTGAGATTCAAATTTGGTGGAACCTATAAACTAATACTTTAAGAAATTATTTTTAGAATATATCCTTTATGATTTCATTTATAGAAAATATAGTAGTAGTAGTAGTAGTAGTAGTAGTATAAGTAGTTGCAGTAACTCTAATTATTTATAATAATAATAATAATAATAATAATAATAATAATAATAATAAGAATAAGAATAATAATAATAATAATAATAATAATAATAATAATAATTATTATTATTATTATTATTATTATTATTATTATTATTATTATTATTATTATTCATCGAAAGAGAACTAACGAAGAGACAATACGCGGGATTCCATTATATATGCGAAAATACATCATGTTACGCCTATATACAACACAACTAGTTGTCTTCGTATTATTAGTCCCGTCAGTTACTGATAACTAAAAGTAACGATTCAAGATACCTCGACAAGTGGCGTAACTTTGTTCATGCTGACCTAATAATTCCGGATCAAATTATTGTATGTAAAAATTTATAAAAGAAGTCTTTCACATGCCAAACGATGATAATGAGACAAGTTCAGAGAAGAACAAATAAAAGCAAGGGGACAATAAAAAAGAAGAACGAACAAAATAAAGAAACAGTAGAAGAAGGAATGAACGAATGCGAAAGCGATACTCCGGTTCCTTTGCGGTACTACGTTGAGTAATACAACTCCTTTCCATAGACTGCGCTTGCGTTATAGATAGGCGAACCAATCAACGTTTAGATATCAAAACGTTGTGTGCCTATTTCCCGCGAAATGATTGCATTTTCTAGTGTTATGTTGGTAAGATCGAAATTGTGTTATTTAAGACTTGATCATATGTTAATATATGTTTTGCTTACAATGGAATGAAAGTATTTTTATTTGTCGACCGTTTTTAATTGCTATTGTGAGATTTGCTTGAATTTTCATTCAGAACTTTTAGAAGAATTGGGGGGGGGGGGGAGGGATTAAACAGTTGAAATGGCACTGGAATGAATTTGCCATGGACAGAAAAATAAAGTCCAATCGCATCTTTACCCAGTAGCTTCAGATATTCACCACAAACATTGATGGAACCTCTCATTCGATGGGGTTTGAATTCGGACTTGCAACATGAAATTTGCACACCCTCCCGTTTGTTAGTACTTCCCCATATCCTACTATGTAAAATATCGACCCTGCTATTTATGTTTTGTGGATCGAGGTCTTACTGCCTAATTAATGGCGCTGTGTAGCGTGTTCTGCTATCGACTAACATTGTCATTAAAGTCAAATTTTCTGGAATATATCGCACTACGCTTTTATATAAATTGAAGTCATAAAGTTTTTGTCAAACTTTAAGTTCTAACCAGAATATTAGGAGGTTGTAATATGGATCATTTGGGTGCTTGCCATAAATATATTTGAGACAATCCAAACACTCAGTGGAGTAGATTCATCTAGTTGATTTTTTTGTTTCACTGTTCAATAGCCATATGTTTTAAATTTTTTATGGAAGGTATGAAAACCAGTCGAGCATCACAAGAGGCCAACATGGTGGCATTAAAGCATAGCCACTTAGCAGATGGCTAGCAAACTTAAATATTGTTAAATCGATTTATTTCTGCATGAAATCGATATGAAAATTATTTTCTCAGAAATTGCGAGTATTAAAATCGTTATGTCTTTAATCTACTAAACGACGATAAAACTATGCGTTGATGACATTTTAGCTGATATTAGCGATTGCTAGTCACTCGAGAACACACAATCTCACAACTGTCATTTTCAAATATTGTAGAATTGTTTTTAATTGAGTTGTTGAAATAAAAATACAAAAACGAAAGGGCATACAATTCTCTATATTTTATCTGAGACCAACTTCTGGAGTTTTGTTGTATCACGTGACTACCATGTTCACATGTGCTCTATTACGCAGGGAGCATACGATGCAGGTAACCAGACTACTCTGCTTGATGAATCAGACTGGCCAAGTTTCTTGTTGTTCTCGAAATAAAAATGTTCTTTCTGGTTTTTACAAAAGGTATCAGACTTTCATTTAATATAATTTTAATTTTGTACAACAACATTGAAAAGGAGTTTGTTGTTGATATCATGTAACTATTGGACTTGCGATGTCATTGTTTAAGAGTTGTGAAGTCATGTGACTATTAAAACAAATGGCTAATGCTGGGTCAGGTTTCATCTATGCTGAGTTTCGTCTAGTCTTTCAATGGATTAAAGATGTAATGAATATAATACTTTATGGGAAAATAAATAATTTTCCTGGAGATTTCATGTTTGTATAAGTCGATATAACATAGCTTAAATTTGCTAGGGTGCCGGTAAGCTATCTGACAGTGGCGGCAGATACCAAATGTTTTATATGTAATTGCAATGAACCCACACTCTGTCCTGAATGTCCATATGTGAACAGTAGGGTTGGAATATTCAGAGGAAACCTGGATCAGGAAAATGTTGAATCAGTGAGCTGATCTTTGGTGTGAAATTATTACACATTGACTTGTAGCTTGAAGCATTGGTTTCAGATCTTAAATGGACTGTCGGAGAAATGGGAAATTGTCCTCTCTTTTATTATATATAAAGAAACGATAAGAATCCATGTATCAATACAGGTTTGGGGACTGGTTTATTGAACTACAAGAAGACAAGTTGATTTTACAGAAAATTCAGCCCTTGTTTATACAACAGTGTATAATTTTGAAGGACTTTTGTTAAAATTTAAATCAACCCTTTTGTAAATGTCTTTAAATGATGGAATTTTTAACCAAATTATCTTAAGGTGTTTAGGTTGGTTGAAAAATATTGTTTGAGATTTTATTGGCACACACAAATTCAGGGTAAGTTAAGATTCTAATACTTTGCATCTATTGTTTTTTTTTCATACTGTGATAGGAAATGTTTTCTTTGTATAACATGCACATATATTCTAGAATTCTTTGCACATATATTCTAGAATTCTTTAAAATTAAAGGTTTGAAAGGAAACAAAAATATTTATGCTCATGTTGTTTCCACATAGCAACTTAACGCAGGTCAGCAAAGTAAAGTTCGAATTTTTGTATTTTGTACATTGAAATGGTTTTAAATGCCAATTTATAGTAATATAGTCGGATTTGTTTCGTATGACTCATTTTGTGGTTTTGTACATGATCAATTCTTTTCTGACAAATCTGTTTTGGAGTCTTGAAAGAGAAAATCATGTTTTATAATCCAAAATATTCTTTAATTCCATTCAGTAATGGTCATATATTAACCTTGAAGAAATTTATTTCATTGTGGAAAAGACCTGAAAATTTGTGTTTATAAAAGCTTGTGATCCCTTCAGTCCAAACAACACAAATCCCTGTTTATATCCCTGCTGAGCAAGTATGAGCAATTGCAGACTTTTATGATGCACCCATTGCAAATACCTCTAGTTTATTTTTGCTTTTAGATTACCATTACAAGGCAGCATTGAATGAAAATGGTAGCTGTGCCAGGACCAGATGTGAATTTGGCCGTTATTCTGTCAGCGTTGGACTCTAAGACATCCAGCAATGCAGACAAACTGGAGGCTTACACCAGCTGCTGCAGGTGAGTTCTGCCCAGAGGAAGAATATTCCTTATTATTATTAATCAGGACTTTCAACAGAATTTCAGGATGAGGACTCCTGGACTCGTCACTCGTGTAACTCGCTGGCATAAAATTGTGAAACCGTCACTTTAAGAAGGAAAGAAACAGAAAATCAAAAGCACATGCTCGTTATTTTTGTAAAATCAGGATTAAATTACAATATCAGAAAGAAAATATTTGTAAGTAAATATGATACTATGTTTAAATATTTTTTAAAATTCAACAATACTAAAAAAAAAACATGGCCCCGAGTGGTCTGAAGCGCTCTTTGTTACGGATCAATGCCATCTGTCTGCGGCAGTTCGAGTCTAAGATTCAGCCAGTGTGTGTTTGAGAAAGCTTGCCAGTAGCTTCTCATGGGTCGGTGGTTCTTTCTGGGGTTTTCCCGGGTTCTTCCTCCAACATTAATATTGGCCGCCATATACTGCCTATCATGTGCTGAAAAATGTCGTTAGACCCCAGAACAACAACAACAAGAAAAACCCAAAAATAAACCACAATAATAAATTGTCAACAGTCAGTTTCAGTCCCAAGATTAAACACTGGGAATATTGTGAAGTTTTCTCTACATTTAAAAAACATAGACTCTTGCATGGGTATTAGTAAATACCTGGAATTGACGCAGTACCGTATATTTAAATGTGAATTACCATCATCATATTAAACAAGTGGAGGGCTGAAAAACATGCCATGCAGCATATGTGCAAAACAGTGAATTCAGAATAAATAAGTTAATTATTAAACACTGTTAATTCATGTTTGTGTTTGTATGCTTGTTTAATTTCAGCCATCTGCGTGAAGATGAACTCAGCTTGTTTAGTTTGGATATTACAAAGAATGTCAGCAAGCTTTGCTCCATCATAAAGCGGGATATTTTATTATCATCACCAGAGGTTGCCCAGGCAGCTCTGCAGGTGCTTGGAATTTGTCTGCACGATAAAGAGATTGTCAGGTAATTATAGAAGAACTACATGAATATTTTATTGCTTTTATATAGCTTGTCGTACAAAAGTATTGTTTTTATAATCTCATGTCTTTTCTAAGCAAACAAAATCCTCATTTTCTTGATATGTCCGGTAATAATGTATCATGGGAGTTGTTAGGTTTAATATTTAATTTACCAAACCGCACTAGAGAATGCTGAAGGTGACAATGAATCATTCCAGAAAGACAGAAAAAACTACTGTTGATTGAAAATAATGGGTCGTATGCCTTTGTTCCCAGATTTTTGCTGTTGAAACAGGCAGGGTTGCATAAATGCGGTAGGGGGATACATTTCTTAATAAAGGAGCATGGGTAATGCACAAATTATCAATAAATCAAAATACTGTTACTTTAATATGAACAATTTCAGGAAAAAGTTGTGAATTATGAAAGAAAATACTAGTGATGGATTATAATTTAAATTGAAATGGAAATTTTGGACCATTTTGTAATCAAACACATCATTCTTTTTTAATGCAAGCTTTGGCAGTTATTTGGGAAATGTTGGTAGTGAGCCATAACAGTTACAGATCATTTTCCCAGCATATTCAAGGTAACAATGCTAGCTATGTATATGCCCTTCAGAAAGAAGCACAATCAATATTGATACAAAGAAAGGAGAGTATGCTTAGAATTAATAACAGATTAATGCTTATACAACTAGAGATGACATCTGTCAGAGATGTTGATTTCAGTAGAGCTATAAGAAAGTGGAGCATGATGAAAGAGACATATTGAAGTTTAGATAAATATTGATCTATGTCTGTTTCTTCCTCCCCCTCCTTTACCTTTTGATAAAGGGGGAAGTCTCCCTTAATATAAAATCCTCTCTTTTTAAACTGTTGCATCATGTTCTTTTGGTGTATTTTATAATGGCAACGTGTGCATCAGGGCTCTTCCAGCCACTGAATTTTGTCGTAAATATCAACACACTAATTGATCTACACATTTTCCCATTCAATGGGTGGCTGAAGCAAGTCTTTAAATTTTGCTGCCCACCTTTTACATGCGTACAGAGGACTACCACCTGATTGATTTTTTGCATTCCCAGAAATAAAATTGACATCCAAATACGCATGATTTAGCAGTTTTGAGACTTCTGCTCTGAAAACTTGCAGAATCAAAAGTTTGACAAGCCCTTTGCATGTCAAAGGTTTACAGAAACATGGCAGCTTATACTCTGGATAAATCATTTCTAAACAGTTAACTGCCCAGTCTCAGTATTAATGGTAATGAGAGAGCATTTGAAACAAATAAACCTGTTCTACAGTTACGTTTCTGAATGGAAGATCTTGTATAGGGACATAAAGTATTGTATGTGTGTACTTCGCAGAATATGTTGAATGAAAACTTTTCATTAATTAAAATGCTTCTCATTCAAACAACATATAAGGGTTTACAATTTATTATTTTGTCTAATTTAAAAGATCCAACCCATCGCTAGAGACAGTCATCTGGCATGTACAGCCAATCACATGTATAGGAACATGTACCTAATCCATGTATGCTTGCTGAATAGTAGAATGTGTACTGTGCCTGATTGTAGACTTGTTTGTGCCTCGTGTTTGCATGTAAATAACTTTGCAAGATTTAATTTCTTTTTTTTTAAGGCAAGTAGAGCACATTGATCCAGGATATGGGTATAGGTGGGAGTTCAAAATTTCAGAGCGCTGTTCTCTAGTAATCTTGTTACTAGTTGAGTATTGTGGTTCTTCTTACTTGACTTAAAACCCCGTTCTTGAAATGGCCTACAGTCGTACAGGCCTGTTGTCTGGTGCATGAATTTCAAAGTAAATTTTTATCAAATCGTTGTGTTCATGCTATTTTGTTGATGTCTCAGTTGAGCTGTATGTAAAAGTAATGATCTCAGTTGATCTATTTGTAGAAATAATCTATATTTGGGTAAAAGTAGTGAAAACATGTATGATTGAAATCTCATACGAGTTATGCAGACACTGTTGAGGGTTTCTGTTAAATATGTGTTGGAATGTTATAGCTGATAGATCAGCCATGATTGAAGTTTCAAAGAGAATGAAAAATCATTGACATTGGATTTGGGGATGGCAGCATACACAGAAATACAGCTGCTGGTGATGCATTGGAGGAGAAATGGATAGTCTGACAGCAACACACACCCCCAAAAACAAAGTCGTAACACAGAATTTGGCTGCGATCTTAGTATTTGGAAGGGTGAAAAACAATATCTATACCCCATACAGACATATGCATACTCTTGCATGCCTAGGGGTAAATGTGGATGACATACCCCCAATAAATTTTTGACAGCATCTCTGTATGTTGGCCCTTTTCCAGAGTTCATTTACTACCCTGTTATTATCTACCTTTTGGGTTTAGGGTAGTAAAATAGAGATTAACACGCATATACCCAAGCGTGTGCCAACATGCACACATACTTTCTCTCTCTCTCTCTCTCTCTCTCATTTTCACAGGGATGCAGATTAATCCTTCTGTTCCATTCTTCATGTCATTAAGGAACCAGGGTTGATGGCGTCACCTTTTTTTGACCATAGAATCTTCTTGCGACTGTTCATGCACTAAAGGTTCTGGGCTCATTGAAGGAGTTGGATTTATATAAATAATGTGACTTATTTTTGTTATGCTTTTGTTTTGTTTTTTTTTTGCACACCAAAATGTTGTGTTGATATGCATTACAGTCGTGCACTTTATTATTCTCTCAGGCACCTTAGTGTTGCTGAAGCAGGGGAAGTAATCAGTGGACTGTACCAGTGTGTACAAAAGACAGATGACAAGACAACATGTACTCGTGCATTATGGTGTATAGGGAAACAGAGCCTTCCTGAGGAGGTTATTCAGAAACAGGTATATTGTGACATTTGAGAACTAATCCTGTATTTTTCCAGTTGCTTTCTATTTTGACAGATCCTTCTATCGATCAAAATTGTCATTTAAAATTCTCAGCAGTACTATTTTAAAAAATTCTTGTCGCTAGACAAGACAATTGTTTTGAAATAGTTCATTTTTGACCGATTCTATGGTACCTTCATAAAGACATCATACCTTCACACCTTATTCTTTCAGCTACATTCATTTAACATAAAGGGCAAAAAATTTGATATCTAGAGGTAAATTAACTTGAAAAATATATGTACAGTCAAACCCAGTTATCTTGATTACATCGGGGGTGTCAGAAAAATTGACATAACTGGTCCGGAATTATCCGGGCTTAGTTGACAAATTACTGATGAACTGATTATGCATCTGAAAAATAAAAAATAAGGAGTTTTGTTTCTAAAAACATGGAGATTTTAATGCACCATATAAATAATAATTCTGTCATTATTATTTATTAAATTACAATATCAGAAAGAAAATATTATAAAAACTGTTGATATAGAATTTTTTTAATGGTGTCCAGAAGGCGATGCGGGGAAAATAAGCTTCTAGAAAAGTGTTAATAATCAACACAAGAATAAAAAGGAGTACTCAGATTCTTGTAAGTAAAAGCTGGAAAGGACACAATTATGTTTTTTGGACATCATGTGCCAATTTGAGTAAGACTTGTGACGGGAGATATGATTGCTGTTGTCATGTGAAATGGAAAAGGATTTCCAAAAATTATGTCAAGTTGAGAGATAGCAACAGGCCATTGAGCTGCACTGAGTTTGGAACTAGAGTTTGTGCAACTGTACTAGTGTAAATAAAGTCTATGCATACTTTACATACTTTTTGGTTGAACATAATGTTTATTGTCGATGCGTTGATCTTTTAATTATGTTTTCCAGCTTTACAATAGCAATTATTGATATTTTGTTACACCTTACTGAAAATATGTCAATCTTATTGGAAAAAAATCAACTGCCTTACTGAGACGGACGCATTACGGTTGGCAGGTCTTTTGTCAGTTGAATTGATTAAAATGCAGTAAACTGAGGGCTCTTGTACGAAAACATCCTTATGGGACCCCCAAACCCGCCTTAAATAATTTTCACCAAAAAGCATGTCTGTACATAGTATATTCTATCTTCTCTTCACAGCTGGATTCAATCTTAAGTGCATCAGAGCAAGCTATTGAAAAGTGGAATGGTCAGTCTATCACAGTTGACCATGAAGTGGTCAACACAATTGGAAGGTGAGTTGATGCTAGCTCAGTGTTTACTAATAGCAGGTGATTTCTTAATCTTTTGATGAAACAGTGAACATTGGATTATTCTAACAATTATTTTTATTTTATATGTGACGATGTGTGTGAGATGGAGGGCAGGAGTGTAAAAGAGCATCAGCAGCTTCATCTGGAAATAACTTGTTATAAAATATAAATAGTTCAATATAACTCTGTCCATAGGAGTCGAGAGCATTTCACCTTATAGTGAGGCCATTTTACATTGAAGTACTTAACATGCCAGTGGCCAAGTAGTCTAAAACACTCGCCTTTATGGATCACTGCCATCTCATCTCAGCCCAGTTAATCGGGTTTTAGACTTGTGAATTAATCACCACCTTAATTATATACTATCATGATAAGTATTTATACTTTTAATTGGTGTCTCTTTCATACCCAGGATGTGTATACATTGTATATTCCAGATTAATGGAGCAAGTTCCCAGTCAGATGGGTGCACATGCACTACGATGGTTTGTGCTGCTGCTTCCCCACGTGGTTCATTCAGCCATCAAGATCCGTGAGCGGGCATTGGAGGTCCTAGAATCAGCTGTACCCTGTCTACAAAGGCAGCAAAATCAACAGAAAGAAGTTTCAGCCCATATTGTTGGGGAATTCAAAACAGTATGTCAGATATAATATGTACTTTGAAGCCTTACTCTGCTTAAGAAAATCGTGCCTGAAACATTCTGTACATCTAAAGGTGATTCAGGATATTGAGTTTTGTTACAAGTTTAAAAGAATTTTAAACACTGAATGAACACCTGTGCATTGAGAGAAGACATCAAATTGTTTTTAATTGTCATGGTGCACACTTACATGGGTCCTTTATGAAATTAATATTGCACAGCCGTACTTTGCATATGTTGAGGACAAAATTTTGCAAATGAATTTTATACTCATCTAATGATGTAAGACCTTTCAGTTTCATTGAAATGTTTTCATGATATTGAAGCATCTTGTGTTCTGGAAAAACATCGCATCTTGCATAATGGATCATCATGTTAAATCCCATTAAACAAAATCCATGGGACTGTTGCTCACAAACATGGATATTTTCTTCATCAATTTAAAAATTAGTTAAGATATAGAGATTTAGAAGTTTTCAGCTTTTCATATAAAATGTGTTTTTTTCAGAAACTAGTTAGCTACAAATGTGTCTCTGCAAAACTGTTTGATTAGTTGTCTGTCCTTTTTTTCTTCAGAAAATTGCTACTGAGTTGAATAAGCTTTTTGCTGGGCGCCAGGAAATTTTTGTGTTAAAATGCTGGAGTGTCTTGATTCAGCTATCGGGTGAGGTAAGTGTTTCTCTTTAGTCCTTAAAATGAAAAAAAAGTCTCATATTTGGACAGTTTGCCTCTGAGTTTAAAACATAGTGAAAGCATAATGAAATTCTTGGTAGTGACTTTGCTTGCAGAACATTGATGGTTGGCTCTGAACTACAGACCTTCAGAATTGGAAAATGTAGATCTGGACTACCATTTCCCATATCTTACAGATAATTCGCCAAAAAGTGAAGGATTTTCGAAGATTCATTTTATTCACAGTCACCATGTAGACTGCATTTAGTTTCAAAGGAAAACAAAAAATTGTCGGACAATTTTATATAAACATACTGACATTATTTAACTAACGCTCAACTTTCACGGAAATAGTTGTGGACATTCAGATATGTTCCTTTTCAGTGTATCTTTTTGCTGAATTTTATGATTCATACAAACTTGGACATCCCTAGAATTTGAGGTTTTGCCTTGAAAGTATTTTTTTAAATATAAATATAATTGAAATGTCCCTGAATATGTTAAAAAAATGCCATGAACTCAAATGAGCCCAAAACTCCTTTAATTGTTTTGAAGGATTGCAGATTTGTTAAAATGTCTCACTGAATATTGCTTTTTATATTCATACTTTTTTATATATATGCATTTTCCAAAATTGATAAATGAATGGCTCTGGTTGTATTGGATTAAATGGCACACAACATGGGTAATTACCAGATGGAGTAGCATTGTTTTGGTGTCGTAGCATGCTAATTGTTTTTATTTTCCCACATTTGTATCCATTAATGCAGTGAAAAAATAAAAGCGTTCAGTTTTTGTAAGCAACGTTACTGTGAGAAGATAAATATTCTACTTAAGCAGTTTTGATAAAAGTGGATTCATTTTCCCATTGTGCTCAAAGCAATTTGTCTTACTACTACATGGTTTTGGTAAATTCCATGTTTTTGATTGGAAATGTATTTTGAACTTAGTCAAATGTAACATGCATCTAAAAACAACTGGGTATGATCAGAAGAAATATTGACTTTGTCATTCAATCAATTACACTAGTATAAATTTGTGATTTATTTAAGAAACATGCAGTTGTCCATATTCAGTTTTACATAAAATTACCTTAAAAGTCTTTTGAACACTTGTTTTCACTTTGAAGATTTTCATTCGTGATCAGCTGTTGATTGGTTTTCTCTAAGTATGCATCGTTATTTTAGACGAAAAATATTTGGCTTGATCTTTATCTTTCAAAAACTTTCTCCAGATTCATCAGTTACTTCAAAATATGTGGTATTGTGTGCTTTTGATCTGTAAAATAATGTTTGCTTTTTGCATTATGGGTCAGGCTGCAAAAGTAAATGTTTTTTTGCTGGGTTTTTTTTTCGTAGCTGTTTTGTTGATTCTTATCATAATATTTTGATGTTTAACAAGTGCTGTATATTTGGAATTACTCATAAACTACTATATATAAAAAATGGATGGTTTTGTTTAGATTGTTGTGCTGATTTCAGTTGGGTTTTTTAGATGCAGAAATGGAATATTTTTGTGTGTGTTGCTGTGATGTTTTTATTTGTATTTCAGAAATTTAAAGCATAGTCATTAATTTTTCCAGCACAGTAAAGTTCCTTTTGTATACTTATCTGTTTTATGACATAGTATGGTCTTGTATCCCATAAAAAATTGTTTTATAACTATTTCCAGTCTTTTGTCGAGTCTGTTGTGCTTCTTGTAGCACATTGTGTATTAAAATATGCACAGAAAATGTCTGTTTTATACTTGAAAATATTGTCTGAAGCTAAATCCACATGATGCACTATTTTTTTTAATAGGAATTTCACCATGGAAGTGCCATTAACCATATCCTGCCCATTGTTGAACTAGGCTTTAAAAGTTCCACTGCAGAGGTAAAAGTGGCAGCTTTCCAAGCTTGGCAGCAGCTGATTGACAACTTTTCAACCAACCCAAGTAAGACTAATGTGGTATATCGGTCTTTTCAAGTTCTGTTTCTGTTACCCAAAAAATCCTTCAGCCTATTTAAGGGTCTGTTTCAGGGGGCCAAAAATTAGGTCCACAAAGGCATGTCTTCGAGGGCGGGGA
The DNA here is from genome assembly GCA_028554795.2 of Sinohyriopsis cumingii. Lineage (NCBI taxonomy): Eukaryota > Metazoa > Mollusca > Bivalvia > Unionida > Unionidae > Sinohyriopsis > Sinohyriopsis cumingii. Next base: position 41,999,994 of record CM068841.1, on the reverse strand, counting down.
AATGGATAAGAAGGAATACATTTTGGTAACCATCTGATTTTTTTTACTAATAGTCCAAACGTGCCTTGTGGTATTCATAATTAGTTTCTGAATTTAGTTTTTGTGTCTCTTTGTCAATCCGCGTCTCTGTTTTCCAGATCATATCCCTCAGACCTCAAACTGTTCAAGATATCCCAGAAAATTGGTACACTTGTTGGACTAATACTGTAGGATGTATTTTGCTGTTCATCATTCACTGACCATTCATACTTTTATTTCTGGAACAAAACTTGTGCCTATCATTTCCCTATTTATAAATCTGAATTTCCTGTATATGAAATCTCATACAAATCCTTCTATCACCATGCATGTACTTGGGAAATTTGACACTTGTCAAGCAAGTTGCATAGTGGTGTCAAAGAGGTGGACATTTTCTGTTACTATGGAAGTAAACTAGCACATACAGTATACAAGTGCTGCCATAATAATATATGAAGTGAGTGCAGTATTAGTACTACCACATATATAAATTGAGTGCAGTATTAGTACTACCACATATATAAATTGAGTGCAGTATTAGTACTACCACATATATAAATTGAGTGCAGTATTAGTACTACCACATATATAAATTGAGTGCAGTATCAGTACTACCACATATATAAATTGAGTGCAGTATCAGTACTTGCACAAATAGTACACAGAATGATTGATTGGCAATGAGGTAGATTCACTAGGGGTCTTTACATAAGTGGATGACTCTGGCCTTGAATTTTAAAAATGTTTACGGCAAATTTTGTCGTGTATATAAGGAGATTTTTTTCCCCACTGAAAATTCAATACAGGCAGAGTTGGGGGCATTTTATAAGAGCAACATAAAGATTTAATAAATTTGACCCTAGGCATCACCCGCTTTGTTTCAAAGTTACAATCCTTGGATTGAGCTGCAGATTTGATAATTGTTTTGTGCCAAGTAGAGTCCTATATTCAGTTAACTGCATGTTTATTTTCCGTCCCATTAAAACCTGTTCAGTTGTGGAGATCCTGTGTTAGCACTAACAGAACTCTGTCTCCACTTAAATAAAGGCCAAAGTTGATGAATTATCAGTATTGTTGGGTAATGGGTAAATTGTTACTTCTGAATTGCTAAGCTTCGATCATTTCACCAATATGGTGAAGGATTCAAGTTTAAAACTGGACTAAAATTTGAATTTATTGTGTCAGAGAAAAGGTGCATGACTGGGAGAGGAATTCAGTTAGCTGTGTGGGATGGTCCCAGGCATTTGAAAAAACTTCCAAGTAATGGAAAGCCCTTGTGCAAGATTGGAGTATAATTTAAATGAGTTGGTTTTGGAGCATCATCAAAATGAACTAGAAACACCATTAAATTGAAGGCCCTTTCTGCAGCCAGGAATAGCATTTAGGAATTGAATTTCATCTGGGTGCACTTTTTATGTGATGTCACAGGCTTGCACATAGACAACATATTCACATAACCCAGAAATTGCCTGTTAGTGTTGATGAAAAAATTGATCGTTTATTCAAAAGTTGTTAAAAATGAGAAGAATTAGAATGATCATGACCTTGTACACACTGGAAATAGAGGAAAAAAACTTTGTGACAAATTCTGCTGTACACACATTTGGGGGTGTAGCTGACAATAAGCACTTCGCAGAAATGAGAAACGGCATTTCACTGTTGGTATTAAGTTCTTTAGCAAATGGCACGAAACTGAAGTTGCTGCTTGTGTCTAAACACTAAGCTGTGCCAAAAAAAAATGATCCCATGTGAAGTTGTAACTGTAAACCCTGAGGGAGGGGTAGATAAGCAATTTGTTCATCTGTATTGAGAAGGCAAAGAAGCACCGTGTTGTTGAAGCCCAAGACATTGTTTGCGTGTGACATTTCAAGCCTATTAAATGTTGTCTTTGACCTAGAAGATGCAGCAACATTAAACATATCAAGCTGTCATCCCAGGTGGATCCATGTATATACTGCAACCATTGTTTTTTTTTACATAATATGACATTTTGTTTTTACCTAATAAGTCATTTTATATTTACGTAATAAGTCGTTTTGTTTTTGCTTAATAAGTCATTTTATTTTTACCTAATAAGTCATTTTGTTTTTACCTAGTAAGTCATTTTATTTTTACCTAACAAGTCATTTTATTTTTACCTAATAAGTCATTTTATTTTTACCAGATGAGCCATTTAAGGCAAATGTATAAAATCAGTGACATAGTTGGATTGTAGATTGGCCTAAAGAAAAAGGCAGTAAATTTGATCCGTCTGGAGTTAATTTAATGTCATGGTGGGTGAGTAATGCAGAGGTGAAAATTACTTTGTAGTTGGTTTTCAAGACATTTGAGAAAGGTGGAATTTCGTTTGCAGTATATGGTATGAAGGATGAAGAACTTGTTACTTGAGACAAGACCAGCACCTAAGTAAAATGACATTAAAACGAGGAATCGGAATGTAATGATGTTTATTATCATCAGATAATTGTATAGGATTGTAGAACTTGATTTGGTGACTAAAGCAATGAAATTGAATTTCTGTTTGAACTGGATATTAGACTGTGACATAGGTTACTGTGATTACCAAAAGTGTGGGGTTGTGTTTTTTTTTGTTTATTTATAAGATGTTTTGAATTAACTTATTCTGTTTTTGTGTGTGTAATAATTAGAACATGATTGTGTCATCCATATGTTTTTTTATACACTTGCTTCTTTTCACTTTAGAAATCCTAACTGACCCTAAAAGAATTAAATTGATTATGCAAGTCTTCAAAATTAATAATGCCAAGATGGAGTTTATTGCCATGGAGAAACTGAAGGTGTGGTGGCATTTTGTTTGGTTGCTTGGCAGCAAGCTTTCAGCTAACTTTGATCAGGTAAGTACAGTGTAGTGCTTTAAGATTTGAAATAGCATTCATTTTAGTACAGGGTGATTCTGAGTTACATAAGATCTTTGTTATCTATACCATGTAATATCTTGGGGGTGGGGATCATGCAGTATTGCTCAGCCAGTCATGACAGTGGAAGTTGTCACTTCTTGAGCAGTTTGAACAAAGTTACTGTTGATGATATTGTCACCACCACATGCAAATATCATTCAAAAGAAGTTGGATATAGCGTGTAAATTGAAATAAAGTTACCTTCTTTGGGAATTTATTTACTTTTAAACTGTTGTGAGAATTTTCCACAATAATCTAGAGCTCTGGAATCATGTTTATGTTGATACGTTATACCAACCAGTGTTGCACAAGTTTGTTAGTGGGACTAAAGACTGAGCAATATTACAGCAGAACGTTGGACCATATATATAATGATGCCAAGGATCATTTTGATGTCTACAGACATAGAGTAAATAATTTATCAAAGGATCTTTTTGCAATACATTAATAAAATCTTCATTTTCATGATTTTTAGAGCATGTTTTATTATAATTTGGGAAATGTTCATGGTAGGGAATTGGGGAGGGTTTTGGGCACAGCAGCAGAGATACTTTCTATGTTCAATTAGTTTACATTAGAATTGATTCTCTACCTTTCTGATTTACTGTTATAACTGATTTATCATTCTGCCAATAGCACCTTACCATACAGTAACTACAGTATGTGTACTATTTATAGATGAACCTGTCTTGGCAGTGATGACTAGAAAATATTACGACTTTTCCCATCCACAGAAAAAGTGTAACTTGCTTGCAAAAACAATGAAAATTGATATTTACAATGAATTTGCAGTAAAAATGTACTCTTTATCTCCACTGTCCTTCAAAGAAAATCCCTTGTTTTATCATTTAAATTAATGTTTATTGCATTGACAAACAAGAATTCATTCTAAGTGTTTGTAACTTTTTCAGAATGAATTTTAATTAAGCATGTTATCATTGCTTCATAATGTACCAATTTCCAAATGACAGAGTTATGAGAAAACTCCAATGGATGCCTGAATAGGTTATGAGACTTTCTAATTAAATCCAGAGTTAAAGTACTTTGAACTTTAATCCAAACTTTGGCAGCGAATTTGTTGCTTAGAACTTGTTCTAAACTAAAATAAAGCCCTTAATCTGATTTTGCAGGTTGCAGCTCCGTTAATCCAGTTTTGTGTTGGTGGTTCAAAGTTGGGATCATATAGTGCCCCAACTACGCCAAGTAAGTACCAGATTTCCGTATGAGGTAGAAGTCTGTAAGGGCTTTTCAGCCATAGCAGAGGCTGATGGTCTTCAACAGTTGCTTGCTTGGTTAACACATTAATTTATATATCTCTACTAGTCACTGACCAGAAGAACCTACGGAATGGTCCATTGTTCATCATCTGATTGTACGAGTTTGTTATCGCTACTCCTCCCCAACTGCTTTAGATGATTTCTACAAGTTTTTACATTCACATTCATCCCAAGGTCCTAATTGAACAGTTTTCATCTCACCATCAGGAATTGTGGCATTAATGAACTGATAGCAGTGTAAAAGCCTTGTATGCATTCCTACATGTTGGATGCAGATGTGTCAAGCCCAGGATTTTTTATTTACCATTTGTTTGCAATATCTTGTAGGAAGAGTCGTACACAACAGTAAAAGCCCAGTAACACCTCAACTCAACCTGAGTAGTACATGCTCCCAATGGCCCGTGTTCCCAGCCCTGCAGTTGAAAGGCTGTGAAGTGCTTGCTCATTTTCTTGGAACTCTTCCAGCGGATGTGGACATACCACAGCACATCTTTTCATTAGGTGGGTAAATTGAATCCGGTGTGAGTTAGCAAGACAGGTTTAATTAAATGTTTGTATTTTTGACAGTCTGTATACTAAAATGATATTCATTTTATCATTTAATATTTGTACGTTAAGTTAAATGATGCAAATAAATGAACAACTCGGTTTACATGTAGATGATCTTGGGTCAAGGTTGAACAGAACATAATTTTTTCATAATCATTTCCTCACAAATCTTTTAAGTAATTAATCGTTCTTAACATTGCGTGCAATTTACCTTTCAAAAATGTGTATATAAAAAATATAGCATATTGATAATTTCTTCCATTCATAGATTTTAACAGACAATTTGAGATTTTGGAGTTGGACATTTTAAAAGAAAGATTCATGTTGATTTAAGCAGTTTTGCTTACTTCCGTCCATCAAGTAAGCTGACTTCATTTCCAATATTTCGAGAACCTAGTACAGTTGATTCTGAGCCTTTTGCACCCATGGTCTGCTTCCATTTATTCTGTATATGGCTTTTGTATCATGAACAGCAGGTCTACCTCCCATAAGTGGGCTGCAAACAGTAGAAGAACCTATGATCTAGTACATAAACATCATTGTAACTTTATACGTTCTTACATGGTACACATTTTGATGTAGAGGTTGGTTTAGGCATTATTGAGATTAAGGCAAGGGGGATCTTCCAACCCCGTATAAGTAACTACTTGTACACTGCTAAAATTGGGGATTTAACTGCTGAATGCAAGGTGTGGTATTTAAATTGCTACCAGGTCTATTTCATGTTGTGCAGTTATGCAGATCACACTAATTTCTAAAACATATGCACAGAAATTGAGCATAATGTTTGCAAATCCTGCCTTTGAATTCCTATCTTTTTTGAAGTGAAGGTGGGTGGAGCATTTCACCCAATATCATTCATTTTTTTAATTGACCTAGCCACTACTTCTATATTTTGCTGAAATGACAGCATTCATTTTTATTGAGCTGACCTTGTCAAGCAGTCACTTTGGCATTGATATGCGTGCTTTTCTCTACATCTGTATGTTCAGCCACACCAGAGGATAAATTAATTTGGAAGTTTTTTAGATTAAGCTCAGTGTTGCAAGTTTTTTTTTTTTTTACCTTCTTGCTCAATAAAATGCAGGGGCCCCGAGTGGCCAAGTGGTCTAAAGCGCTCTCCGTTACGGATCACTGCCATCTCACCTCTGCCTGCGTGGGTTCGAGTCTCAGATTCGGCCAATGTGGGTATGTGAGAAAGCCTGTCAGTAGCTTCTCGTGGGTCGGTGGTTCTTTTCTGGGTTTTTCCCGGGTTCTTCCTCCACCATTAATACTGGCCGCCATATATAGCCTATTGTGTGCTGGAAAATGGCGTTAAACCCTACAACAACAACAGTAAAATGCAGGTCCCTTGTTTTCATCTGATGACAGAATTGATACAGTATTTGGTTATTTATATCCCTTCATAGCATACTCTTATTATTATTTATTATTATCATTATTATTTATTATTATTATACTTATTTATTATTATTATAATTATTTATCATTATTATTTGTCATTATTTATCATTCCATTGCAGATACCTTGCAGCATGATGTTATATCAGGGCCAGCTTTTTTCCTCAAACAAGCATCACTATTGATCTCTTCTGCAACAGAACTGATTATAAACATTGGTGCAGACATTCCAGGTGTGAATGAAGAATATTTACCTATTTGTATTTTATATATTGTCTGTTGAACATGCATCAGTAGTTTTGTTTTTTTGGGAGATCATATCAGATTGAGACTTCCCCAGTGGCCTAGTGGTTAGAGCATCTGCCTTGGATGCAGGAGGTCGTTGGTTCGATCCCTGTCTAGGCATAATAAAGAATTATTAAAATGGCAGTAACAGCTGCCTCACTTGGTGCTCAGCATTAAGAGGTTAGTGTTATGACTGATTGGCCTGGTGTCAGGATAATGTGACTGTGTGGGACATCATGCTATATGTCTGCGGCACGATGCCACAGTGCTAAACATCACTTTAAACTGTGACACTGCTGACATAGTAGCGATATGACTGAAAAATTGTTAAAGCTACATTAAAAATCTTAGTCACACATGCATTTTCTTGCAAGTTAGATAAATAAGGGAATTCAAACCATAGCCATTTAAGTGTTTCTAACCAAATTTGAAAATTTCTACAGATTATTAATAATATTGTCAGTTAATATACTCTACTTCCTGGGTAAAATTGTTTTGATATAGTTCTGAGATAATTTATGAGTTCATTGTAAATACAGTTTTAATATTTATATTTCTGTCTTAAATACATTATTTATGCTTTTTTTGTCTGTATGTCTATCTTTTAATGTTTGTTTGTCAGACCCATAATGTCTTTAATGGTTTGAGAGATTTTCAACAGACTTTGTCCAAATATATATTGTAACTAGAATGTGTGTCTGATTCCATAGCCAGGCGTCCTGCCTCATGGCCTTGATGGGGGAAAGTGCACAGTAGGCTTGCCCACTGCCACAAGTCAAGGTGTTTACAAGGGAGAATGTCATGTATTCTTGTTTAGAGTACAGTATTTGTACCACTGAAGATGCTGTAATGAATCTTTGCCACAAGTACACAATAAATGATGACCTATCCACAGCACTATAAAAGATGTTGACTTACCTTAAGGTGCACGTCACAGCAACTAGAAAATATGATGGCCATCCTTAAGGTGCATGTAACTGCAACTATTAACTTTTGATCAGTGAAGATGATTGAATTAAACTTTAACCAGTTTTATATCATGACCATATGGTGTGGCACACCATGAGCATCTCTCCTGCCTCAAGGTCAAGTTCACAGAAAGGGAAAATATAAAGGTGACCTCTAATCATATACAGGTATAACATCTGAGCCAGTGTTGGTATTTTAATGAAACTGCTGCCCGTTGTATATCTTGATTTGACATCGTCTTTTGTATTGTCATAGCCCTTGTCTCAAAGTCAAGTCATAGCCCTTGCCTCAAGGTCAAGTCACAGCCCTTGTCTCAAAGTCAAGTCATAGCCCTTGCCTCAAGGTCAAGTCACAGCCCTTGTCTTGAGGTCAGGTTTCCTAATCTTTAAGCATTACCCACGTCCACACTCAGACTTAAAAAACATTGAAGGACCAGGTCATTAGTAATGAAGAAAAAAACAATAACACAGGCATGACATGTGCCGTTAATACATCATTTGTTCTCTCTTGTTTTTCGTGTCTACACATCTTGATGAGAAGCATTGGGATTATGTTGCCCAGTCTGAATGGATGAGCTTTGGTTCAAAATATCACTCATTCCTGCTAGCCATATAATATTTAGACTTCCGAGTTGGGGATGTGATTGACAGTGTTCTGCAGATGGCTTCATCCCCTGGTTGTTGGGGTGGAGTTGGGACAGACACATAAGTATGTATTTGCAGGGTAGTGGTAAGTGGGAAAAGTTGGGGATGGTACTGCTTTGCTCAGTGAATCCCCAAGGGGTACAAGATTGATAGTTTAAAAAAATCCCCTTGATATCAGAACTAGTGGTCAGAGTGAATATAATCATACTTTGGTGTTCAAACTTGAGGTCAAATAAAAGATTTGGGGGTCTCTGCTCAAATGAGGCTAAAGGGAAATAACTGTTTGCTGCAGACATTTTATTATTTATTTTTATGTGAAAAGGAAAGACATTTCTCATAATTACAAACATTCCTGATACGAGCAAATCTTTGAAAAAATTTCATGGCTTTTCGTCAGATGGACTGCTGTATCATATCTGGTTCTCCCTTGTGGCCCACATGAAGAATGCTATTGAAAACTCCACAGCCAATTCAGACATGCGAGATGCTGTGACCTTGTTCCTCACCCAGTTTCAGGTCATCGTTCTCAGTAGGGTCCTGCCAGCATCAAAGATAATGGTAATTTTATATATTCATTTCTTATTTGAATATTGAACATTATATTAATATTTTGGAGCCTTGATACTTGAGTGACATTTGTGACATTAGCCTTGCTACCTGAGTGACATTAGCCTTGACACTTGAGTGACATTAGTGACATCAGCCTTGCTACTTGAGTGACATTAGTGACATTAGCCTTGCTACTTGAGTGACATTAGTGACATCAGCCTTGCTACTTCAGTGACATTAGCCTTGCTACTTGAGTGACATTAGTGACATCAGCCTTGATACTTGAGTGACATTAGTGACATTAGCCTTGCTACTTGAGTGACATTAGTGACATTAGCCTTGCTACTTGAGAGACATTAGTGACATTAGCCTTGCTACTTGAGTGACATTATTGACATTAGCCTTGCTACTTGAGAGACATTAGTGACATTAGCCTTGCTACTTGAGTGACATTAGTGACATTAGCCTTGCTACTTGAGTGACATTAGTGACATTAGCCTTGCTACTTGAGTGACATTAGTGACATTAGCCTTGCTACTTGAGAGACATTAGTGACATTAGCCTTTCTACTTGAGAGACATTAGTGACATTAGCCTTGCTACTTGAGTGACATTAGTGACATTAGCCTTGATACTTGAGTGACATTAGTGACATTAGCCTTGATACTTGAGTGACATTAGTGACATCAGCCTTGCTACTTGAGTGACATTATTGACATTAGCCTTGCTACTTGAGAGACATTAGTGACATTAGCCTTGATACTTGAGTGACATTAGTGACATTAGCCTTGCTACTTGAGTGACATTAGTGACATCAGCCTTGATACTTGAGTGACATTAGTGACATTAGCCTTGATACTTGAGTGACTTTAGTGATATCAGCCTTGCTACTTGAGAGACATTAGTGACATTAGCCTTGATACATGAGTGACATTAGTGAATTAGCCTTGATACTTGAGTGACATTAGTGACATTAGCCTTGATACTTGAGTGACATTAGCCTTGCTACTTGAGAGACATTAGTGACATTAGCCTTGCTACTTGAGTGACATTAGTGACATTAGCCTTGCTACTTGAGAGACATTAGTGACATTAGCCTTGCTACTTGAGTGACATTAGTGACATTAGCCTTGCTACTTGAGTGACATTAGCCTTGCTACTTGAGTGACATTAGTGACATTAGCCTTGCTACTTGAGTGACATTATTGACATTAGCCTTGCTACTTGAGAGACATTAGTGACATTAGCCTTGCTACTTGAGTGACATTAGTGACATTAGCCTTGATACTTGAGTGACATTAGTGATATCAGCCTTGCTACTTAGTGACATTAGCCTTGATAGTTGAGTGACATTAGCCTTGATACTTCTGTTATTAGCAATAAGGGATGCCTCAAAAGATTTTGGTTATGTACCATTGAATTTACATATGACTGGTTTCTTTTGGCATTAAAAATGATATTTACATAGAGCAAAGTTCTTGTATCTTTAATTCCTTTTTTTTCTTTCCCAGAAAATGTTCCAGGCTGTTTGTTGTTTGCCAAGAAAGGCCTTGTGTTCAACAGCATACAACATTAGTAATGGAGAAATGATCAATGTAAGTAAGCCATGTTGAGAAGCAGAATGAAATCTTTTTTCTTTTTTTAATCAAGGATTCTTGATTGTTCAGCAGTAATGTACATGCATCTTCTGTCCCAGGTTTAGTCAAGTTTCAGCGTGTTTAAGGACAAGTGTTACCATCCAAGGTTGTGGTTTCCTCATAGAGCACAGTTTGCACTGTTTTTTGCAGCATTATCAAAGTGGAAGGTCTCACTGTGCATCAGTGGGCAGTTTTTTAAAAATGGAGTACAATGTCTATGAATGGATAATTTATTTCAAACATGGCATGTTAAATGACTTGGAATAAAGGTAAAATGTTTATCCCAGTTACTGTCACAGTGACAGTGATCATGTATTACGAGAAAAACGCCATTAGATGATTTAGAACAGCTTGAAATTTCATGGACATGAACGAGTGTTGTATTACAATGTCTTCAAGTACAGTTAATAAAATGCTTTAATAAATAGTGAATCAGTGAATGTTTCTCTTTGCTCAATTGCAAAATTACATTTAGCGTCTTAGTTTTGTGTAGGATCTAGAAATCGTGTGCTGACAAGATTAGTATGAGCTGTTTTATTTTAATACAAGTTTTGATGGGCATACAGCAAATCTTTGTACACATTCCATGTATTTGCTTATTTTTTAAAGGGATTTATTCAAATTAGCCAGAATTTGTGTTTCTCATGGAAAGGACTCTTTTTGTGGCAAAATCTGAGTCCTCAGGAGTGTGTGGTAGTCATTTTGTTGAAAGTTCGTGGGAAGAATAACTTTGGTTTGGCATTAGATACATAATTCCTCTTAAAAGTTTAAAAATTAATTTTTAGCAATAGAGTTTGAATGAAATTCTAAAGGAATTGATGATTTATAAACATTTGTAAAATAAATGTAGATATATGTATATCAGAGTTTTTTTCATAAATTTTTTTAATGATTATAATTTTTAATAATTTCACCCTTTAAGTGATCAAGAGAAGACCATAAACTTTTGTAATATTGGATTACATTTATTTAGATGGATTTTATGGCATTTGCTTATGATCATAAAGTGTGGGTGTGTGATTTGGATTTTTAACATAGCTTTGAAATTTTGTCCAGTCATATCGCCATAATGTCTGCAGTGTGGCAGTTTATAATGTCAAGCACTGCCACAGACATGTCGCATCACATCCCACCCAGTTGCATTATCCTGACACCAGTCCAACCATTACTAACACTAACCTCTTAATGCTGAGCACCAAGCAAGGCAGCGGCTTGTACCATTTATGTAAGCCTTTAGTTTGACTTGTCTGGGGTTTGAACCTGCGACCTCCTGTATCCGAATTGGACACTCTAACCACATCAGCCACTGGAGTGGTACCCATAGAATATGGAACTTTGAATCCACTGGTTGTCATCAAAGTTATATCATTGATAGATATTGAGATGAGCATGCTGCATATGCTCAATACATTATGATATACTGTATACTATGTACACTATGGCCCAATACACTCTGTACATTATGGCCTACTTTACCCTATGCACATCATGGCCTATGATACACTATGCACATCACGGTCTACTATACACTGTACATCATAGCCTATTATACACTATGCACCCCAGGGTCTACTTTACATTATGCACATCATGGCCGATGATGCATTATGCACATCATGACCTACTATACACTGTACAGCATGGGCTGTTGTACACTATGCACATCATGGCCTACTATACACTATGCACATCAGGGCCTGCGATACACTTTGCCCTACTATACACTGTATATCATGGTCTATTATACACTATATCATGGTCTATTATACACTGCACATCATGGTCTACTATACACTGCACATCATGGCCTATACACTGTACATCATGGTCTACTATACACTGTGTACACCATGGTCTACTATACAATGTCTACTTTGCACTATGTACACCATGGTCCATGCCAACCATTATGCTTGCGGCGTAATCATTAGGCTTTTTTTCATAAAATTACGCCTTATGCGTAAATGTATTCAGATTATGAGTTTTCGCTATATCCCCCTAACAAAACAATAATAATTTGTTTTCTCATTTTTATTAATATCCCATTAATCTTTTAGACCGTATTCTAGGAAAAACGGCTTCTAGGTAACCTCGACACAAAAGTCCACTTGTCCCATTAATCTTTCAGACTGTATTCTAGAAAAGACAGCTTCTACGTAACTACGACATAAGAGTATGCTTGTTTGTAGACTTGCATGCACTTTCCTAACAGTATTATGTTCTATTTATAGCAGCTGTCCTATTTCCAAGAAACAAACTTTTTTTTTTGTTTACTTTTGACTTCAGTTTCTATTTATAGTAATGGTATGGCTTTGTTAGGAGAGAACAGACTGGTTTTCTAATTTTTAATCTTTGCTTGCAGATTGTTTGTTCTAATTCATATCTAGTACAGAACCAGTCTAGGTATTGTAGTCGATGCATATGTTAGAGCAAAAATGTTTTTCAGATAATTTCACAGATGGATTAGAAAAAGACGAAAAACCAACTCGAAGATGAATACATGAATTACACAATACAGTATTCCATTCTAGGGCAGCTTCATGCACATTGCAGGCTGTGTGGAAAAGATTTTAATATTGGTCATGGTGGTAAAACAAAAAAACCTTGAATTAGCTTGTTTTACTCACTTTTTTTTACAGAAGAACTAAATTGTGGAACAAATTTTATAAATGCTGAGGCATTATTTACCGATTTCTTAAGAAAACATGGACTACACCTAGCAGTAGAAGACTATGTTGGTCCTTTGCTCATATGGATGTTTCATGATTCCAGAATTGCAGAAAATATGCATGTGCAAGAACAAAATTATCTAATAATGTTAGGTGTTTAGCAGAAGATAATTCATTTAAAATTGCACAATCCTTGACAATTGTGCCGTTTAATATTGCAGTAGACAGGAACAGTGATTATATTGACAAAAAGTTGTGCCCAGTCTGGGTAAGAGACTTTGACGATGAAAAGGGCAAAGTCAGAGTGCTCTTCTTTTATTACCAGAATTAACAGAAGATTGCACTGGAGAAAACATGTTTTATTTGCTTGATAATGCTTTGAATAAACATAAGTTGGCAGAACTCTATGGGGTTTATTGGTGATGAATGGAATTTATAAAGGAGTTTCATCCTGTATTTTGAACATTGAACAGTGTCTCCATCAGTGTAAATAGCGGGTTGTCTGTCATATGATGCACCTTGCTGTAGGAAAGGCTGCTGATAAACTAGAAGGAGAACCCCAGATGTATCAAGTTGGCATTCTACCCTACAGTGTAATTCATGTGGACAGAGTTGATGTGCAATGGCACCTTGTTTCCCAGCTAAAAGATCCAATAACTGGAAGATATTTATTTCCTCTTCTGTCAGGTTATGAAAGGAATATTGGTTCTTTACCATTCTAATGCTGACTGTGAGAGATTGTTCAGTATTGTTAACAAAAATAAAACTGAATTCAGATCCAGGCTCAGTAACCCAGTACTCTGTGCTCTACTGGTGTGCAAAACATTAATAATCTCAGCTGGTACAATGTGTTTTGAAATGCAATATGAGAGACTGTTTTTTTTAAAGCTCAAAGTGCTATATATGAAAATATGAAGCAGTAATTGATGTTAAAAGACCAGAAAGGGTAAATAAATCATTTTGTACATATACGCATTGAATTTTATTATATGTGGATTACTCTTTTTGTCTACTTGGATTAAAAAAATTTCCTCGCCAGGGGTTGGCATGTATGATGGTCAACTATACACCATGTACAACATGGTCTACTATATACTAGGTATACCATAGTCTACTATACACTACACAATGGTCTATTATACACTATGCACATCGTGGCCTACTTTACGTGATGCACTATGTACGCAATGGTCTACTATACATTAGGTATGCCATACTCTACTATACAATATGTACCCCATGGCCAACTATGTACTAGCACGGTATACATGGGAAGCAATTTTATTGAAATATATTCCATGGTGTTTGGATTACTCAAAGGGTTCATGTAAAAATGTTAATTTTAATTTGTATCTATAGATGACTTCATGATGAATATGCCTTCCTTGGGTTCTGAGAATGTTTCACTGGAACAGCCTTTGCTAACAACTGTAATTTCAGATGAATTTTTCTTCTTGTAGGGTACTCCAGCTCTCTTCCTTACAGAACTTTTGTTGACCCCAACATTACTTCAGGCCTGTTCCACATCTGAAAGGTAAGTAATGAAAAAGGACACTAATGATCATTATTATGGCATAGCAGTATGTAACATCAGTCTAATGAAATCAATTCAGTTTTGAAATTCTTACATTAGAGGACATTATTTACAATATTCTCTTATTCCTGTCATTGATATGAAATGTCTTGTGGTTTTTCCTTATTCGAATGGGAAGTGTCTGTGTGTGTGTGCCTGTGTCTGTGTGTGTGTGTCTGTGTCTGTGTGTCATGTCCACATGTTACCAACACATCCTTAATGTTAAGCCAGGACTTCAGATGTGTCAGTTTTAAATTGGACTTAACTTTCAGCCAGTCAGATCACTGTTCTCTAGATATGGGTTTGCATGGTCATTAAGGGTCATTGAAAGTTACTGAGAAATGAACAGCTCATTTTTAACGCCTGGAAGGTCATTGACTTTTCACCTTGTTTATTGAAAGTCCTTGAAACATAAAACAATGGGCAAACTTACCAGTGCAAGTGCTGCATACACAAATTTACACCTTGTCGCAGGCCGCAAAGTTCATTAAGTAAAATAATTAATATTTGAAATAGCAAAAACAAAAGGTTTTTCTAAATAACATCTAATTAATTTTCAGTTGTTAAAATGTTGTTAATATTTGAAAACTTAAACTTCAAAAGAAGCACATTTATTTGATAAACAGAGTCAGTGAGAATGATGACTTGTTCCTAGGCTGCATGAAAACCCTTAGCGGGCCACATGCGGCCTGTGGGCCGTAGTTTGCCCACCCCTGTTTTACATTGTGTGAGGATTGGAAGTAGTTTGATTTTTTTTCCCATTGGCTGTTAGTCATTATGTCATTATCAAAATCAATGAGAATTAATCAGACGTTGTGCATAGCATCCCTTTTACATGGCAGTCTTTCACTTTGCTGTGTGTATCCACCAAGCATGGGTGATTCATTAGCAACAGAATCTTTTTAGTGAGCAATTATCACAAAATGCCTGGAAAGTGTACATTGAGCAGCAGTTGGATGCAAGACAAGAGACTGCATTAGGTACATCAGAAATTATGTGACCTTGAAACACTGCACTTTGCATAGTGCAAGAAAAAACATCAGTATTGCAGGAATTGGCATTGTTGTCCGAAGTAGTCATGCAAAAGGGAAGAAACACTTAGAACTCATGAAAATACAAGAGCCTGCTGTTTTGATGTCAGCATTTAATGGGTCACTGCAACATTATTTAATTCTGTTTAATAGCTGTTGTATGCATCTTAGAAGCCAGTTTCAGCTTCATCAGCGGTTTCTACAAATTCAGCAACTGACAATGGGGGTGCAGTTTTGGTGGTAGGTTTAATGCAAAGCAGCAACGTGTTGAAGGTTGAAGTTGTTGTTGCTGTTGTAGGGTTTTATGCCATTTTTCAGCACAAGATAGTCTGTACATGGCGGCCTGTATAAATGGTGGAGGAAGAACTTGTTGGGATGGTGGTGGATCTGGAAGAACCATCAACCTACAAGAAGCTACTGGCAAGCTTTCTGACATACCCACATTGGCCGAATCTCAGACTTGAACCCACGCAGAGGTGAGATGGCAGTGATCTGTAACAGTGAGCGCTTTAGACCACTCAGGGCCCCTGACGGCTGAAGTATTATGAATGTCGACTGGCAGATGAAACAGAAGATAATGGGACAATCATACTAATATCTTGGTCCAATGGACTCCAAAGAAAAGGAAAAAAACAGATCACTCCTTGTTTTTGGGTTGGACCTCATTTCTCATCTCGTGATAGGCTATATATTTTGGCTAGTATAACTGGTGGAGGAAGAATCCGGGAGAGCCCCATTAAGAACCAACAACCCATGGGAAGCATGAGGCTCAAACCCATGTGGACAGAGGTGACAAGGCAGTGATCATAAAGGCAAGCACTTTAGACCCTTGTCCACCTGGGGCTCCGAAAAAGAACAGCAAGTGAAAACAATAGTTGCAGCTGGATGAGAAAGTACAGCAGCTGAAAATCATTATTCAGTGTCATTTTTAAAATAATGATTTGTCTTTCATGTTTAATTATATTTATATGTATTGTTTTTGTTTCTTGCAGTTAAATTAGTAAGGGGAAGTAGAATGCTTGATACAGAGATAAGTCTTTGAAAATTAAAAATTGGTCATTGAAAAGTCATTGAATTTCAGTTCTCCTGACATGTGTAAACTCTATAGAATTAGGTTCAGGTACTTTACTTTCATTGTTGAAATGCGTACATGTGTGCAATAAATTGTTCTTGTCATACTGTCATATCCACTGAAGAGTCAGGTTGAACAGAAGCCTGTGTATTTTAAATCACAAAATGTTAGCATTAAATTTGTGCAAGTTAAGCCCAATCAAGTTTTATTTTACTTATATGGAGAAGGGAGTTGTTGTGTCTTATTTACTACCCCTGCCATTGGTGTTGGTATGTGCATGTGAAAAAGCTTCTCAACCATTCTTTGTATATCCTAGGCAGCACAGGGGGATTCATTGCACCTAGTCCCTTGTTTGCATTTAGCTCATGAGGACATGAATTTTTTTGGCACACTGTATTGACCCATATTTTAGAATTCACTTAGTAAAGTTTGTGTTTTAAGTTTATTTCTTGTGCACTTTTCATGCTAGACTCATGATGCTACATTAATTTATGCATCATGGTTTTTAGTACCACACTTGTACAACAAAAGGTCACAGAAACCTACCTTTTCACATTCAACTGGCTTAGGTAAGATTTTGTTTTTATCAGATGACCAGTTTTTTTGCACCCATACATATACTGCTGTTATACCTGAAATCATGAAATTTTGTGATTGGATGTGTCTTGATCTGTAATACACCCTCATTACAAAGTAGGTCACTTTGATCCATATTTTATTTTTCACTCACTAGTTAAATTTTGCATTTTAATTGATTGCTGTTCATGCTGGTATGATCAGACTAGACTAGATAATTATTAGCATCTCTGTTAGTATCGCACCTTACAAAAAGGTTTTGTGTTTAGCTCATGAATATATTTTGTTATATTCTGTATACATGCTATCCTGTCTAGAAGATTGAAACACAAGGGGATGCATTTTGATGAAGCCTTTGCCGTCATTGCAAAAGTATGGCTCATATTTTATACTCCAATGACCCAAATTAAATTTTGTATTTTACATCTCAGGCACAGTTCATGCTTGAATCATGAAACTGGGTTGATTTGGTACTATTTGGAGAAAGAGAGTGCTTTGCCCAAGGGCACGACACAAATATTGACCCAGGCTGATCTGATGGTTTGACCATGCACCCTTTCAATTGCAGGTTCTGTACTCTAACTTCCGAGCCACTACTCATTAAATGATGATAATATGCATCGCTGTACAACAAATAAAGCTTACCGCTTCCTCTTTCTTTTGGTGATTTTAATAGCATTGTATATCATGCCAAGGCCACTGGGGCCAAGTGTATGTCCCAGCTACTGGAGAAAAATATGTACATTTATTTTACCATCTTAGTTTGTGTTTAGCTCATGACCTCGTAGTTTTCCATGCTAAATATATCCAACCCTTCATAATATAATCGGTTAATCTCATCAGGCTAGTTGTGTTGTACGTGTGAATGAGAAGGTATTCGAGTAGAGTGGACTGGATGCTTTTCATGTGAGGACTTGGCTGTAGTGGCTAATCAGAGTAATCAATGATGCATGAACTTTGTTACTAGTGGTAGTCATAATGGCTGTGCTTCAGTGTGTACAATGCTGAATTTTTGTATAGCTACAATTGCTCAGTGGTCAGCATTCTGGACTGCCACCTGGAAAGGTGCAGATTATATAGTTATTTTGGTTCCATGCAAATAATTCACATTCCTTGAGTTTTCCACTCACTTTTTACATTTCACTTAAAGAAGGGCATATCCCTGTTAAGTCTGGATTCATTAGATCAGAGGTCAAGGTCACTTCTATTTGAAAAATTAGTTGGTTATTAAATTTGTAATAGATTTGATTGTTTGTGGGATGTTTATCTAATAGCGTATTTTTGTTCTATTTTTCTTTTGTAAAGTAAGGCGCTAATCAGTACTATTTCTTATCATTTTCTTCCTAGCTACATCAGTTTGATCGGGACACTAATATCATGTGGGTTAGGGAACTCCACTGGAACTCTAGGATTTCTACAGTCTGTGCTACAACTGATGGACCAAAACTCCCAATTTATTGAGAACCCTGAACTAATCTGGTGCTTCTGGAGCAGTGTTGTTAACCCACTGCATGAACATATTACCAAGGTAAAGCTATTTCATTAATGAAACAGTGCTTCCCCAAAAAATTTTCTTGGGACTTTTACCAGTTAGTGGATGCTTCCCTGTATATTCATAAAATAAATCACCTTTTACTTTAGCATTAGAATCCGAAGTTTGGGGAATTTTTGAAAAAGAGACGAAGATAATACATAATGTAATCGTTTTTTTTGTGTCCCTTGGAAGGAATATGAATAGCTAATCACCCAGCTTTACTCTGAGGATGGAATACTACATTCCACAAAATTACGACAATAAGTCCGTAAAGATTTGCACATTTGTGATCATGTCACTTCTGATTTTTGACCCAAATACAGTAGGATGGAAGACACCTCAGGGAGCCCAGTATGTGGCCGGTAATAGTTTTATATAACTGTATAATTATTTCATTATATTTGTTTAGTAGGGAATGCAGGGACAGTAGCAATTCTCTTCTGATTATTATGATATAAACATCCATTTAATTTGCTTATTTCTTTTGGGCCTAAATGATCGTTTATTTCTTGGTGCTGCACAAATTTATATGGTCTTGATACAGGCAAGAAATTGCTTTTCTAGCAGCGTCGGTCATGTTTGCATGCACAGGGAAGTGTCCTGATGACAGATCATACTGGCATGAACAGTAAAGTGTCCTTGTGGCAGATCATGCTGGCATACAGAGTGAACTGCCATTATGGCCATTCATGCTGGCATGCACAGTGAAGTGTTCTTATGGCAGATTGTGCTGTCATGCACAGTAAATTGCCCTTGTGGCATATTGTGCTGGCATGCACAGTAAACAGCCATGTTGGCATATCATGTTGACATGCACAGTGAAGTGCCTGTGTGGGCAGATCATGCTGGCATGTACAGTGAATGGCTCTGGTGGCAGGTCATGCTGGCATGCACAGTGAATGGCTCTGGTGGCAGGTCATGCTGGCATGCACAGTGAATGGCTCTGGTGGCAGGTCATGCTGGCATGCACAGTGAATGGCTCTGGTGGCAGGTCATGCTGGCATGCACAGTGAATGGCTCTGGTGGCAGGTCATGCTGACATGCACTGTGTATGGTTCTGGTGGTAGGTCATGCTGGCATGCACAGTGAATGGCTCTGGTGGCAGGTCATGCTGGCATGCACAGTGAATGGCTCTGGTGGCAGGTCATGCTGGCATGCACAGTGAATGGCTCTGGTGGCAGGTCATGCTGGCATGCACGGTGAATGGCTTTGGTGGCCTGTTATGTTGGCATGCACAGTGAATAGCTGTTGTGGCAGGTCATGCCGGCGTGCATAATAAAGGGCCTTGGTGGCAGATCATGCTGGCATGCATAATAAAGGGCCTTGGTGGCAGATCATGTTGGCATGCACAGTGAATGGCTCTGGTTGCAGGTCATGCTGGCATGCACGGTGAATTGCTCTGTTGGTAGGTCATGCTGGTATGCATGGTAAATGGTGGCAGATCGGTTCAGCCTATACACATCATTTTTATCACATCTCTGTCCATGTGGGTCGAAGCCAAGGCTTGACCAACGTTGGTATGTGAGAAAGCTTGCCAATAACTTCCTGTGGGCCAGCAGTTCTTCAAAGGCTCTTACCAAGTATGCATGCTGCCATATTTAGCCCAACATGTGTTGAAAAAATGGCATTAAACCCCACAAAACCAAACTAATCAGCAACAGTCATGATATCTATTGCCACATTCAAACAGAACAACTAATGAACTGACCACTGATAAGATCTAAGCTGGTGTTGTTACTGTTGTCAATAAAATGTCCTGTTTGCGTTGTTTTCATCTTGTTTGCACAGGGTTAATTACCCCTTATGGATATAAGGGAAGCAATCGAGTATGACCAAATTAGCATTGCTAAAAATTGTCCAAAAATATAACGGAAAGAAAGAAACCCCTTAACATGTTTCAGGTTGCAATTTGGTGTATTTTAATATGTAATAGTTATTATATTTATATAGGTACTTGCTAGCTTTACTGGTGATAGATCAGAAGAGCTTATGAGATGGTCTGTTGTCCATCTGTCCATTAACATAAATTCATTATTGCTACACCTCCTAGACAACTTTGAGAATTGCCTTTAAATTTTACGCACACATTCAAACCCATGGTCTAGTTGTTCCTAAGAGAAAATGGTGTTGCTGCGACATCCAGTATGGCAGCATTCTTGAAAATCTTGTCACTACTACTCCTGAATGGATGGTCTATAAACACTAAAAGACTTTGTATGATGTCTCATTAGTCCTGAATGAAAATGGCGTCAATCTGAAGTCCAATATGGCCACCATTGCAGCCATATTGAAATGTCCAGAATGTCTGAAGTGAATGGTACTGTTGTAATGTGAAGTCCAATATGGTCACCATGGCAGCATGTTGAAAATCTTATGTTGCTGCTCCTTCTGAATGGAAAGTCATATCTTGAAAAAATATATTGTCGTATCTACTCCAGTCAAAATAGATAGCTATATCAACATGTGGGTTTTTACCAACAGACTTCTTATTTGGTTCTAAATGAAAATGTAGAATCATTATGATGGTTTTTTCATATAGTTCTAAATAAAAATGGTGCCAGATGTATATTCTGATGTCTGCTTTGTCCTAAAATGAAAACGCTGCCAAGCTGACATCCAGTGTGTACCATAGAAGATAATTTGAAAATGTTGTTATCACACAGGTCTGCTCTTGAATTCATGGAAATTATTGAGGCACCCATGACATAAAACAGCATGAAAAAGCTGATAATCATCAGCTTGCTGCATCATCATCAACAACACAGCCTGAACTTAATGCCTTTTATAAATACCAGAGAGAACTGTGCTTTAATTCAATCGGAAGTTCATTTTACTACATTTGAAAAATGAACCTTGCTCTTTCAATTGCTGGTGTTTGTTGCTGGCTATTTTTTTCACACACTTTGTCCAGACAGTAAAATTGCAAAGGATTACTTGTGTGCTTGAATGAAAACAGTTTAGTAAAAAAACAAAAGTAGAGAAGAATTCAGATCATCAATGAAAGATGGTACATTGGAACTGATGATGAATGAAGAAAACAAGGTGTGGAAAAGGCTCCCATAAACAGTGTAGTGCACTCTTGCACCTTACTGAATGGGCTCCCTAATAGAACAGGGTGCCTGTTCAGAAGGTGCAAGAGTGCAACACATGCATATTTGAAATTAAAAAGTTACTCTCCTACTTTACTGATGGTTGTAGATTTTGTAAATAGTTACATATACATTTAAGTTTTAAAAATCAGTATTGGTTCCTGAAAATCAGTATTTTTGTCATAAACAGTATTTTTGTACTTGGCATTGGCAGCTATGCGGGGGGAGGGTTACAGAAGAATGTCTGGGCACTATTGTGTCGAATCCTAAAACACTGGCACAAGGATATATTTTTAAAAGGCATTTACCTATCTTGATATGTAAAGAATTTTTTTTTTCTTCAGACAAATGAAGTAAATCAGGGTGATGCACTGGAGCACAAATTTGATTGTTTGTATCAGTCCTTGATGTTCCCTGTCACCCACAAACTTCCTGAAAGACTGCCACAGGTATTTATCTCTGTCTCTGTCTCTCTCCCTATCACACAAACATGTATATACAGAGTGTATATAGTTAAGGAATATGATGACTTCATTGTTTTATTGAAATACACTGGAGCCTTATATACATACATACGTGCATACATACATACATACATACATACATACATACATACATACATACATATGTACACACACACATCCATCCATCTTGTAAGTCAATCCGACTGCAAACCGCACTATGCTGACTGATCTGAGTCTGTGTTGAACAGAAATATAAGGCACAATCAAATAGCTTTGTTGGACTCGACTTGTCAAATATATTTGTTACTTGTTAATTTTGTCAGTTGGATCACTTTGACATGTTCAACAGGATGGTCAGAAAAGTATTGAAAGGAATTTCTTTGGAATTTTTTAAAGGATGATTGGTATTTATATGTGGTTGTAAAACTTGAGGCTTGGGTCACCATGTTCATAAGATCTAATTGTGGTAGAAGACTTGCATTGGGTTGTTTTTTGGAGATTGGGAAACGAGCTGGGATTTTGTGACACAATTTACTAAATTATTACTCATTACTCATGTGATGGTTCATCAAGAACATTCTTCTCCCTATCAAGTCCCAAAAAGATTTAAAATTCTTGTAAAATTTTAATTTAAGCAATTCACATTTGTAAAGTTGATGTTATTAGTCCAAAACTGAAAGACCTAATTTTAAAGGAGAACTACTGCATACATTTTCAAAGATTTATCTTGGCGTTTTTTTCTGTTAAATTTAAAATGTTGAAACATGTTGAAATTAACCTTGTGTTTAATCTTAAGGGCTGAAAATCATGTTTAGACAAGCACACTTTGATGTACATAGGGCTTTCCTTGCCTTGTCAGCATGTAATATGGTCACATGTCAAATCAGATTTGTAATCTAAGGTGCAAATGGCACCAGCGAATGTTTGTTTTCACATTAATTTATGTGATAATGAAAGAGTATCTAGTGCTCTCTTCCATGGATTGAAAGAGTATAAATACATATTAATGTATTCTCCTGTCACTTGAGCAGTTTTTATATACAGTTTTAGAGAGTGGATAAGTAAGTAAATGTCTCGTGTAATTATATCGTGCGGGTCATCTCGGTGTTAGCATTGAAAATTTATGTTATCAGACATTTTCTCCTGTAAAATAATAAAAAGATGAACCCGCTATCTGTTGATCTATGTGGAAAATACATAATTCCATGTTCACCCTTAGTGTAAGTTTAATGTTAATAACTGGAAATTATATACAATGCCTGTATGTTGACATGAAAGTAAGGATGAAATATTTTCAGCAGGTCACAAGTCTTGACTACTTTCGAGAAATGAAGTTAATTTTATTGGGTTTAATGAAACATGTAAAAAGCATTCATAAAATCCTTCACCGTTAGTTAAACTTTTCTCCAGTAAAAGCAAGGTTCTAAAGGAGTCTAGACAGGCAGAAGGTTTGTGGATTCTGATATGAGAGAGTTACTGCCAGCCATGTTCACTTCAATACTTTCATTAAAATATAGTATTTAAGGTCCTTTATGTTATGCAAACACCCCTCCCCCGCAGATGAATGCACTGCCTAATACAGTGTGACCCCGCTATAGTGGGCTCCGTTAAAACGCGAATTCGGATATAACATGGTCATGGTGTGGCTCCCGAAATTTCATGTACATGTATTTTTCTTGTTCACAAAACAAATTCTTAAAAAGTACGAACAAAAACGTAAAAAGTTGCTTTCATTTTGGGGAAGAGATTGTGTACAAATTTTACAAGATGATCGTGGCTTGGCTCCTGAAATTTTATATGTATTTTTCTCGTACACGAAAAAGTATGTTTATCGTACACGAAAACGTATTTTTGTTTTCTTCTTAAAAGTAAGAAGAAGAAAAAATGCACAAAAAGTTTATTCTGGGATTGTGTAGGTCTTTGCCAATGTCGCAAACTTGGATTGTTTTTCCTTATTGGCCGCAAAACATACCATGTGGCTTTTTTTATTTGTTGGCGACATTGTTGGCTGTTTAAACTTCGATATGCAACCATTGGTTTGGAGTGCAGAATTTCAGAGGCCCCATGAGTTTTATGGCAGTGAGGGTAAAAGGTTGCTGCCAGTGTGTGTATGAGTATATATATATATATATATATATATATATATATATATATATATATCAAACAAACTGCTTTTATAATTCTCCTATTTTATGTTGTTGAAATGAAAGACTTGCATAAGATATTTTTGTGCAAGAATGAAGTTAACTTAAAAAATATCTGCATATTTTACTGCTCAGAATTGATCATTATTGGAGAGGGCAGCTTCTGAATCCTATGCTCATTTTTCACATAATGTTAAAGATCTGGGTCTGTTAGAAGTAATCAGTAAAACAAACATCATACACCATAATAAGCCAGTGCATTATGTAATGCAGATCAGAGTCTTTGTTATTTGTAGTTGGACTTGTATGAATATATATACTTTTAGCAACAGGCTATACAAATAGAGACAAAAACATTGAAATGTGTAAAACTTTGAATGCAGGGCACAGTGAAGACACTGACAAAGACCTGGTCAGACTTGTACAAGACCTTTGCCCGTCTCTCTGCCCTTGTGACCAATGCTGAGGCCAATATTGTGTGTGAGAACCTATGTCAAAGACTTATGGAAAACTGCAAAAAAGAAGAAAAACAGGTAGGATTTTTTTTACATTTGAGTTTTGTTTCCTTGTACTTTTTTTATATAGCTTACCTACATGAAGAACATGAAAGCTTTTGTTGTGTCTCCCGCATCACTGGTCAGCATATCACACCTAAGTTATGGGGGTCTAGATAGACAGATGATTTGTGTTCTCTGGATAAACTCATCAAGCAGGTCTCTATTGCTGTCAGGTTATAGGCTGGTGATGGAATAATCATGTCATGGAGTAGGAATATGTTTGATTTGTTTTCTTAACCATCATTTTTGCATATGTATCCCTTTTTGTTTATTTTGAGGGATCTTGTACATTCACTATTGAATTTATCCCCTCATAAGTAACTGATGTCAGGATAAGAACTTTCAACACCTGTTTTGTTCTGGTCGCTTGGTTACTTTAACATTTTCTTAAAGCTTTCAGCTTGTAACAGGAAGTTGGCATAAATGCAGCCAGAAGACTGCTTGGGACATACCACCTACATGGCATGAACCATGTCTGCTTGCGTGTCTTTCTATGCCCTATGGTGAGTTGAGGTGGGTGGTGGTTTAGTGTGATGTACTTTGCTTTGCTAGACTCCATTAGTTTCCCAGAAGATCTGGCTGTGTTGGATCCTTCTATATTGGGTCTCAGTCTCCATCCCACCCTGAGAGTTAGGCAAAGGTGGATGAAAATTGGACTCTTAGGAAGACAATGTTTACTACTTTGGAAATGTCTAAGATTTTACTGTTGGAGAACAAAATCCTTTTGAAGCCTGCTTTGCCTGATGCAGACTTGTTGTTCATTGGGCTGATCACCACAGGGACCTTGCGGAATCCATGGATCCGCAACACCAACACCAGTTCCTAGCCACAATCACTAGCCTGGCTAAAACAGCAAAGAAATTACTCTGGTAGGTCATTGGGAAAGAGACTACCCTGGTAGGTCATTGGGTCCTCCTAAATGTTGTAAGCATGGATACAGTACCATTTGATTTTTAAAGTTCTATCACCTGTCTTTTGCACAACAGTTTGGCCAGAAAGACCAGGGCAGGAGGTCTGCAAACCCCTTCCCCCCTTCTCTATGGAGGGAGGCAGTCAGCCTTAGTAACTTGACTGGGACTAATCCCAAGCCAGAAGATGTCAGATATGATAACTTGTCTGGGACTAATCCCCAGCCAAGAGATGTCAGATGTGATAACTTGACTGGGACTAATCCCAAGCCAGGAGATGTCAGATAAGAGTCCTTACAAGAATTTAGTTTACATTCCAGTGAATTTTCTCACCCATTCAGGAACAGTTCATGTGCCCTCTTATATTGCAAGACTGTCCAAAAGGACTTGGTTGTCAGGTTGTTTCAGCCTCTCTCTCTCCTTAGGACTCTGCAGCAGTCTTGGTTTGCCTCAGAAGTCTTAATTGGCAGCCTCTCCAGTTCCTGTTGTTGGCAAACTGAGGACATCTCAGGGACCACCTGTCTCTTTGGAATCCATTGGAATTCAAATTTTGTCACCATATGAGAGTTGATACTAAAATCAGGACAAGTTTCTGAAGAGAGTTCCAATACAAGGTCCAGAACCTCACTCTCTTTCTGACCAACACTTCAGATTCAGGTTGGCTTCCTCGCCTGGTACCTGTGCGTTTTGTTAAGCAGGGAAGTGATTATGTGAAGAATTTTCCCTTCATATCAGCAACCTAGCAATTCTGACAGTTTTTCTAACAATATAAGGGTGCATTCACTGCACAAAATGTTGCTTTATCATAGTCATCATGAACATGTTGGTCGTGGCATACCGCAGATGTCAAGGGGTACACGTGTCCCTTTTCTTTGCTTGTAAGTTTAGTACCTCCTCTGCTGGAGAGCCTCAGGAGATCACTTTCAAAGTCTGCCATATTTCAGGCTAGTGAAATTTCATGGTGGAAAGCCTCTGCAGATGGGGTTAGAAGGTCCTCACAATATGGTCTGTGTGCCAGTTGGTAGCAGATTTTTTTCTGCTGTGGAGAAACTAGTGGTAGGCTTGTTTGTCAAGAGGTTGAACAAGAATCTCCTCTTTTATATCTTACTAAGGCACTGACTTGCCGGGAACTGATTCCCAATCAAGAGTTACTAATATGTGACCCCTTGCCTTCCTTATTTACCTTATGAACCCATAAGTGAAAGTTCCTTCAGGAACTGTACTGCCTTCCTTATTTACCTTATGAAACCTCAAGTGAAAGTTCCTTCAGGAACTGTACTGTCTTCCTTATTTACCTTATGAAACCTCAAGTGAAAGTTCTTCAGTTCAGGAACTGTACTGCCTTCCTTATTTACCTCGTGAAACCTCAAGTGAAAGTTCCTGAAGGAACTGTGCTGCCTTCCTTGATTACTGCCTTCCAACAGGTGAAATATTGAAATATGGGAGGTGCTATAACCTTTATAATTCTTTATCCTGGAGCTGCCATGGAACCTTTTATTTGTTCTTTGGCCATTTTTTAAGGCACCTTGTAAACTAACTCTTGAGTGAGGATCCTTAGCCTTCTACAGTCGTTTCCTTTGTGCTTTGTCAGTGGAAAAGAATTGTGTATGGTTCTGTGGTTACTATATTTAAGTTTATACCCTATCTCTAACAAGGGACTCTGGGCAGGAAATGGATACATTCTTATCCCCAGTGGAATTGAAATTCCCTGTCTTTTTCACATGTGTGCAGGAGATGATAAAAATATTGATTCCTTTGTCCAAGTAGGGTCTTGCTTTTGAATTTGGGTAAATGAGAAGGGGAAAAGAGATGGTCAAAACCCTGTCTTTAGGTGAACTATTCTGTCAAAAAGCTTACCAGTCTGTCACTGAGATGTTTTTCTTTCCTGAGAAAGTCCATGAGGTTGGAGTTTTTTTGCTGCATCTTTGGCTTTTATTAAACATTCTTTTTTAGATGATGTGATGAAAACTGCCATCAGGTTGTCTTAGTCCACCTTCTCTTCATTCTACTTTCGGTCACTGGCTTACTGAAGCAAAGTATTTATAAAATAGGTCCAGTTGCATTGGCCAAAGAAGTCCAGCTCCAGTCAGCAGTAGAACTGTCAGTAAATTCACTTGACATCTCATCTGGAGGCCATCAGCCTCCCAGTGTTCATCAGTAAAATAATAGGTAATTTATTAAAATTGATTTTGGGGGCAATATAATTATTTTAATTATTAATACTTATGCTATTCTTGCCTAATTTCCCACTCTGTTGACCTTTTACATTGTCCGTGTGAAAGAACGATACTCTGAATGACAGAGGTAACATAGGGATGAGACTGGGATTATGCTTTTCTTCTTGTAGACCTCCAGTTACTCATGGGATGTCAATATTAGCTTGGACTGGAAACGTGTGTTGGGGAAAAGTTTTAGTAGTGCAACAATAAGAATAAAATAAATAAAAAAATTGTTTTACCCCCCCCCCCCCTTTTTAGATTTTCATACTATAATTAGTGTCATTGAAATGTATCTTAAATGGAGCTGAAACAGTGCATAGTTATGATTTGAAAACCATATTCTAAGTATGGTCAGAGATTAATAAACCTATTTAGCTTTTAGAAAAAGATCATTCTGTATTATACGAGATAAGAACTTTGTTACACATGCATTGCAGTATGGGTAGAATTGTTACACATGCATTGCAGTATGGGTACAATTGTTACACATGCATTGCATTATGGGTAGAAAAATCTGTGGTGGTTGCAGCAACATTAAGATTGTGTCCAATATGTTGAATCTTTGAATATATTCAACTGTATTGTGCAAAGCCTTTTATTTCAATTAGGTTTTTAAAAAATATTTTTTATGGTTTAAATATTTTTCCAGGATGGGTCACAGACTGAATTTTTGATCCAGATGTGTATGGTGGTTGTTGGCAGCATTGACTTCTCATCCCTTGGCACACAGTCCACATTTAGTATCGGTGAGTTATAGTGGTTTACAAGTCGGACAATAATGATTTGTCTAGATTTATACAGGTACAATGAGCAATTAATATTCAATGATTATGTATATTACAGTATATTACAAAAGAATATACATTAACAGGGTTCATACGGTCTTTGAGAGTTTGGGGAAAATGAGGTAGCATTTTTAAGGCCTTGAAAGTTTGGGAAAATTGAGCAGATTACCCTGAGGTCTTTAAAAGTCTTTGAAAATTGAAATAAATCCAAGAATTTTAATTTCTTTCCATAATCACAAATAAAATTGTCCAAGGTTGTTAGATTTGGATGTATAGTCTGAATATACCAACCCTTTTGTACCCCCCTACCAATTTCAATAATGGAAACATTTAATGTGGTAAAATGTGCAAGGAACTTAGTCAATTCATTCAATGATTTATGATTTCTAACCTGATTGTGAGTAGAGTGGCCCTAATGACGTCATCATCTGCGCATTTCTTGCTTAACGGAAGTTTTCAATATAATGGACGGACATGCTCGAGATCCATTTCCATTTCCTGGACAAGTCCGGTCCGTTTTTAGCAAAGGGGTGTGTGCACGACTACAGATGTACATACATATTTTGTCTATTTTTGATATTTACAGAGTAGAATCAAGCAAAGGAAAAGAATGACAACAAATTTGCCTTTCACATAGATTTAACAAATGGTTTAATTTCTGTTCATGTGTGCAAAGGGCTATAATTCCAAATACTCTACGTTGTGGTAATTTACTAAATTAACCTGCAGTTACTGATTACGATGAACTACGTTATTATGTTGTCTGATGGAAATAAAGTAGCCTAGACTTCTCTATACTCATCCTCCTCCCCCACTTTCTCCTTCTCTAATCCTTTTCCTCTTTGACTCGCTCCACCGACTAGACTTGTTGACTCTGACTGCTTTGCTAGTCTCACTATTAAAAACTCAGGACTTAACTAAACCGGAAGTTCTATCCCCAAAAAGCTTCCTGTGAAAACAAAAGGACAGTACAATATTTTCCTTAGCTCTCTCATCTCACACTGCACCCAGCCTATCTTCAAATAATGGCTATTAAATTTCTTAGTGACGCATTCATTCACATCGAAATACTGATATGTACATATTCCTGATCCCATTATACTAAACAATATCACAGCAGTCAGATGCATTTCTTTACATTACAACTCATCCAAAGTATGCAAATATTCAAATATCCATGCTCTGATATATTCATACATCCATATTGATTAATCTTACTTCAACCATTTTCCAAATCCACAGTTCAAGCATGTGTAAATTCTAATATATCACATGAAAAAATGCACTAATTTGCTACAAATTAACCTAATAGTGAATTACAAAATTAATTCTGACCACAAGCTAACAATCTACTTAATTCTCTACATAATACTCAAATACACCTGTAAATGAACACTACAAAGGTAATTCTACATACTGAACAGTTGTAGTAATTAAGTATACATGCTGTGCATAATTACAGTCGCAATGCCATAAAATTCTGCAAAATTTGAGCAAATAACTTAATGACCTTTACAAAGCTTTATCTTTTCTTGGAATCTTCTCTAAGATTTACCACCAAATTATGAGTGGCTTCCTTGATCAACCCTATATTGCTCAGCAGTCTTCCTAGGTGTGACTAGATCATACAACCATTACACTTTTGGCGTAATCATGCTTTTTCCGGATTATGTGTTTTTGGTATATTCCTATCCAAAAGAAATCAATAATTTGTTTTCTCATTTTTATTAACATCCAATTAATCCAACAGACCGTTATCTAGAAAAGATGGCTTCTATTTAACTACAACATAAGGGTATGCACTTTCCTAACAGTATTATGTTCTTTTTATAGCAGTTACTTTATTTCCAAGAAACATGCTGGTTCTGCTTTCAAACTTTTTATTTATAGCAGCTGTATGGTTTAGTTAGGAGAGAACATACTGGTTTTCTAACTTGTAATCTTTGCTTGCAGATTCTTTGTTCAGATTCATCTGGTATATAACTTAACTGTAGGTATTTGGCATTAAAAGTCAAGTCAGATTTACTCTAGTCAATGTATGTGCTGGAGCAAAAGTTTTTCAAATAATTTCACAGATGAATTAGGAAAAGACGAAAAGTCAATTCAGAGATGAATACGCGAGTACATGAATTTCACAATACAGCATTCCATTCTAGGCAGCTACATGCCCCTTGCAGGCTGTATGAAAAGGACTTTAATATTGGTCCTTTGTTCAAACGGATGTTTCCTGATTCCGAAATTATAGAAAATATGCATGTGCAAGAACATGTTCATATCAGATGATCAGATGTCTGTCCTATGATGCACATTGCTGCAGGAAAGGCTGCTGATAAATTAGAAGAAGAACTCCTGAAGTATCAAGTTGGCACTCTACCCGACAATGTCCTTAATGCTGACATGGATGATTTTTTTCATCTTATTTCCCAGCTAAAAGACCCAGTAGCTGGAAGATATAAATGTCCACGTCTTTGTCAGGTTATGAAAGGAATATTGGTTCTTTACCATTCTAATGCTGACTGTGAGAGATTGTTCAGTATTGTTAACAAAAGTAAAATTGAATTCAGATCCGGGTTCTGTAACCCAGCACTTAGTGCTCATCTGGTGTGTAAAACATTCATAGTCTCAGCTGGTATGAAGTATTTTGAAATGCAATATGAGAGTCTATTTCTTTTTAAAGCTCAAAGTGTTATATATGAAAACTTGAAGCAGCAATTGATGTTTAAAGTCTAGAGGGATAAATAAAATATTTTGTACATATACTCATTGAATTTTTATCATGTTATATGTGGATTACTCTTTTTCTGCTCTGATTACTCCACTTAGATTACACTTTTTCCTTACCCAGGGGATGGCATGTATGCTAAGAAAATGTATATCCATTCTCGGGTGCTGGATTTTTCCAGCTCCATTCCTGTGCCTGCTGTTGCTTGTAGAATCAAATATTTTTGTATGTAGTTGGATAGTAACAGTACTACAGCTATCAGTGAAAAGTAGGTCACTTGGATATATGTTATGGGCCATTTAATTTTGCTGTGTAGAGGGTAGTTGATGACGTGGTGGAAGATACGTCTGTTTGGACTGGCATGAAGAATCATTTGAAGCTCAGAAAAATTTCTGCAAGATAGGTCCTACATTTGTTGGCATCTTGGGCTGAAAAAAAACAAATATGAAAAGATTGGCCAGAGACAATTGAATGAGATGGATGATGAAACGTGGATTTGCTTTTTGAACCCGATTTGAGAAGTGGAAGTGTTCAGAGTAAAGAAGCCAAGACCACAAATTGCTCAACGTAGTTGGACTGTAAAGAGAGTTGCATTAGCATTATTTTTTTTATGCAGAATTGCCCGGTCATGCAGGGTTCCGTTGTTGTTGTTGTTGTAGAGTTTAATGCCATTTTTCAGCACACGATAGGCTATACATGGCGGCCAGTATTAATGGTAGAGGAAGAACCTGGGAAAAGCACAGAAAGAACCACCGACCCACGAGAAGCTACTGGCAAGCTTTCTCACATACCCACATTGGCTGAATCCGAGACTCTAACCCACGCAGACAGAGGTGAGATGGCAGTGATCCGTAATGGAGAGTGCTTTAGACCACTCGGCCACTGGGCCCCCCAGGGTTCCTGTAATGACTGCTAGTATTACTGGATATTTGTGGAGTACTAACATGAAAGATTTTATAGGGAACATGATGATTTGAAAACCACCATGTGGTTTGAAGTGCAGTTTACTTTGTTTGAACCAAATGTAGCAGAGTAAATAAAATGGTAATTGGACACTCTGACTGGGAAAATGTGAACAGGTGCATGTGAGTGGTTAGAGAGAATGGACCGATGCACTATAAATCACGTTATAGAACATTACACTTGTATTCAGATCTTTTATGGGCTGTTCCATTTAAACATACATGGTACCCAAGGAAGGCAGTTTATAAAAAATATATGCCAGGGTACTTTGATTTCATGGCGTTAATGATAAAATGACAAGATTATTCTAAATCTTTGCGTGAGAACTCCACATTAAATGTGCCTTCCATGGGTCCCATCTATGTTTTACTGGAACAGCCCTTAAATATCCCTTGGAACTTTGTATAAATTGTGCCATAAGGAACACTATAGCCATCAAGGAAAATTAGGTCACTTTCAGAAATGGAAGATCCTTTTGATTGAATAGCTGCAAAATATTTTAAAAAGGGAATTGATAGAATTAAATGGCTGTGAAATATTTTGACATGGAAAATTATGGAATTGAATGGTTGTGGAATATTTTTTACATGGCAGATCGTGCAACAAAATGACTATAAGATTGTCAATTCTTTTTCAGGTGCTTTGAGTCCCGCCAAGTGGACAAAGAAGAGATTGCGGCCATTGGAAAACATACACTCTCTGGTTCATCTTCTGTCTTTCCTGCAGAACAGAACCTTGCAACTGGTCAGTAATATGGAACCAATCTACCCATCAAAGGTCAGTACTGAACAGTCATAATGGGAAGTTTTAGTTACGACATATTGGCTGGAAAATGGCAGAATCAATGCGTACTGTACCAGCTTGCTTTTAAGTTTGGTCCAGCTGCTAACAGTGTAGACCCTGATCTGCAATCCTATAATGTTTCGGCAGATCAAGATCAGTGTTTGTTGTCCTGATTACTTCTAAGTGCAGAGACACAGGTCTGTCATCGCATTATGCAATAACATATCTTGTTCTGTGCCGTTGGATCCGACTTGTACTCGAGTAGATACACTATGTCATCGGATTAGAAAATTGCACTTGTGTAAAATTTCCATTTTTTTTTAATGGCATACACTTTTGCTGACTGGCCTTTAGTAGAGATGCATACCATATCATGTCAGTATGCAGCATAATTTGTGAAAAAAATAAAAACAAAGTTCTCTATAAAAAAAATAGTCCTTTTTCAAAAAACATTATCGAACGAGATACTTTTTAACTTTTCTTCAAGTCCATTAGAACTGTGAATGATAATCCACAGTATTTGAAAGCTGTAAGTAATTTACAACGTTCCAACACCACTCTTTTGCATAGGTTTTGACACAGATTCATACTCTTTGATTGGACTAAATTTATCCTGTAAGGATGGTTCAGTCTTGTAATGCGTAGCTGTTCATTCCGACATCTTTATCTGTGAGTGAAGACAAATGACAGTCATGGTCACTTAAATACATGTATGTAATTATTTTCTCCTTTGAAAATCAGTTGATTTAATCTGACTTTTAAATACTGTTTTGTCTGTCTCTGTTGACAAAGCACCAAAAGCGAAGCTGCATACCTGGTTAATGAGGCCCGAGTATTTAATTAAAAATACAAACAAAAACATTTTATTTAATAGGATCAGTGACAATTGTAGATGCAAATAAACATAATCTTTTTGAATTGATTTGTCCACAAGTGTTTAGTTAACAGTAATTGACCTTTGAAGACGGCTCTTTTTATGGTACAGTTCATTTTACCTTGTTGTGGGCTCTACTCTGTGTTGACACGTGTCAAGTATTACTTTAACCTCACATGCCTGGGTAATTTTCTTACTATTAAGCCTACTATAATATTTGCTGATTGTAAATATTGTAGCCAGATGTTGCAGATAAAATTTGTTTCCAAGTTTAGGGTGAGTTTAAGTTTTTGTAGGTTTTTTTTGTATAAAATTGAAATTTGTTTTGGTTCAAAGTTAAGGTGTTTTGGTTTACTAAAAAAGGTGATGTTAAGAAAGAAAAAAATCTGGACCCAAGATTTTGATCTTATGGGGATTCTGATATCTTGAGGATTTGTGTTTTTTTATGTTTAACTGTATATGCCACATTTTACACTAAAAACATGTGGCAGTTGTAGTTCAGTTCACTGCGCAAGTCCTTTTTGATATAAGGCTGCTGATTCCTACAGTAGGTTGCCATCTTTACAGGGGACTAGTCAGACTCAGAGCCAGTAAGTGTCGAGTCTAATACATGACTTTATGCGGTCACCCTCACCTAACATTAAGAATCAGAAAAATGCACACAAGGAAACCAATAAAGAAAATTTAGTCTGCAGTAACTATTATAGATATGGCTATTCAAAATTAAGACTAACATTTTAATATAAAGGATATGGACCTTTGTCATTGGATTGAATACAAGGCAAGATAATACATAGACAGTTTACAGAACTCCATTCAGTGAATTAATGGTGTTAACATGAGGTTGAATCAGATGATGACAGTTGATAAATTTAGTCAGGCAGATTTTGATATACTGTTAAAAATAACAGTGCTTTAAAAAAAAAAAATCTTATTGATTTGCCTAACTAAAACCATCACATATTATCATCTGTCATAAATGTCTTCTAGGTTAATTTTTTGCTGTCAGTGTCTAAGACAACCAAATTATTAGGGCTTGGTGACCTAACATTTGAAATGAACCCTAACAATTTTAAAGTAGGCCTCATATGTCTACTCAAGTTTGATAGGAACTTAAAAGATGATCTGTATCTTTTTTTCATCTGTAATTACAAGGTTTATCTTCTTGAAGATTTTGAAATTTTTACCTCAACCATTTTAGAACTTGACTTTTAGTCCGCACTATAAAGCCAGGATTGTGCTGATGTGCCTTAAAACCCCATGTATACATACATAGATACATACAGACAGACTGACTGGATGGATGGATCACTACCATCTCCCTCTGTCCGTGTGGGTTCGAGTCTTGAGCTCCGTCATTGTGGGTATGTGGGAAAACCTGCAAGCAGCTTCCCATGGGTAGTTGCGTCTTACAGGGGTTACTCTGGTTCTTCCTGCACCAGATATACTGGCTGACATATGTAGCCTTTTGTATGCTGAAAAATGACATTAAACCCACAACAAGAACATGATATACTGATCACAACATCCGGAGAATGAAATATGTATTTAATATGCAGAAGTAATTATTAAACATAAAATTCATCATTGGTAGTCATTTTGACTTCAGAACAGATATATTTAAAATCAGTCCAGTATGGTATATCCTGTTGAACTACAAAAATATAATTGTTCTGTTTTCAGGGTCTCAAGTCCACTCCATATTCTGTCCAAGGAATGCTGAACATCCTTGTGGATGTATTCACCATTCTCTTCACCCATGTGACCTCCTCTGGCATCATCAGCAGTCTGATTTGTCAGTTGTCTCAACCAATCAGTGAACTCTTTCATGCTTCAACCAAGAAAACCACCAGCAAACTGTTCAATGCTGCATTCCAGCTAAAAGTAAGTGGTTGTAGGGTATAATTAATGATTACATTTTCAGGGTAAAATAAACAAATACTGCAGAGAATTACATCAGCCCAGCAAGTTGTCAGGTCATCCTGCAGTCTGCAGAAGAGAATCCTACTGACAGCAAATGGTAAATTATATCTGACAGCTTATCTTCTGGCCATCAGCATTTTCCAGAGTTGGTCACATTAACAGTGGTATTGTATTACTGCTATTAAAATGTTGGTGGGGGTAAAAATAAATAGAATTATCTAATACTTGCCTTCTATTATTGCCTAATTTCCCTCGTCCATTTACTCTCCGACTTTAAAAAAAAAAGTTTATATCCAAGTTGAATAAGGACGATGTTTTTGTTTTAAGACCATCAGTAACTGGAAGAGAGCATCTTGGACTGGGGAGAGAAAGCATAACAGTAACGCAGTAATAGCAGGTATATATTACATAATTAAATTAGTTTTTCCAGAAAAATTACATTTTCATTCATTACTGTTTGAGCTGTGAAAATTTGTGTAACCATCTGCCGAGTTCCTTTTGATTGTAATAAACGGTTACCTAGGTACCCAGTCAAAGGGGAAGTGTTTTAAATGTGCGCTAACCTGATCTGCTTTGTTGTAGGTTGATGTTGGCACGAATGACATGCAGAAATGTATTTTTCCAATGGTCAGGGGTAAATTATATAAGTTAGCTCTGTTTGAAGGACTTGCCTGTGAGTCAGAGTTGCATTTATGAAAAATAAATAAGCCCAACTGGATAGATAGATGGGAAGAATGGAAGATAGGAAAATTAGCAGTACAAGTTTGTAAAAATAAGCATGTATTATTTGAGCAGAATTTACAAATAAATTGACAACTTAAAATTTGTTCTAATTAAACTCAATAAAATACACAGTGCTTGACGTTTTAAATCCATCCTGGTAATTTCATCTTGAGCACCATAATCTGTGCTATGTAATAACATTTGACCTTCTTACCGTGTGAACAGCCAATCATATACACCTGCCTGACCTGCATTAGCATTGTTCTCATGAAGTTGTAAGGGCTGCTTTGCATTGTACAGTAAAAGATAAAAATGTCAACTTCGATAAATGGATTGTTTGAGCAACACTGATTGAGATAATTAGAATTTAACACCTTGATGAAGAAAGGTGCCAAATTGGCTGATAACTAGAAATTAAATATTAGGGATGGAAATCAAAGAGAATTGTTTGCAAAAAGATTTTTATTTCGTAATATATGGTCTTCAGATTTTCTTGGGTGTCCTCTTGATCATTTATTATAATTGTGTTGCTTTGAAACAAGATTCCTTGATGTCTTCTGTGTTTGACAATAAATGTAAGTTTGTTTTAAGTGTTTTCTTTTCTCCATGTTGATCTCGTGACTCTTGGGTAGAAGATTTTGACACTTGGAAATTTCAGCCTTAAAGTCAGTGACCAGATTTTGACACTCGGAAATTTCAGCGCTAAAGTCAGTGACCATTTAGTTTTGGATCCTAATGGAAACCTTTGATACAAGTTGTCTCCAGCTGCAAAGATCATTAACCCAAATCTGCTGGAACGTTAAGTGATGGCAGGTGAGAGCCTGAAACTTGCAGCCAGATCCAACTTGTAATAAGCAAGTATGTTTGGTAGCCATAAATGAAACACTAATCTGTCGACTCACATTTATGTCAAAATATTCCGTTTTAATTGCTTGAGGATTGAAAGTGCTACAATCACTGAAATTCTACTTAGGATAACATTTTCATTTCAGTTGGAGAAGTTGTGGCTTGATATAAGCAGCTGCCTTCAGAGTCGATACACAGGAGGATTTGACTCGGATTTCCTCCAGAAAATCTCACCCCTTCTGGAGAGTACTTTCCTACACCCTCGCCGCCAGATAAAAAATCAGACCCTGATCCTGTGGAATGCCAGTTTCAGTAAAGCTCCTCCCCTCACCTACCCAGAGTCTCTGAGGTAAGTCAAATGACAGTATGGTTGTAGACTCCCTTATTTCAGGTGAAAACATGGACAATGTGGCTTGCATTGTGGATTAACTCTCAGTTTGCATTTTATATTTGGCAAGCCATGAGTAAACTAAAGTTCATGTTTGGTCATTTTTGGGGTATTAGCAAGGCATACAAATTCAGCGGTCAAATTACGAAACAAGACAGCATGAGCTAAACACAATGTGCAGGTACAGTAAAACCTGTCTTGAAAGACCACTGCTATGAGACCACCTGTCTTGAGAGACCTCACTCTCAATGCACAAATTTAATGATTTTATAGCAGTATGACCTGTTAGGAGAGACCACCTGTCTTGAGAGGACATATTTTGGGCAAAAGAGATGGTTGCTCAAGACACGTTCTACTGTAGTATACATATCATATTGGTTGGTACACTAGTTAGTCTTCTGTACAGTCGTAGCAAGCAAATACAAGTGAGAAGCACTGCTAGAAGTTTGATCCAGATCATATTAAAAACATGGGGTGGAGGGCTCAGATAAAGGTGTCTTCTGACCCTTCCCGCTCCTTTCAGAATGGATCAGTCCGGAATTGTTTCCATGGATTATTTTATTTTGGCTATTTCTTATGAAATGGTGTGTTTTGAGCTTTGTAAGAAATCACTTGTCGTATTCGTTTCTTTTATTTGTTGGCATTTGGTCTGCGAGTCTTGCATAAATTTTGCTACACTTATTTGAATCATATGTTATCAATATGTATAACATCTTTCTTCTTTCAGGCCTGTGTTAATGAAAGTGAAGGAGAAGAGTTCATTAGTGTTACCTGGCTGGATTAATACTGATGTTCCTATCATTGCAGAAACACCCATCAGTCAGATGAGTCAGGTGAGAAATGAGGAATTTTGTTATTATTAGGGCTGTGTCTTTCAAGTTAACCAGAGAGAACTAAAATGCCAGTTATTTTAATGTCACTGTTTCAGTAATGGGCTTGATGTGTATTGATTTGGTCCAGTATATCCTGTCCATCTGGGCTTGGTTAATACTGTCATGCTGCATATGGTAATTTTGTTATTCATGACGAAATCTTTGGGAGACATGTAATATGAACTTCTTAAAAGGGCTTAGAGCTCAGTCATTTTTACATGACTAATGGAGTAGACCAGCCAGACCTTACAAGTTTTCCTTAAGTCTTATGGAAATGACCCTTAAAATAGGGACTTGTGGAATACAGACATGATTTTTCTCCATTTTAAAGACGAATTCCGCTTTTCTCCTGACTTGAATCTGATTATTCTTTATATAGTTGATTATTCTTTATATAGTCGGGTTTTTTTTATATCTGATCAGTTTTTTAAAAACGGCCTGCACACTCACATTCCTCAATGACCCTCATAAATTATTCGTTCCATATGTCAGTTTGCACACGACTTTCCTAAAGAGTATTCTGATTAGTCAAAGGTTTAAATTCATCCAGTGAATCTTCATGTAATGGAAACTGATGGCAATCGAAAGAAAAAGCATGCTTGCAAAATATGGCATCCCAAGTTGTTGAGAGAGACCATGACATGAAAAGTTTAGATAAAGGTTTAAAAAAACGTATGGAAATGGGAATGGCTGGAGCATAAAGTTGACGGAAATTCAGTTGGTCAGTTTATATGAAAACTGAATGCTAGAGGACTGGCATTTTGTGACCTCTGCAATAAAGATCTGAATTAGGGTAATCGCAGTGGAAGAGTTTGGAACATCACCTACCAAAGAAAATGCATACAGAAAAATTGAAGCTCAGAAGGCATCTGGAAAGAGTGCAGTTAAATACTATAAGAAGAATGGTTTCTTGCATGAGAGAACAGATGTAGCCCTCTGTCAGAATATGTGCACTGCATGTCGCCAATACAAGCACCAACTTGAAAGGAGAAAGGCTCTCAGTGAGAAAAAACAGAAACATTTGCACATTGAGCAAAAAAATAGTCAATGGTGACAAAAAGGAAGACTAAAGAAATCTTTGCCAAAGCTGCAAAAAGAGCTAGACTGGCATATCAGTAGGTTGTGTCCATTGAAGAAAAAGACAAGTATGGGGTTATTTATATATAGTTGACGTACTTGGGTGTTTATTTTACAGATTTGTTATGAAATAAAAGAAGTATGTTTGCTTCAAAATTTGAGAAATTATTGTGACTTAATTATGATGTGAACACTGACATGCATATGAAATAACTTCAGTATGAATAATAGTTGAGAAGAAATTCATGTGATTATAAATATTTTGAAATTACTGAAGTCAAATTAAACATTTTCGGTAAGTTTATTTGTTTTTCAAATAATTATTTCGGTTTATTTTATGATCATAAGTTGCACCAGGAGCAGTTTTAATGTGTATAGTGCATTTTTGGCTGGGGGCCTTTGGTCTCCTGGACCCTCAGATTGGGGGCGCTGCCCGTCAAGACCCTGTTGGTTTATCCCCCCCCTTTAAAATGTGCTCAGTTTTTTTTCATGGAAGACCAAAATCATGTCTGGGAATAAAAGTACAAATTTTGGAAATAGAATTGTTTGTGGTAAAATCTGGATACTGGTTTGTCCGTGTTTGGTTCAGATCTGGGTTTCATATTAAATTTAGTGGAGTTGACCAGGGAACCAGACCAACATTATAAGATGCTTTAACTGCATGTATTTTGTGATGCAAGACTTCTGTATGATCAAGCTGTTGCTATTTGTTTTGAAAGTGGTTTCTGTCAAGCGATAGGTTTTTAGAAGGAAAGGGACAATAAACCTCTTAAAAGGTTTTAATGGTCACTGCAGAAAAAGAAAAGGGAATATTCAGATTGGGGTCAGGGATGAAAAGCAAGAAGGACAACAGTGTGATGGTATGACTAAGGCACATGGCAGGAAAGATGATTGTTGTTGCCACAGCCACGTGAAACATAATGTTTTTAAATCCATGTCAAGTTGCAAGCAAGAAGCCATTATGCTCATTAGGGTTTGGAACTGCAGTTTGTGAAACTATACTGTCATAATTAAGGTTCAGATTATTTTTAAACATTTTTGTAGGACTAGTTGAACACAATGTTTGCCACTGAAATGGTTGCTTCATTACTCGTGATAATTCATCATCATTAGTAATTTTTACTAAAGATGGCTGTCCAGTCTGTGCTGTTAAAGAAAATGATGCTAGAACTTAAGCGAAATAGGCTTTTACAGTTTGCCTTGTGAAAGAAAACCCTTTGAGCAGATGGGTCTTTTTAAACTTAAGATATGTCTGATTAGAAGAAGCACAAATCAACACTGCTTCACCAATTTGAGAAGAAAATGAGATGGATGTAATGGAGCCTACTGACTGAACTCATTGCAGAATTTGTGGACTTCATGATCGTTTGGCAAAAGTTAAAGTCAGTGTTAAATATAAATAATTTGTCAGTATAGTTTTGTGTTTGTATTCTGGCTCTAATCCCACATGAAGTTTGCTAAATATTTTGACCTGCTGCAATTTCAGGTTATTAGCAAAGATGGACGGTTTTGATGTAATTTTGGCATGCTTTTTTTGCAGATATTATGCTTATACCTCTACTGGGGTTGGCATGTATGATAGTTACCTGTAACTTGCTGGTCACTTTCGAGTGACCATTTTCATGCATGGTAGTGGCAACTTGAGTTATTATGATGTCTGCACAGGTGAGGGTAAGACTCACACTTCCTTCTGACATTTTACTTGTTTCTTTGTCTTTGAATTTCATTTTACAGAATCAAAGAGGGGAAAAAGGAAACAAAAACAAATGTATTTAGGACATTTGATCAATGATTCTTGATTTACTTTTATTAGGTGCAGCAAGATTGGATAGGGTTTGTCAGCAGTTTGTAAAATAAATTATGTTTTGGGATAGTGAAAAAGTTATGTTTCAATGTTTTTTTTAAAAAAAGAAGATAATGTAAAGATGAAATTGGGGTTAGAGTGAAGGCTGTAGATATGTAGAGGTTTAGAATATGAGAACCATTTACAAAACTCTTGAAGTGGATTAACTATATTTTCACTTTTGCTGGGATTTGGTGCAATTGAGTGTAATTAAATGAGTAGCTATTATAATAATATGACACTGTCTGTACAACTTTCACTGTGTAAGTTAGGCTCAACACCAGATGCAGGTTGAGTGGAGTCTACTTGGACAATTTATGGATTAATTTATATATTCAAATAAATCTCTAACTCGCATTGGGTGGTAAGTTGATGGGATGTAAACAAGACTCCAACATCCCACTGCACAGTGTAGCTTGATGTAAACAAGACTCCAACATCCCACTGCACAGTGTAGCTTGATGTAAACAAGACTCCAGCATCCCACTGCACAGTGTAGCTTGATGTAAACAAAATTCCAACATCCCACTGCACAGTGTAGCTTGATGTAAACAAGACTCCAGCATCCCACTGCACAGTGTAGCTTGATGTAAACAAAATTCCAACATCCCACTGCACAGTGTAGCTTGAGCGACGATTCCACCTGTAACATCTGACTCTTACACTGTAGTGGGATGTAAATCAATTACTGTTACACAAGCAAGAATGGAAAAAGGGTACAACATGCAGACATGTATATGTTATTTCTATTGTCTGTTTACAT
The DNA here is from genome assembly GCA_028554795.2 of Sinohyriopsis cumingii. NCBI lineage: Eukaryota > Metazoa > Mollusca > Bivalvia > Unionida > Unionidae > Sinohyriopsis > Sinohyriopsis cumingii. The sequence goes on along the minus strand of CM068841.1, from coordinate 41,957,350 downwards.
TTATCATTGGCATTTTTTGTAGGGTATAAAGATACCCTAATATTTTATTCTGACATTTATTCTCTTATCTTTTCTTATTCTGTAGGCTGGATCTCAGGCACCAGATCCCCATATTCCTGGGATGCCATCACCGCACAAAATCCATGGTAGTTTCTTAAACAAGGCTGTCTCTCCAAACATCAAGAAATCACCAGCTAAACCTACAATTCCATTAGAGATCAGAGCTGCGGCTTTTGCAACAAAGAAAGCCTTGCCATTTGATGGGCTATCCAATAATGTAAGAGGAGCTTTTCTAGCACTGTTGCTGTTGTTATTGGCACATTATTCATAGAGATTTTTCAAAAATTGTAAATTTGGTCCTACCAGTCTGTGTTTGTGCACTTGTTTAATGGGGTTACACATATCTCTGCCCATTTTACGTGGTCTGTATTTAACAGATCAAACTCTAGCATGAACTTGCACTTCATCTGGAATCCAGTGATCTGATTTGCTGAGCCATTACAGTTGACCAAATGTCTTAAGTCTTGACTGGAAATAGGAATTACAGTTGTAAAATTGAGACTGCAGCTTAAGTATTAAAGAAATCTGAGCTAAGGAAAAAGGTCTCAAGTAGATTATAAACAGGACATTCATAATATCAGTCTGTTATTTGCCCTGACCTACTTTAGTTAAAATTTCTCTGCCACGATTACAGTTGAATCAACAAAGCGTATCTTTGTTTTTTGAAGTTCTCACAGTATCGGCCATCTTGCTCCTTCAAGCAGAAAAATTTCTCAAAAGTCATTCATCTGAATCGGATCAAATGGATCACCAGCCTCCAAAGCTTGTGTATATGTCAATCTGCCATAATTATACAATCTTTTTAAAGTGACTAAAATAGAAAAGCCTTTGAATGTTGGTTTTAACAAAACTTCTAACATGTACTTGGCTATATCATGGTGAGGGTATTGGAGCTAAGTTCATTTTTCAAAGACATGCAGAGACAGCTTACCCTGGCAGGTATTGAACCTGTCACCCTTGGATTATGAGTTTACATTTCACCAGCTGATCTGCCATGGCTCCATTTTTTCATGAATCTTTGAAAGCAAAGCATGACCAATTATAACCAAAATTTGGTGGAGTTTAATAGGCTTCAGATCTTTATGGGGAGACTACCTGGCTATTGTAATTACACTTGGATTCTAAGCTATGTTTTAAAGATACGAGTGATGTCGGGTTTGTTTGAACTTCTTGTAATAAATTGGGAAATGTGTCTTAGGTTTATTTTACTTGTTCTACTGTGAATTAAATTTCTGCAGTGAAAATCATATTATTACTTAATAATTATGGAAGGGTAATCTACAATTCTTTGCATTGATCTTCACAACTTTTGGTTATTAAATTTGATTATAGTGTTAATATTCACATTTAATTTACTAAAGATGTGCCCTCAAAAATTTGCGACCTTTTCATTTTGAGATAAAGTCCATTGATAGCTAGTTATTTTCATTTTGAGATATAGTCCAATGATAGCAAGTCGTTTTCATTTTGGGATAAAGTCCATTGATAGCAAGTCTTTTTCATTTTGGGATAAAGTCCAATGATAGCAAGTCATTTTCATTTTGAGTCCAAGGATGATATTAGTGTTGTGACATTTCTTGTCAGCACTACAATTATCATTTCACATGTAAAACTTTACTAAAGGCATATTTCAAATCATTTTTACTTTAAAATTAGTCATTCATCTAAAACAGCATTCTTATTATCTTTTGTAGTAGCTGACTAACTCAAAATGTACAAGTTTAAATGAGAAATGTTAGTGTTGTAAAATTACATGGCTGTGCTGGAAAAGTTTATGGCAATTTAACGGCAGCCAGTCCATAATGAAATTGCTTAAAGGAGTCGGCCAGTTAAAAGTTGTTCTTTTGTGTAAGAATGTCATTCAAGCCGTTTTATGAAAATCGCCTGATTGGAGCAGAGGTCTACACGACTATTAGTTCTCATCAGTCACCTTACAGTACAGTAATTTATGTTCTAAAGATTTATTTTATTTTTGGTAAGTTCATTGTTTTTACATTCTTACATATTACGTCTTTGTAGCGACAGTCATGTCAAGATCACTGTTGATCTTGAAAGGACATTGCAACCTGCATCCAATAACATTGACGTTATCCTTAAAATTAAACGCATTTGTTACCCTTAATTTATCATTTATTTAATTCTTTTATGTATAGGTTTATTTAACTATAAATGACATGTACAGATATTAAAGTGATAGCCAGTGATAATTTCACCTTATTGGTTTCCATTTGTTCACACTTAAACTCGGCTTGTTCTTCCTGCTGTCTAAACAAGATGGATGTATTGAATATTGCTCATGGAAATTAATTTGAAAGCAACTAAAGCCTAAGAAAGCACTTGTAATTTATGTGTCAAAACTTGTTATTTTTGAGAATGATGATTAGAACTAGTAGGACATTATCTTTATCTTTCAGGATTTTGTTGTGATTAAATCACCGCCTACAAAAAGACGTGTTTTAACAGAACACCAGAAGGAGGTCCTCAGAGAAAGGAGGTAAATTCACTATTACATTGCTTAATGAAGTTGGCTGGGGATATGGAAACAGGGGTCTGTCACACTTTTGTTTCTAAAGCACAACTCCAAAATATTTCTACAATTTTTAAAAACAACATATTAGACTAAATGATGTAGATGTTCCTTCTGCTATTATGATATTTTAAGTTTCAGTTTTTTTAATTCACCAGGTAATCAAGCAAAGTGAGTTTTTTGTTATGATACGACTCTTGGTTTGGAGTATGTTTCTCGTCAGTTTCTATTTTCAGTTATCAGACGCCACCAGACCAGTTTCTGTCAAACTTGACAAAGCATTGTGGCCTCATGGACTTTCAATTTCATACATTGATGTCTGTCCGCTGTCAGATATGGCCACCATTGCTAAAAATAGAAACTTTAAACAATGTCTTTCTTGATCCAATTTGATAGAAAACATCCTGGAATAAAGTCCTTTGTAATATTTTTACAAATAATGTTGATTCACTGTCTCTTGTGGCCAGTGCTACCAAAAATAGTAAAACTGTTGAATGACAGAGAGTGTTAAATAAAATTTGACAGAAAGTATCCTGGCATGAAAAGCTATCAAATCTATACAAATGATGTCAGTTTGCCATTAAATATAGCTGCCATTACTAAAATAGTTTTAAACAACTTTATGCAAAACACTTGCCAGAATTTGATTAAATTTGATGGAAAGCAACCTTGCACGGGGACCTTTCAGATTTGTAAAATTACGTTGATCCAAAATCAAGAATGGCTGTCATTAACAAAAGAAAAAATGAAACACTTGAAATGAGAACTAGTGAATAGAATTTGACCAAACAAGACAGTATGCACCCTGATATGAAAACCTTTTAAATTTGTACAGCTGTTGCCTATTTTCTAGAAAATAGAGCCACTGTTACTAAAAATAGAAAAACTTCAATAACTTTTTCAAAATAACCATGTAACTTTTTAATACCATATTTGACAAAGTGTTGTAGCACGAAAGCCTTTTAATGTTTATAAACGATGAGAATCTGCATCATATATGGCCTCCATTATTAAACACAAGAATATCTTTAAATGACTTACACAGAACCATCGAATAGAATGTGAAAAAAATGTGATAGAAAGCATTCTGTACTAGGGGACTATTAAACACATGGCATGCCATTTACATTCCTTTTTTTTGTTATGTATTTAAAATAAAAATGTAATTTTATGTATGATTAAAGTAAAGACTGGATATAATTGATAAATGTTTAAAAAATACTTTGTAAAGTTATTCAGAAATATTAATTTGAAATTGATTTAGTTAAATGACCCTATTTCATTGTCTGTACCCCATATGCATAAGACACCCATTTTTTAAATACTAGAATTTGTTGAAAAACTTGGTTTGTCATTTTAGATTGTTCACTGATCACTAGTTACACTACATTTTATTTTACACCGATCACTAGTTATACTACATTTTATTTTATGATATGTATCATTATTGCCATCTGCACTCATAAAAAGATGTCATGTAGAAATGAAGTGTGTAAGACGAGAATAGGGTTTACACAATATTGAAAAGTGAATTGATTTTTGGTGGTTACCTTGAACAGTGCTTGAATTTTGAAACAAATGTAATTTACTAACGTAAATATGAAAGAAATAAAGGATACATTTGAAAAAAATTTAAATTTTAATTCAGTGTTGGGTTGCAAACATTTTTTATCAGATGTCTTTTGGGGTTGCTGGCATACTGAATGGTATTTGACCTTGTTGGGATAGTAAGTTGTCGCTGTTTGGGGTTTAATGCCATTTTTCAGCGAATGAAAGGCTGTGTATGTTGGTCAGCATAAATGGTGGAAGAGGAATCCAGGTAATGATGAGTTAAAAAGCTTTGACGTCTCATGTCAAAATACTAAAATAGAGACAGCAGGAATTAATTTAGAATCTATTTTGTTTAAACATGAAAAAGTCGAGGAGTTATAAACACTGCCAAATAGGTTAACAGTTGTTAAATGTTTAAGATTTATATGATAATCTGATTCAGTCATTGTGGTATTTTTTGCAGATTTGTGCTCATGACATTGAATAAGTTGCTAGTCTCAAATGTCTGGTAAAGTCACACACAAAAATTCACAGATAATCATCACAAGTGTGATAAACAAGTTGCTATTTTCAAATGTCTGGTAAAGTCACACACACAAATTCACAGAGATAATCATCACACAGTGTGATAAACAAGTTGCCAGTCTTATATGTCTGGTAAAGTCACACACAAAAATTCACAGAGATAATCATCACACAGTGTGATAAACAAGTTGCCAGTCTTATATGTCTGGTAAAGTCACACACAAAAATTCACAGAGATAATCATCACACAGTGTGATAAGCAAGTTGCCAGTCTTAAATGTCTGGTAAAGTCACACACAAAACAATTCACAGTGATAATCGTCACACAGTGTGATAAGCAAGTTGCCAGTCTTAAATGTCTGGTAAAGTCACACACAAAACAATTCACAGTGATGCTGACCTGCCAACTCTTATGATTTGACTTGTGGAAATTACACTTAAAATATGCACTTACGGAATGGAAATAAAAATTAAGGAAATACGATTATTTTGGTAAAATCTGGACTCTGGCTTGTCTGTGTTCAATTCAGTGCTGGGTTTCATGTTAGATTCAGTGGAATTGTTCAGGGAACCAGACAAACTTACTTCAGACACTTTAACTGCATGTAGCTTTTCATGCAAAATGTTTGCAGGATTGAGCTGTTGCTTCTAGAATTTTCTGAAAATGCATACATGATCAGAACAAAAAGTACAATATGCCCTTTTAAATAGTTTTAATAGTATAGTAGAATAAAAAGGAATGTTCAGATTCTTGGGGGAGGGGAAGCAGGAAGGACAACAGATACATTTATTGGACATCTTGTGTTGATTTGAGTATGTCTCGTGGTTGGAGATTGCTGCTACATGAAATTTAAATGGAAAACCCCCAAGGAAAACATCAGGTTAAGAGATATAACAAGCCATTGAACTCTTTATGATATTGAACTGCAGTTTGTGAAACTGTTCTGGAGGTATTTAAAAAAAATAAATTTGTAGATAATGTAACTGCCTCGGTCTCGGTGTATGTTTTACAGCTTGACGATAGCAATACATGATATATTGTTGCACTTTACTAAAACTTGGTTGAACATCAGTAAAACATCAACTGCCTTAGGTGGTGCTCTACAGTTTCGTATTTTGCATAGGGTTAGAATTTTAAAGAAAAAGAATTTCCCTGGCTTTCCTCACTGTTTGTACTGGCTATTTAAAAAAGACCTTGTATTGTTCAAAGAGCCTTTAATTCCCTTTATTTTGGTGTACGATTGATGGGTGTAATATGGGTTATAGAGTATACAGCTTGGCCTTACTCCAGATGTGCACCTTTCAAAAAAGTGCTTGCTCCACTTGGTCGTATTCACTTCCTGAACTTCAAAGGTAAAGTGGTAAACAAAGAGCTGATAACTTTCTGTACATTTTATATATTTGGTAATTCATTAATTGCAGTTTCAGAAGCTGGTACTGTCTAATTGGGCAAAATTCATTTTCCCTATTTTAATAGGTGTTAAAGATAGTGTATTTTAGGCTGATTCAGGCTGCTTTTTTTAGTGCAAGGGAGCAGTCATTTTAGTTAGCAATGTGCCTTGATCATGTACAATTTCCAAAAGTACAATATCCAAAGAAATGTCAGCCACATTACATCAAAGTAACATGGAGGTATGCCAACATTCTATCCACTTCACCTTACATAAGCAGTTTGACCATTGACAGCAATATTGATGGTCCTGTTTAGTAATTTTGTTTGATTTCAGAGCATTGCCTGCAATGTACAATACACTTGAACACTCACTGGATGCTTCCTTGATGTTGCCATTTAACACAGATACACAGTCCGAGTGAGTATATTTAACTCATTTCACACATTAATTCAGAATCTACATTTCTTTAAAACATTTTACTGTTTGGCAAATTTGAATCAAAGTAATACTGAATCCATACTTTGTAAAAACGCTTATTTTTTTAATAAAAATTTGCAGATGTACTGTTGGGCAAATTTTAATCAACCTTTTCTCTTTTGTATATCTATACATCCACACACTTCTGAATACCTTTTTGGGGTAAAAGAATAGCAGTGTTAGAACCTGGATTATGGTATCCAGTAGATGACCTTGTTAGATTTTGTAACAATTATGCTTTTGATTTATTTTTATATACATTTTGGATTTTGTTGTCATCATTCAGCAAGTACTTTGTGAAGAAAAAGGAAATTTTGAAGATTTATATGTGTGCATATGTAAGTTACCTGGTTAGATTTTCAGGTCATTATAGCAGTCTTTCAGATTTCAGATTTTAAAAACTTTTTGATGAAGCCAAAAATGTTGGTTTGCCTCTTTATATACATACATAAATTGCCTGCTATTATTGTGATTTTTCATTATTTAAAAATTTTGAACTTAGGACCTTTTGTTGATGTTTTCGGATGCAGAGCACATTAATATCACTATGTTAGTACCAATTTGCTTGTTGAGATTTATATATGCATTTTACAAGTATAATTTCTAGTTTAGTGTTCTGTTAATAAACATAACATATGTACAACAAAAAGTCACCTTAAAGTGGTTTGTAGTTGTTGTTGTTGTGGGGTTTAACGCCATTTTTCAGCACACGATAGGCTATGCATGGCAGCCAGTATTAATGGTGAAGGAAGAACCCTGGAAACCCCGGGAAGAACCACCGACCCACGAGAAGCTACTGGCGAGCTTTCTCACATACCCACGTTAACCGAATCCTAGACTCGAACCCATGCAGACAGGTGAGATGGCAGTGATCCGTAACGGAGAGCGCTTTAGACCACTCAGTCACTCAGGGCCCCAAAGTGGTTTGTAAATAATGATCATACGTTTCGTATGAAAAAAAGAAACTTTCCTTCCATTCATATCTGAATTGACATTGCTTCCTGATAATAACCCAATTTTGTCAATCTTTTGAATTTTTTTTAGACCCACAAACATATCCTCAGTAATTATACTGTTGGAAACTTAGTTCCTTCCCCAGTTGCAATCATTGGACTCCAGGAATATTTCTCAGCAATTCTGATTTAACAAAACTAACTTTGTCCCTGTCAGTGCTTGAAAAGATTGATTTCATTTCAGGGGATAATAAATGACAGCCTTTGTCCTCTCACTGTCCCATTCATATAAAAACGCACACATGAAAAGACTGCAAGTAAAAAGGAAGACTAGATTCTCATTAGCCGCAGGAGTATTGCTTTGCTAGTTGAGTTCCATTTCGTTGTCGGGATATTCTCACTTTCCCACTTATGATAAATGTTGGATTGAAATGATGAAAATGCAGTTTGGCATACTTGTTCCACTAAAATTCTCAACTTTTCTCAAATTCAAATTTACATAATTATAATAATTTACACAGTATCAATATAATCCAAGGCAAAGACAGCTGAAAAGATGCAAAATGGATTTTTACTTTTAAAATTTAAAACATGGAAACCTTTTTGTTCTTATCCCCCCCCCCAAAAAAAAGCTGAGGAATTCTGTTTCCTTGGAATTACCATAAAGAAAAATTGAATATTTTATTGTATTTCAATCCCTGATGCTGGCTGAATCTTATTTTTTTTTTAAATTATTGTTACCAACAAGTCTGTAAGAATGATAATTAAAAATCTTAACATAAGGAATTTTTGTAATAGATGTTTATTGAATTTGAGACCAGCTCATACTTTCCTGCTTCAAAATTTTTTATCTTCTCTGTATTGATGTTTAACATTTACTGAGAATTGACATGCCATCCTGTTTTGACACCATTCACCCCACCATCTAACTGGAGGAATTATTTGTTTTTCTGTATTTCAGCACTCCAACTCCCACCACAGACTCTGTGATAGTTTTTGGAACCCAGATTCCTAATAAAACATCTAGTAATCAGGTATGTAAAAAATTGTTTAAATCTGAAACGGTACTAATGTAAATAAATTTTTGAGAGCTACAACTGTTGAGAAATTTGCAACATTATTTCTTTCTTCAACTTTAAAGTTCAGAGGGGGATGTAGTGTTTTACCTATTTGTTTAGGTTTTCAATTGGTCATTCATTATACCCAAAATATCTTGAACCCTATTTCACCTACACTGATGAAAACTATGTGTTTCCATTATAGGGGATTAATTCTTCCTTACCAAAACAAGGTCATTGTGATTTTATTTGTAAGCTTGAGTGAAATTTGTATTTTAGGCTGATAATGCATTATACTTTCAGTATCTTGGACACATTTTTTACAAGTACTTGTGAAAAGTTGCTTATACATGCAATTCAGGGAAAGTAACAAAGCCATGACAAAGCTAGATCATTGTGATCTAATTTTTATGTGAGTGACTTTTATATTTTGAGCTGTTTGTTCCCAGTAGCCTCAGTAACTTGACTACTATAACATCTACACATCAAATTTGGCATATGGATACATCACAACAGAAGTAACTCAACCAATAAAACGTAGGTCAATGTGACCTAATTTTTATGTTTGAGTGACTATTTTTAAAATAAATTCATTTTGTTGCACTCTCAGCATCTTGGACTCTTTTGCACCCATGACGATTGGTATGTAGAGAGAAGCATGACCTTTCAAAAACAGGTCACTGTGATGAAATTTTCACTCTTGAATGATGTTTGTTGTTGTTGTTGGGATTAACGCCATTTTTCAGCTCACGATAGGCAATGCATGGCGGCCAGCAATAATGGTGGAGGAAGAACCTGGGAAGAACCACCTACCCACGAAAAGCTATTGGCAAGCTTTCTCACATACCCACATTGGCTGAATCCTAGACTCGAACCCACACAGAGGTGAGATGGCAGTGATCCATGATGGAGAGCGCTTTAGACCACTCGGCCACTCAGGGCCCCAAATGATGTTTGTATTTGAGGAGAAAGAATAAAAATGGTGTAATATGGGTTACAGATTATACAGCTTGGCCTTAATCCAGATGTGCACCTTTCAGAAAAGTCCAGCGATGGTTTTGTTGTCTCACATAACTACTGTTTTGGCATGTGTGTTCTGCTTGTTGAATCTGGCTTTTTCCAGGTTACTGCAAGAGCAGTGGGTTTCTGATCTTTGTTCTCAGAATAAATACTTCAAAAATTGTATGTCCTTTTGGGTTTTCATAAAAGGTATATAACTTGAATATTGTGAATTTCTGTAAGGGTGTGATGTTGATATCATGTGACTATTGGACCTCCTATGTTGTAGGTTGAGATTTGTGGTCATGTGACTTGTAATGCAGCTGGTGAATACCAGGTCAGGTCTCATCAATGCTGTAGTTTTGTCTCGTCTGTCAGCGGATTAAAGACAATTATTATAATACTTGATGTTTCAAGCAGAATAAACCAATTTTCATATTGATTTCATGGTGGTATGACTAGATATAACATGATTTAGTTTGCTAGGCTCACTGGTAAAGAGCTGCCATATGCCACTACCTCATGGTTGTGGCAAACTCCAATTTTTTGTTAGGCCCCACACCCCAACATAAAATGTCCTAATATGAAAATGAGTGGTAATATTTGGAATAAATCCAGACTAGAAAATGGACTGTCATTGCTTTTAAGTCAAATTTTTAGTCTAAGGAATAATGGGAGACTGTTGTTCCTTGTGTTATATATTAAAAAAGATACGAGCCCCTGTGAGTATAGGTACAGGTTTGAGGACTGGTTTACAGCATTACAAGCAGACATATTGATTTTACATAAAATTCAATCCTTGTTTTTACAGTGCTATATAATTCGAAGGTCCCAATGTCAGAATTTAAATCAACTCTTTTGTAATTCAGACTTATTAAATATTGGATTTTTTAACCAAATTGTCTTGAAGAGTTTAGGTTGTTGTGAAAAATCCTGTTAGTTTTTGGTTTTTATCGGCATAGATTCATTCAGGGTTTCTACTTTTTTCTTTGCAAGATAAGATTGTAAAATACTTTGTATTTATTGTTTTCTTTATAATGTGATAGGAAATGTTTACTTTGTATAACATGAATATAGATTGCTATCTTGATTGCAATTGATTATTTTGATTTCTTTAGAATGAAAGGCTTGACAGAAACTAATTTATGTTCGCTATATTATTGTTTACTCATGCCAACATAATGCAGTTAAGCAAAGTTAAAATTGTTATTCTTTAAATTGGAAACAAATTAATAATAACCAAGATCACCAAAATACCTGACAACAAAAACAGGTGAAACAGTGTTCTGTAACAGTGCCATAGTGAATCCCTCAAGCAATATATAGGCTGTATTGTAGAATGTGCGTTTACAGTATTCATGCCAGTTTCTTCAAAATAGTTAAACAATTAGACAAATTTTAAAAAATTGCTCATATATTTGCAAGCTCAACTTTCATGTCTTTCTTAAATCCCAGCTGGTTCTTTTTAGAAGTAAAGGTGATCCTGAGTTTCTAGAATAGACCTAAAAACTATGGCCCCAATTTGAAACCTAGGTTTTCATCTCTCCCTTATTCTAACACATTAGGTGGGGTCAGTGACCATGTTCTGTAACAAACTATGATACAGTGAGAAGGGTGTATGTAACAAACTTAGTGTGGATGACAAGTTTTGTCAAATAATGTTTTTGCAAGGATATCAAGACATAATACCAAGTTTCACATTGCTTTCTGTAAACCCGTATTGTCATACATTTGATCAATTAAGATATATTGGTTTAATTTTGATCATGGGATTCATAGCGGTATTGCATTATATATGGAATATCATTTTACTGAAGGGCATGATAATAATGGAGAGCTTTACATAGGACCAAATGGAATGCACATCTTTAATTGACAGCCTTACAGTGTCTTTTGGCACATTTAAAGTGATTGGATTCTGACGGGGAAAACCTGTGAACTTTGGAACTCTTGATAAAAATTTATTTCATAAACAGTTTTACTCCCTGGTTTGAAACAGTTGCTTTTATTATATATTTATCTTTAATTTTATTTTTTTATACATTTGGTGGAGTATTTTGTTAACACCACAAGGATTAACTTGCCATGCAAAACAGTCTTGATCAACAAAATGTTATTCATGAATTTTAGAATGCATTAAACATGTTAGTGAATAATATCAGTGCAGGGTATGTTTTGTTATATGGCTCCAAATAGAGTGTTTTCATAGTGATCAAGTACTATAATTTCAGATATGCACAGAATGTCCGGAGAGTTTGCCCAATAGCATAGCTTGCATGAATTGAAAACATTGTCACAAAACATGGAATGCCCTTAACAGCAGGAGCAATACGCCGATATCTTGGAACTAAATGCATAATATGACATTTAAGACATTGAAAAGTTTTGTATTGAATTTTCAGTCATTTTGTTTGCATAAAATATGCAGCGTATATCATGCCAAAGTCATTAAGTTATGTTTGATAATATTCCTTTCATTGTAGTAATGGGAGCATTTTTTATGGTGAGGAAGGGTAGTTTTGCCAGTATTATGCCAAACATATGAGGGTTGCAAGATTGAATAAAAAAATCCCCAATGTGTTTGAACTAGGATCAGATTGAGTAAAAATAAATTAAAAAATTTGGTGGTCTCTAATGCACAAATGAGGGTTTAATCAAGTGACTATCCATACTCTTTTGCAGGCAGTGAATGAGTCCGAACCAATTATTATTGACAGTGAGAAGTCTGAAAAATCCCCCAACAGTCAGGAAAATAAATATCAGATGAGGCAAAAGACTGTACGATTTGCAGACATGGAGTTGGGTGAGATGTCAGGAAAATCTACTCATAGTGCTGACTATTCAAGTCTAGGTACCCAGTCTGACCAAAGAGAAACTAAGAAAGAGATATCTACCAAAAAATCGCCCCCTTCTGATGATCATACTGATGGCTTCACTCGAGCGTTTTTTTCTCTAGGAGATTCCTCATCTGAGAAAAGTGAGAGAGTTTTTGGAACTACTGCATCTACAGAAGTAGAAAGGGAGGAAAGTCCCAAATCTTTCTCTACTGGAAGGAATATTTTTGAAAGTCTGTCTCCATTACATAAGTCAATACCACAGAATTTGCTTGGAGCTTTAGGAAATACATATGAGTCGTCAAAAACTGGTAGTGATGAGCAGGATGTAAAAGAGAAAACATTGGATCCACTGCTAAGCTGGTCTCAGAAACTGAGTGAATTGAGCGAATCTCCTGCACAAAGATCACAATCACCAGAAAGAAAATCTCTAATGGGTAACAGGGTCAACTCACCTCAGAGGTCGTCTACACGACGACAGACTTCACAAGTGAAGTCTCCTCGAAGGTCAAGGCAGAAGAAGGAAGCAAACGAAAACGAGAGTAATCTAGATAAATGGATCATACACTCACCTAGGAAGGAGCTTGACAATAAAACCAATTCTGTCCCAGTTACCAATACATTGACTGTTGAGTCTGTGGCCATTGTCGAAGAGACCCAGTCGCCAAGCAAACGTGGATGTGGAGGAGGGTCTGGTGTGCATCATGACTTGCCTACCATTGACGAGACTCCTCCCAAAAAGAATGGCTTCTTTCATGAAAGCAAAAATGTTAGCAATCGGAAACTATTTTCTAGTCAAGAAAATGTTGAGACAGATGTAATAGAGGATTCAAACCTAGTGCCAGGCTCACCAGTTCGTTCACTAAAATCATCAGGTACTCCTGTTTTAAAATTAAAGAGGTTGACAAATGAAGAAATACTCCATTACAGTCCTTCCAGTAGAGATAAGGAAAGCAAGTCTAGCAGCACATCTAAAAAATTAAATGTACAATCTCAGAACCAAAACATCGAGGAGAACAGTCATGAGCATGACGATTTCTCAGAAATAAAGCCACTGGAAGAAAATCAGAATGATCCAATCCTACAGTCACAGGAATTTGTTCCTTCAAGTGAATCAGATTCTGGCAATGAGCCTAATAAAGTCCTGACTGAACTTGTTCCTTCCCAAGAACTTATGGAAGTGGACTCCATTCCAAAGTTGTCAAACTCTGAGAGCCAAAGCTTACTTAAAATTAACTCTGAGAATGAGGACAAAGAAAATGGAGAAAAGTTAAATCCAAATTCTGAAATTCTGTTCAGTGATGTTGACTTGCAGTTAAAGCCGATGGAGAAAGAGCCAGAAAAGAGGGATACTTTTATGGAGAATGGATTCATTGCGAATGGAGCGCATGAGGACTATGATCCTTCTCAGCATGATACCATGAAAGATCCTGCTTTTATTTCTCCTAGACCAGAAAAGTCCCATTCACAAGGTGATGATTCACATCAGAACACATCAGATGGTCTTTCTGAAAGTGAGGGACTACTAAGTGTAGACATCAAGGAGTATGACCCACTTGAGAAATCAACTTTGTATGAAAATTCCCAGAAGCAAGTTAGAAAGAGGAAACAATTGACACCTCAGAAGAATGCTGGGACAAGGCAGGAAGTTAATAAAAAGAGGCAGATTGGGGCACCCGATGCAAAGAAGAAACTTGAAACTGGCAACAAGACTTCATCTACAAATGTGCCTAGAAGTAAATGTACAGACGATGCTGTAATGAAAGGCAAAGATAGCAGTGTCAAGACTCGTCAGCAAGGCAAAAGGTCAAAAAGAAGTAGCCCAAATGATGTGTCTCGTGAAGGATGTATGAAACCTGTGTTAAGAGATAGAGGTAATGAAGAAATTGAGCAAATCATAGATAAAGATGAGGAGATTAAGCAAACAAAAATGCAAAGTCCAGAACAGCTAGGTGAAAGAACTCCAGAAAACCGAAATTCTTTAGTGCCACCTGAAAGGAAGAGTACAACAAAGCAAAAGAAGGCCCTAGCTCAAAGAAGATCTCTTGTACGTGGAAAAGATGTAATGGTCAATGAAGGAGACTATAATTTAGATTCTGATAGTTCCGGGGATAATAATCCTAAGACAAGTGTCAACAAAAGCACTACTGCGGAAGAAGTCAGTCTTACTTTACTGAAGGATAATGATTCAAGCAAAGATAAGGAGAAGCTGGATGTCCAGGGTATAAACAGTTCTGTTTCCTCTGATGATGAAATTCCACTAGCAAAGTTATCCTCTGAAAAACGAAGAAAAATCAAAAGTAGTCAGTGTAATGAAAGTTTGTCTCAAAATGACAGTGCTATAGAGTCATTGGTAGAGAGTAATTATGAAAAACAAACTACAAACAAAGAGGAGGAAATGAAGAGCTTAGGAGACGGCAATAATAACAGTTTGATTGGTTCATCTGGAAAAGGTCTGAATGAATCTTCAGTTAAAAAAAGTAGCAAGTTCAAGAAGGCTAAAGTCTCACCCATGTCACAAAGGCTGAGGTCCTCAGGCGCTAAACTGAGGACCCGTGACAAGAATTTGAACTCGGTTATGAAAATTTCATCAAGGAGATCTCTTAGCTTGTCTTTGAAAAAAAATACTCCAAAGGGAGAAAAGGTTCTAAATGAAAACAAGGAAATGGATAAAGAGGATGCGAAGTCTCTTGAAGGAGAAATGGTCAGTAATGTTGCAGAAGATAAAGAGAAGATTTTGGACCAAGAAATGAAAGATGTTTCACAAGTAACTGATGGAATTCTCAAAGAGGGCAACAAATTGATTGTGATGGAAAGATGTGAAGCCCCAAGTACACCAAGTGCTAGACATACTCAAAATCAGACTGATTCAATAAAAAATAAGGATGTTTTAGAAGAAACACCTCGAAAAGCAAGTGACAGTCCAATGGACAAATTGGTCTCCAGGGCATTTTCGGATAGCAAGTTACTAATGGGATCAAGATGTTTTAGGAACTCGTCAGGATTTGCAAGGAGAAGTATTTTGAAGCATTCAGCTAAAAGATCCATTGGAGGAACACTTTCACCATTAAAACAGGTGGAATTTCATCCAATAAGAATTACAAGGGTCCTATCTCCAACAGCTTCACCCAGTGCCAGCATTTTAAAGAAGCGACGTTTGAGTGAAGATGCAGCTGTGGATTCTGCTTCCCCACCCGCAAAGGTTAGTTAAGTTTTTTTTGTGTTCTGTTTGCCTTACGGAATTGACTTTTCTCGCTTAAATCTCGACAAGTGAAAGCGGTATTCTCAAGTTTGAACAGCTGTTAATTCTGCTAAAAGATTGAAGACTCTGCTATATTTAATTGTATGGCTATAAAGGAAAGAAGTAAAACAAAAGTGGTAGGTAGCTTGAATAGCAGCTTGAATAATTTATAGTCAAACATAAAAATTAAGTCACACTGACCTACTTTTTATATGGTTGAGTTACTTCTATAGTGATGTATAATATATTCTTGGAACATTACTGTAGTTGTTTGTCAGTTCTGGGATTTCATAATGATGTTTACTGTAGTTCAGAGGAAGAGAAAGTGAAGGAAGGGGGTGGGTGGTATGCTTGGGCAGAGAAGTGCTAAGTCCCTTCCCATGTTTTGGTTGAACATATATAACAGGGATCGTCCTGGGCTTCGCCAATGTCGCAAATTGTGATTTTTTTTCCTTATTGGCGACAAAAATATCCCATCTGGTGATTTTTTTGGCGACATACTTTTTGGTTATTTAATTTGTACATACAACCATGGATTTGGACTGGATAAATTTAAATCCGGAACGAAAGGAAGCCACAAACTTGACTAAGCAATGCATTGGAATCAATCTGTTACACAAACGATCCTTTGTTCTTATTGACAACCCCATCATTACAGTGCATTGTTACATCATAATCTGCTTATGCTGACATCTGGGCTGAGTACTGTATGCTGCGATACAGTCAGTCATGCTACCGCACTATACCTACAACTGACTGACTTCTGAAGACGCGAATAGAACAGATACAATTAATTGTATGGCTAATCCTTCTGTTTTTTTTATACATATACCAATACAATAGTTTTGCTGAACCTTCATAGAAAACTGATAACCTTTGAAGTACCGACTACTGTGTATAAATACAAAGCAAATGGAAAAAATCTCAATCACAATTACATCTGTCGCCAGTGCAGCATTTTACTCATTGATCTTTTCCTTTTGCCATCAGTCCCGTGTTACGGCTGCAGAGACTTAAACTCCGCAACAAGAAATAGCAAAAAAAAAAAAAAAAAACAGTTTTGCATAATTAATAATAATTATTTATTTCTCAAAATGCAGGAGTGAAAGAATCCCTAAATTGGGTGTGAATTTATGCTTATATATACAGTCCAATATTGCCAGGTGTTGACTCATGTAAGTTTCATTTGTGGGAATGGAGATCCTATTTTTCTTGTCGAGATAATTTATACACCATTCAGTGATCATTCTTGGGATTTAGGAAGCAATTCGCTACAAGCTTTGTGAAGCTAGCCATAAGGGGGGGGGGCTGCTGAGAGACTACTGGTGTCACCTGTCAGCACTGAGGACTGAACGTGGATTCAGTAAGATGAACCTCATAAAAACTGACATCAGAAATAAGCTCTGCATCTCATCTCTCGAGAATTTAATGAGAATCAGCATGTACAGATGTGAAAAATTAGACTTTGAAACTGCATTCAACAAGTGGGCAGCCCTAAATCGTGATGGATCTTCATGTAATACTTTGTAACATTTTGTTAATGCTTGTTGTAATTAAAGTATTAACTAATCCATCTTTTGTAATTTTCATTGCCTGTTACATTAATAGACTAAATTAACACTTGGAAAAATGTACACTACTTTTTTTGGTGACACTTTTTGAAAAGTGGAGACAAAATATTGAGGTTGGCGATTTTTTTGGCGACAGCTTTTTAAAAGCCAGGACCATCCCTGTATAACATACTCAGTTGAAAGTTGCGTAAAATATTGCCCCATATCTTTTGTATAGATGTTGCAAATTTATTCCCACTATTCATCATACCATATATTTTTGATTTTTTTTGTTGTTGTGTGCACCCCAGATTGACATCACATGCACTTGTAAATATTCATGTCTCCTTAGAAACCCTGTTGTGTACCAAAAAATACATATGTACAAATTGAATTCTGCACATGGTCTGCAGTTGATGCCTTTCTAACAACTGAAACTGCTTTTGCATCAAGCCTGCAAGCACTGGTGTACCAGTATGGCTCTTAAGCGAATCAGGTGTGCTTTTTTGGGTGGATTTTTGTGTACATTTTTACAACATGGTTGAATTACCTTCTGTAATTAATTAATCAGCCCTTGATGCAGAGCAAAAATTAAATCAGAAAAGATGCACTTTTGATTGTGGAGAAAGGCTCCAAAGAAATGTTTTCATATCTCCCCATAAATTTAGTTTGACTAGTCTTCTGCAAAAAAACCCCATTTATGCCATCAAATTTGACAAGTCAATATAAACACTAAATATTGTCTTGGTTACTCGCACTGCAAAATTTAAAACCTGCTTGGCTACCGTTTTTACAACCTCCTTGAATTTGTGATTAGTTGGTTTCCATAATAATAGCTTGAATTTCAATAAAGTTGGTCTTGCCCTTGGGAAGTTCTTGAATTTAAATGGGGGTATATATTTTTTAAATTCAGAATATATTTTTTATGTATTTTCCAAAAATAATAAATCAGTTGGGATAAAACTGGATGAAATGACATCTGTAGTTAAAAGATTTGTTTGTTATCTGCTGGGTGTGCAAGTTGCACTTGCGTAAAAAAATTCACAACAACAACAATAAAATTGATATTTTATTCTTGCAGCAGAGAAGGGTGTCCTTTGCAGAACCACTGGTGGAGGTTTCCGATGATAATATCAATATTGTACAAGATGAGGGATGCCAACCATTGTCTACAGTCATCATGAACTTAGAGTCAAAAGCCGCACCAACAACTGATAAGGTTTGTAGATGTGAAAGATGTTTGTAGGAATTGTGTTGTTTGCTATTTCTTTTACAATGCAAGTCGTGAAAATCCGCCTATTTTGTAGACATTCATCCAGCTACAAAAATATCCAAAATACTGATTCATATTTTCTTTTCCTTAAATGTGGACACTTCAGACTGTTTAGACCTGCAGAGATTTAACTTTGTACTCACAGGTGATGGCAATTCATTGCATTTAAAGACATTTCAGCAACACTTTTGTTAATCCCATCATCAGGAAATGTTTCTGGATGCCATTATTGAAATATATCTGCTTTTAGTTCAGATTAATCTTGATAATTCTGAGAATGAAGTGTTGATCTAACAGCTGTTTTGCTAGGCACTCGGCATTAACAGGTTAATGTTAGGACTGTTTGGCATGGTGTTGGGATAAAGTGACTGGGTGGGACATCATGCTACATGCCTGCAGCATGATTCCCCAGTGCTACACATTACTATAAACTGCCACACTGCAGACATTGTAGTGATACAAATGAAAAATTGTTAAAGCTACGTTAAAAATCTTAATCACACACGCAGACATGAAGTGTTGATAGCTACAGGATCACACACATTAATATCGAGTCTAGACTTCGCAACTAGCGATACCTCAAAACAGACACTTGCACCTCCAGGAGTGCTTGATTTTCCTCAGTGCACACCATTTCTTTACAGCTCTTGGTGGGAGCGGGGGCAGCATTGCAAGTTTCACACTGTAGTTGTAGAATATGCAAAATTGTATTACAAGTCGTAATTTTATATCTGACTGTGAAGTGATTCATTTCCACATTTCAGATTTTAGTTGGTACAGCTTTCACCACTCCAGTAGAATCAGATACCCCAACATCTTTAAGCATCAGCAAAAGAGACATTCCTTTCTCAGATCCTTGTAGTCTTACCCCTTCTAGCAGTGGAAGAAAGGATTTTCAACCAACCCAAAGTCAGAATTCGTATCAGAGTACACAGGAGTCCCAGTTGAACAACAGTGAACCAATATGTCCAGATTTGCTGACTTGTCCAGAAAATATCGAGAAAGTCCTTCCCCAGCTGACATCATCCATTTGGTAAGTTAGAAGAGTTTTTTTAAAATAAATTTTGGAGGCTTACAGACAAGACCATTTTTGTAAAAGTAGAGCAGTATGTTCACTATGTACATGTGATTTACTGCAAAGATTTTATTACTGTAGTTTTTATGGAATGTTAAAAAAATAAAATGCATTTAAAGAAAATGAGTTTTTGTGAAAAAAAATGTAGTGTACCAAAGTTTACTAAATTTATTACTTGAATATGATCTATCAGAAAAGTGCTTGACATTACAAGAAGGTGGTAAATTGAGTTTCTTCCATCCTCCGTACTTTCTAGAACAGAGAGACACATTGGTTTTGTTCTATCACACTATCTTGCAATCAAGATGACTGGATCTAATGAGTCAAACCAGACCAAGCTACAGAAGATCAAATACATCATTGCAGAATGGTATTTCTTGTATGGAAGAATTCTACAGTTTAGGTGGTATTGTGTTGCTTGCATATGATACACCACGTTACCCATACATACCTCCAGAAATGCGAACCTCAACTAAAATGCATACCTTTCCCATGTTCGCTGATGATGAAACATAATCTTGTCATTATATTGACTTACATTGTGTGAGAAAGACGTTTCCTTTTGTGAACTCCATTTTAAAATAAAATTCAGTTTTTGTAATAAAAATATAATTTGACCCAGTATTTTTAGAGTTTTATATTTGTTACTTTATATATTTGGTATAATTTTTAAGATTTTACAGGGCTCAGTTTGAAAATGATTTCTAAGCACTTGTCCCTGAAATAGTGAAATCCAAGATTTACTCACCCTGTCATCTTTCTTGGCACAGTACACTTCCACTAAACTACTTTTTAAAAAAATAAACCCCACCAAAAAAACAAAACGTAAAAAAATGGTACCCAACCCAAATTATATTAAAATAGGTTGACATCATGAAAGTCTTAATATTTTCAGTGATGACAGTGGGATAAAAACCATACTAAGACAGAAATTTTACAAATTTATACTAATTGACTAGGAGAAATTGTAGTTGCACGCCTAGCCATTGATTTTCTAATGGTGTTCATGTTTACCTTGACACCATCCAGTGATGTAGGTGTCTTTTAATTGTGGACAAACAGTTCTTTTCAGCAAGCTGCCTGAGCTGGACACGTGGCTGTGATATTCTTGCCCCAGGTTACTGGTGTTTTCATGACTTCTGCTTTCATAATATATTGTCACACAAGAGCAAAGATGTCAGAATTTATTTCTATAAGTATGTCATTAGTTTTGACTTGAAGAAATGTTGCTAATTTACATTTGAAAGATTAATATCTTTCCACAGTTTACACTGAAATTGTGTACTAAACAAATCCGTTGTAGTCAGACATCCATTTTGAATGAGCTGTATTGTGAAACAAAGTGAAGATTGCTGATTGGTCGAAAGAATTGCAATGTTTGTGAACCCAACATTTTGTTTTAAATTAATATTATTATGGTATGCATTGTGTGACAAGAATCAGAGGTACTAAAAATACTTCTTTTAATATAAATAAAGGATTTTTCTTGTGAAATGTCTAATGTCATCAGAGGTCTTGCCAAGATTTTTAAACTAGGAGTCCAGGACTTCTTTTTGGGTAAAAATAGGAGTACCACCAGCAAACGTTGCAGTTCCCATAAGCATATTCGGCATAACTGAAGTGGCTAAATTTACAGATGAAAAGAACAAGTGGATGTCTTGCATTTTACAAATTCTTTACATCTATGGCAAATAGCTCTCGTTTGTCCATTAGAGTGAGATTGAATTTTGGCAATTCGAGGAAAGGCTTTATTCCAAACACTAAGCAGGGCATCATACACTTTCTTATACTTGGCTACTGTTCCACCCAAACTAACAGTTTTAGCACTCAACTGCATCTCGTTACAATCTTCGTCAATTTGATGTTTAACCCCAAAATACTTTACTTATCCTAATTTTGCTAATGTTATTTTGTCTAAGTCTTGATTTCAAGATATTAATATATCTAATATGAAATAGTTTAAAATATCCATATGTTGTTTTTAAATAAGCGATAATATGAAACACAAATATCTTTACCGTCTTTTTGTTTATGGGGATGAGTGAAGAAGAAAGGAAGGTACTAAAAAAGACATTGAGACAACAACAGCTGCTGCTGACGACTATGCATTGGAAGCAAAGATCAGTAGGAAAATTTCCTTCATCACGATATCAAAATAATTTGTTAAAGCTTGAAAAGGACAAAATTGCAAAACTTAGAGCTCTTGAAAAATAGCTTGATGACAAGCTACAAGAACTGAAAAATTCACTCTAAAATATTTTGGACTTTGTAAACAGAATATACTGATATTTTGTTCAGTGACTACATTATTCTAATTCCCAGATGTAGGATGTTTAATATTAATGGGAAAGATATCAATGATCATACTACTGACTTCATGTTTTATTTTTGTTTTTAAAAAAATAAGTTTGCAAGAAATGTTCCTCGTATGGAATAATAGTAAGTATTAACTTGTGTTTACGTATCTTTTAAAATTAATGTAATAATGCACCTTGAAAAACATGATTTTGAACCTTGAACCTTGAAAAACCTAAATAAATAAAAAACTTGAAAATTTTGAAAGAAATATGCTACTAACCTTGCGTATAGCTGGATTGGGCTGACATGCTCTTAAACCCTATATGTACATAAGTGAATACATGCATGCTTAATACAGATTGTCTATTTAACACATAACTTTTGCATTTAAAAGAAAAAGCAGACAATGAAGTAGAAGGTTTTGAATGGTACTTTCACTTTATATGGCTATATCATGCTGAAGAAATGGGAACTAGTGCCTTTCCCAAGGTCACGACAAAGAAGCCGACCTGGGCTAGTAGCGAACCTTTGATTATGAATTAGATTCTATGCCAACTGACTTACTATGGATATCTTTTGTCTAGAAACGTTGTTTCAGGATACCCATTCACCAACCCCATTAGGACCAGGTGTCATAATCTCTTGTTTGCTAGGTTTGTGGTCATATCACAGTCCTTTACTATTTGCAAATTAAATTCTGTAACTCTTGTCTACACCTCATAGCAGGCTGTACAATGCATCTTTTTACTTTTAGGTCCAGGGGTCTGGGCCAGCTCGTAAGAGCTCGAAACATCCACACAATAGGCGACCTTTCAGCCCTGACAGAATCTGAGGTGCACAATTTGCCAATCAGATCACCCAAAGTGGCAACAGTCAGGAAAGCGCTGTACAGTTACAAACAAATGATGGATGTAAAGCGTGCAAAGATGTCTGTGGGTATTGCACAGGAGGTTAACCAGCAGGAACAAGCTAAAGGTAGGGATTTGGATTCCTCGGGAATTGAAGACATAAGAAAATTCTGATTTACATGTAACTTGTTTAATTTTCATCAGGGCAATATATAGATGGGATCATTGGTTCTATTCAAGTTTACTTTTAAAGGACCAGTTTTTACTTTGCTAACCTTCTATAAATGGGTTTGATTTTGGTGTTTTAAGGTCACATTAATAAAAGTAGGCTATTTATTTCAAAGGCCAATGGAGTAAAGTACCATGCCCAATAATCACCACAGTACTCCAGACCTGCCAACTCTTATGATTTTGCTGCAAGTCTTACGGAAATTGCCCTTAAAATATGGACTTATGGCATACTAACAAAATCTACAGATGATCGTTGGGGAAAAAAATCTGGATAATTGGTTCATCCCTGTTTTATTTGGGGCCAGGTTTCATCTTAGAATTAGTCAAATTAGTCACGGAACCAGACTAACTTTACAGCAGCACCACAGATGCTTTAAACTGTACATATTTGTTTATGTGAAGCATCTGCACAAACTGTTGATTACTGAATTTTTAAAAATGGCGCCCAGAAAGCTGTGCATGTTTAAGATGGTAGGGAAAATAAGCTTCCTGAAAAGTGTTAATAATCAACACAGAAGAATGAAAAGGAGTATTCAGATTCTTATGAATGAAAGGTGGAAAGGACACAATTACATTTATTGGACATCATGTGCCAATTTCAGTATGTCTCATGGCGGGAGATATGATTGCCATCATCATGTGAAATGGAAAAGAATTTCCAAGAATTACGTCAAGTTGAGAGATAGCAATGTGCCAATGAGATGCATAAGGTTTGGAACTAAAGTTTGTGCAACTATACTATATGGTAACTAAAGTCTATTCATCTAACTTTTAATTCAGTTTTCCAGCTTTACAGTAGCAGTTCTTGATATTTTGTTACACCTCACTGAAAACTGGTCAATCTTATGGAAAAAAATCAACTGCCTTACTGAGATGGACTCGTCAGGGTTGGCAGGTCTGGTACTCTATCCAGGCTTATCTAATAGTCCGATTACCCTTTTGTTCACAAGTCTAGCAAGCTTATTTCAGGGCATCATGGCTCTTTCCTCTGTTTGTTACCATTTATAATGCAGATTATTTACTTACTGGATGTAAATACTTGTGTACATAAGGAATTTTATGGACTGGAATGCAAAGCTATTCTTGTTTGTTTTCTTAGGCATTATTGTGTGACAGTTTTGTATGTATGAGTAAGTCGCACAAGTTTGTATTTTCAGTCTACAGTAGTTGCAAGATTCAGTAAATACTATATTTTCTAAGCATTTGTGGAGGGTTTTATTTTGGTGAAATCAATATGCCTTTATCTTTCTGCACCACAACTTTAAAATCATTTGAAATTAAGAAAAGAAACTTAATAAGTTTGTGAGTAATAATGAAATTGTGTGTAACTTTCGGACAGCCATCTTCGTTGTCAAGGTTACAGCTCGCTAGTGTTTTGTTTCCATCTCTCCCTTCCACTCTTGATTTTATAGCTTTTTATGTGATTTTTTTGTGTGCTTACTTAAACAGTTTTAGTCATATCGCTATAATGTCTGCAGTATAGCAATTTATAGTGGTGTCTAGCACTTGGGCATTATGCTGCAGACATGTAGAGCGTCGTGTCCCACCCAGTCACATTATCCTGACACCGGGTCGACCAGTCCTAACACTAACCTCTTAATGCTGAGCACCAAGCAAGGCAGCTGCTAGTACCCTTTTTATAAGTATTTGGTATGACTGCTGGGGTTCAAACCTGCAACTTCCCACATGCTGTAACCACATAGGCCACCAGAGTGGTTTTTGTAACTTTTTTAAATTTAGGTATGATGATTTCACCATATTAGTTGAGGGGTTCCAGTCCGCTGAATTTATGTGTTGCCTGGAAACTCGAGACCAGCAAGCATATCTAAGAATGCCATGGTAGTGTGCCATTGATCTATAGTGACTATTTTAGGGTGCAAATTTTCATGGATTTCGTGAACGATACAGAATGAGTGTTTAAGAGCGAAGAAACAATGATGCTTCTGCAGAAACACAGAAACGCATGCACCATTTCCAATTTATTATCTTATAATATTGACGTCAATATCAGTTTTTGAGAACCATGAAAATTTATATTTCTTAAAAAATTTACACTCATGAAAATAGATCCACAGTAAGTAAAATCTGTATTAGAGGGAAATATTTACATCAGAAATGTGTCAGCAAGTGAACTTTGCCTCTTCTCACAACCACATTTTTTATTTAATAAGTTTTGTTCGTGCCATTGCCTTCATGAACTAAGCTCACATCCATTTTACTCTTGTTTCAGGGGTTGGATCAGTTGAGCCTGTTGAGGAGATTACACAGATTCCCCAAATAGAAAGGAATAAGTCTGGTAAAAATCACTTCCATATTTTTCAATGATGTAATGGTTAGTGTTGTTCCAATTGTCGATTGTAATCGATCATCAGTTGGTTGAGCGAACCAGTAAGATAATCTATTGTGCAACTCCATAATCGATTATATATAAAGGGAGACTACTTTTTAGTTGTATGCAAAGCACAAAGGCTAGTAAAACTCCCAACCACTAAAGTTGGCCTGAAATTTATTAATTCCCTTCAAGCAGCAGAGGGGGTGAACAGACCGAAACTAAAATAGTACTGAATAGACAAAAACAGTTTCGGTTTACTTATTTCGACGATAAACCTTTCCATGACGACCACAGAATAAAAAAAAAATATCCCTGAACGTCGAATAATTTCTCTCGGAGAGACTCTTCGACGACCGGGGAAATGCAATAACATCCGCGCGCTGACGTTCTTGGTTTACTTCAATAAATCTGAAACTATTCCCCCGCGGGTCATCATTGACACGGTCGGTCTGTTCACCCCCCCCCCCCCTCTGCTGCTCTACGAAATGAGTTTCCAAGGAAAAACATTTTTATGTTAACCATACAATGTATCAAGTCCGATACGGTATCGTGTCCGCGGGTCGTGTAAATTTATTGTCACAAATCCGTGCTGGTTTCTTTGAGCGTGACTAAAGAAATTCTTAAACTTATTAATATCCATATCGCCGCTACACCAGGTTTGATGAATATTTCTCAGCGTATGAACATCAACTCCATTAAACACAGCAAGAAGATTACAGTTATCCCTGATTACTTTTGGTATTTGTGTGTAACGTTGAGTAATATAAATGACATCGGTGTTTTTATGACGACCCCGGGAAAATATTCTTGCAGGATTTTTTTGCTTGTCCAGCATCACATCATCATACACTACTAGGTTATTTATTTCCCCGTTAAGGTCTTCAACGCTGGGAGCTTCTTCGATATCAGTGATAAATTCAACTACTTCCTCGCCGTCTTCACTCAGCGCTTTTGCACTCTCATTAAAATCTTTTATAACATTATAGCATCGCTGATCATCTACAGATGGTGCTACCAAATACAGCTTATCCCACTTCATCCACTTCATTATCATGTTCAACAGCAGTTGCGTTTTACCCGATCCTGACGGTCCTATGATGATCATTCTGATAGAGTTTGGTAGCACTGAATTATGCTTAACTGGCTCCTTTCTTCGCGTCGCAGAAAAATCTGTAATTTCCATTTGTATATAAAGAATAATAATTATGGATCTATATTGTGTGAAGTGTAAGGCACGAACCCCTACGAATGATCTAACAACCATTACAACAAAAAATAACAGACAAGCACTTTCTGGTAAGTGTACGCGATGTGGCACAAAAAAATTTAGATTTCAAAAAAAAAGCGAGAATTTAGCGGAGGTGACATTGCAGCCAAACTTGGAAAGCTCCCCGGAACTCCCTGGGCAAAGTATCCCGGAGAAAAACATCTCCCAGGATACAATTACTGCGGTCCAGGGACACGACTAGATATCAGACTTGATGAACAGTCTAAACCAAAACCGGGAGAGTATCCGATAAACGCTATCGACGCAGCGTGTCACATACATGATGTTGCTTATCGAAGTAAAGATCTACAAGACAGGCATATCGCGGATGTGAAATTAATTCATGCACTAAGCGCCATAAAAAATAAATCATTTAAGGAGTCACTCGCTAATTGGTTAATAAGATCAGCGATGAAATCTAAATTAGCATTAGGCGCTGGATAATTAATAACAATGGAAGCGATTTATTATTCCCCAATCGGATACTGGAGAGGTAACTCAGCAATTAATAAACTCGCCAACGCGGCATCAGTAACACGCGAGGTTGCCAAAAATTGGCTATCAAAACAAGCAATATGGCAAATCTACTTACCACCACCTCGACAAATCAACTTTGCACATTTTGATGTTAGTACCCCCAATGAAGTTCATCAGGCTGACATACTATTCCTGCCTCATGATACTGTCCGTAGAAAAACATACAAATACGCGCTAACAGTAGTTGATGTTGCCAGTAGATACAAAGAAGCAGAACCGTTAGCGACTAAAACAGCCACTGAAGTTGCCTCTGCGTTTAAACGAATTTATCAGCGAGGACCTCTAAACTGGCCACGATTATTACAAGTTGATCCTGGCAAGGAATTTCAGGGCGCGGTGTCATCACTGACAAAGCAGCATAACGTTGTTATACGACGAGGACATACTGAAATTCATCGGGATCAGGCAATTGTTGAGCGATTTAATAGAACACTCGCTGAGAGATTATTCGGATACCAGTACGCGAGGGAATTCATTTACGATACGAGATCTCGTGAATGGGTTGCAAGACTGCCAAACGTGATAGCCGCACTGAATAATGAAATTACCAGAACAACAAACATGAGACCTGTAAATGCAATCACAAAAAAATATATACCCCGCGTCAGTGAACGCGGACAACAGCAACAAAATGTTTCAACGCAGCCAGGGACGCTAGCGTCCCCACTGCTGGGTAATGTCACCGTTAGGTATTTATACGAACCAGGCGAACTAGAAGGAGGAAAAAAAAGAGCAACCGATCCCACATGGAGTGTTACTACACATAAGATATCCAGCATAACCAGATCAACTGGGAGAAACGCAATCTACAGATTAGATTCGACTGCTCCTCAACGCGGATTTAAACGCGAGCAACTTCAGGTGATTCCCGAGGATACACAATTACCACCCCGATCACTAAAGTGATCCGCACTGAAGTGATTCAATCATTTAAATAACTGCAGCAACACCTCTGCGTCGGTTACACTCAAGACAGGTCAACATCACATTTTCACGTGTATGACCGCGACTGCTATCTATTCTATCTACGGTGAATTGCCTTGGGTCGTTTTTCGAATACTGCCACAGCAATAAACAATTACAACTCGCACAGTGATTATTCTGCTGTTGTTGTAATTGTATTACAAATTCAACATCCAAACTTTGTTTGGGATCAAACTCTCTACCATTTTTTTTGTCGCTCTGTTTGTAACCGGCTAATTTCTTTCTTATTGTGTCATCAGCGATTGAGCTGTCGTTGACAACATCATCTAATACAATTCTTCGTAACTGACCTATCCTTCTTACTCTTGACACGGCTAAATAAACTAAATTTGACCACTCGATGCGATCATCAACAATCCAAACTGTTGTATCTGAAATAGTTAGTCCCTGCGAACTGTGGATGGTCATAGCGTATCCTAGCGTCCACGGGGATTTGCTCATTTTCAGTGCCTGTTCAACAGCATCAACATCAACTGTGACAATATCATTTAATACTAAATTCTGTTTCTCCGGACCCGACGCAGTCAGGCGCCCTGGAATATCAACATCAATATTCTGCAATCGCGTATCAGCTGGTCTATAACACAACGGCACTGGCAACATGGGAAATTTCTTCTGATGTAACTGAAATAACCGCTGCTGAAGTGTGTCCCTGACTATCTTTCTACTTGCCACAATTAAATCACCTGGTTTCCACGTTTCCCAAAAGTCGCTCAGCGAAGTCTCTGGAATTATTTCACGCATTATCTCACACTGGACTTTATTGGTTTGTAGCCTGATCAGTGCCTTAAACTCTTTCAGCGTTTCATCGAGTGCTCTAACATCGTTAGTTATTTCCTCATAATAATCTACAAAAGTTTTCAGCCACTCGTGTGGAGATTCACCTGTAAATGGGGGTGGTTGACCATGATCGCCGCACATCACCACTGCGGTATTTTTCTTTAGCAGCCAATCCAGAAACTGTTTTAATGTATCCAACGGCACAGTGTCTATCTCATCCCAGATGATTTTCTCGGGAATATATTTCGTTCCCATTCGTTCAGGTGTCCACGTGCCGCCGCTGTATTTGAAAAAACTGTGATACGTGCACGCGTTAACATCCCGTTGTCTCATCTCCCTGGCAAGTCTGTGTGTGGGTGTTAGCACAATCATGTCAGAGTTTCTAAATAATTCAATCGCTCGAGTTGTTTTACCAGAACCACCAGGACCGTTCAGATAAACTGTTTTGTGTCTTGTAACAGGATCGTGCACCGGCGGCAACAACGAAGTTGCCCCCGACGAAACCATCGAAGATATTTCTGCGCTGCGATACTCATCCTCGATTTCAACATCAGCCGATTTACAATATCCGTGTAACATTTCATTCTTTATTCTCCACGAGCCCCACGATGGATCATCCGATATAACATTATCCAACAGCGCTGAGTGTTTTTTATCAATATAAAATGAATCCGTTGCAACTCTCACTGCGGCAACAGGGAATCTATTGATCATCGACAACAAATTTATGGATACATAAGCCAGCATCGAAGATCTCAAATGTATGTACTGAGATGATTCTCCGTCAATATAACTAAAAACAGTCCCTAGTTTTTCCCCGTTTGACAGAAACACATCTTTGCGGTTACAGAACATGTTGTTCGTGGCTGCATCAGCGACAATAAGATCCAATTCAGTCTTGTCCATGATTAATCGACTGTGATGTTGTTTATGATCATACGCTCCACCTTGAGTGAATTTCCCTATTATTCTTCGTCCTAGATCTTTTGCTGTGCTTTCATCATTTCTGAGTTTGCTTTTAAGTACTTCAGGAGCTTTCTTGATGATAGCGTCGATAGAAGTTTCTGGATATTCTCGTGACCAATCTTCGATGACTTCTTCTAACGTAACCGGCGTTGGAGTTGGCAACCAAACTTCGGTTTGACGACAATAACATATAATCGCTTCGCTGACCGTCAGCGACAACAGTATTCGACTGTCAAGCATGTATCGCAATAACACTATCGGTGCCCATCGCTTCTCAACGAAATGTCTGCCAAACCAAACATAACACACAGGATGTAAATCCTTAGCGAATTTAAACGACGACACACAAGCAAATCCGGTCAAGTCAAAATCGGGTAAAACACCGTTGACAGCTACTCTTGTCATGGTATTGCCAGCGTGGCCAAACCGTTTAAAATATTCGCTGCATTCTCCACGCCCAAGGAAACTTCCTGGATAACACGCCGTCATGTCCACGGATATCATACCGCGGTGATCATACTGAGTATTCCACAAACCGCCGTGTCCGTATTCGACACAGCTCTGCTGGATATCAGCAAGAAAACTTTTCGGAGTTGGTCTCCATGAATTTCGTTCCCGGGCTACATGCGCGACAACACCCGGGACAGTAAAACAGTGTGTCAGTAACGTATCAGTGTTGCCAGCATGATATTTTTCTGCGAGTTTTTTCATTTCCTGCTGTAACGCCATTGTTCTGTATATTTCCCCGTTGGGTCTCACAAACTGATCATATTCTCCATCTTCGCTACTTCTGAATAACCACACAGACACTGGATCGGTTTTACTTATCTGATAAATAAAATCAAACATGCTCCCAGAATTGCTTTGCAATTCCGGATAATACTTCACAACACGGTCTCGCGGGAATATCCTAACCGAGTCAGTCCAGGCGTGACTGTTATGATCGATAATAGTTATTGGTGTTCCACGGGAATTGTATTTACACTCATACAATACCTCACCGGTTAACGATGAAACCGTTATAGGAAATTTTAGTAATCGCTCTAGCTCAGCAACATCATTTATTGACGCTCCTTTATCCGCTACTCGTGTCGCCCACGCTGTTATTTTAGTTTGTCTTAGCGGTGTTAGGCCGTTTCCTCGCATTGCATTTTTAAAATGTTCCATTACTCGCTCAGCTACACAATTCATCCTTGACTCTGTCAACGGCGACACCTTCATCGGTTTGAGTTTATCAACGCGTGGTTTCTTCATCGGATAAATTCCATAAACAACTGCGGTCACAGGATACGCTCTGGCATAATATGGTATATCAATCCCAACAAGTACTCCCGGTTTTGAGTCTTTACTTAACAGAACGGTTTTTCCACGAACGCCTCTGGCATCAAGAACAGGGTCTAGTTTGTCTCTGATAATCCACGTTCCCTCGCCGACTCCAACAATAAATTTTATCTGTACGAAATATCTTCTATCGTCGAGATACCCAATTATGTTACGCGCGATTGTATCGTTCATGGTAGCATCAATGATACGGTCACGAGAAATGCTTTGCATTTCCCGAGAAACGCTCGCGTTTCCGAGGATAATTTTATACGAAGACCACGTGTGTGCGGCACCATCACGACGAAACTCTTCTTTGGCATTCTTGATAACACCAATTACCTCTGCTAACTCTCTTCGTCGTGGATCAGCGGTTAACCGGTCAAGATCGAATCTAGAACCTGATATGGGTTTTATTCTGGATAGTCTTTCAAAACCCATTATTATAATTAAGACAAATATTTAAATAGACAAATATATTATATGATGAACCAATGCAAGTGGATCAAACTAAATTCATCAGCGCCGTGTAGCAAACCCTGCAGAGGCGAATACTGTGGACAACATGCTCAACAGGTCCGCGGTGGGAGTCTAGGACCGATACCGTGTATCAGATGCGGCATTGGAGTACGAGGAAAAACGCAATTATGTTCAGCGTGTGGGGGAAAACGCTATCGAGAACTAAAACGGTATTATGATAAAAAAAATCCAGACTGTGATAACGCTCTCTCGGAGCGTGATTACATAAATAAGTTTTCAGACAAATTATGAATTAGACAAATGATTTGCTTATAGTATAATGAATCAAGAATTCGTCCGACATCCAACTATTCCAAATTATGAGGCAAACCGAGATGGCATAGTACGACACTGCACGCGAAGACGACCAGTTGGTGGAGTTGATAATGGTGGTTATTCAAGATTTACTGCCACGTGCGGAAAGAGGTATTTATGTCATCGTTTTATTTACGAATGTTTCTTTGGAGTGATCCCTAAGGGTTTTGTCATTGATCACATTAACGGTAACATACTTGATAACTCTATAAACAATCTTCGCGTGGTCACTCAGAGCAAGAACTGCCTACTGGGTAACACAGGGCGTTGTAAAACAGTTGCAAGAAGAGCTATTAAATCTATAAACGCAATTACAGGTGAAGAAATTGTATTCCAGTCAATAAACGCCGCCGGTAGGTATTTCGGTATTTGTCCACCTTCTGTACAGCATGTCGCAGATGGGATCTACAAAACAGCATTTTCAAAGAAGCTCAAACAGAAGATTTCATTCTGTTATATAACTCTTATCGTTGACACAAACGACGATAACTCCTCCGAGAGTGTGTAACGCTTTGCAGAGTTGTCGTTGCTGGTCAGAGGATTTGCTCCCCCTAAGAAAGCCACCTTGATAAAATATTTTATCGAGTTCATAACATGTAATCATTTATTTACCGTAGAATATATATTTTTTTACAAACAATATCCTCGTTTTACTGAATATATCCGACTGTTTTGCTCTTCTGTGCTTGTTATATGACCGCGCTTAAGAAAACATACAATTAAAATATTTTAAACAAGTCCCGCCCACTGCTAGAGCGAATTTCCAACTCGCAAGTAACAGTTGGGTTATATACGAAATCGCTCCCTAAGACCTTTGGGTCGATCGAAAGTCAGCACGCGCAAGCAAAACCATAAATTTAATCCGCCAATGGCGGGTGTCTTTTGTGCACCATCCAATGGTCGATTCAATGGATGGTTTTGCTCTGCTGCTGACCGTAGAAAATGACCCACCTGTGTATGTTTGTGTCGTCATAGGATAAGGTCTTAGGATAAGTTAGGATAAGATTACATGTTCATTGTGCCTTTACTTGCTGTCATACTCGAATCAGAGGTAAAGGTTGTCTGTTCTGTACCGTCTCTTAGGATAAGATTACATGTTCATTGTACCTTTGCTTGCTGTGATACTCGAATCAGAGGTAAAGGTTGTTTGTGTTGTCAAATAAATGTTTGCCGGGCCTGCTAGAGAACTCGATCCTAGAAGCCAGGGCTGTCTCGTCTTGTAAATAAATGTGCCTCTGAGTCACTTGGCAGTCAGAGGGGTCCGTCCTTAGGATAAGTTACGTGTTATATGTTTGTCCTTGTCAATTCACTAAACACGTCTTCTTGAGCCTATAGAACGTTATTTGACGATCTAGAGGCTCTTGCAGGGGATAAAGTGTTTGGTGTTACATGTTGTATTGTCATGTCGGAAGCAGTCCTCGTGGGGTTCTAGAACGTTATTTGACGATCTAGGCCCTTGCAGGGGATAAATGTTTCCGACTGTCTCGTTTTGTTTTGGAAAGCTAGCGTTTTTTATGCAAAGTGTTTGTATTAAAAATATAAAAATATATAATAATATGAATCACGAAAATATAAATACCATACTTGTTGAAATTAAAGAATTACAACAGCGAGGTTTTAATATTTTACTAGACACTGAAACAATTATGTCAGATTTTGAATCCTTGAATGAGCTATCACGCTTGGGGAAGAACAATCTCCCTGCTCGTTATAGGTTCATTAAGGGTTTGCAAGATCGTGTTTACAGATCACTTGCCGGGATAACTGAAAATCAGGTATCTGAATTTATTCCACTGTGCCGTGCAGTTGAGAAGATTCGTCTTGGATTGTCACAAGAGTATGAGACTCGAAAATTAATTAGCACCAGGGTGAGACGGTTAAAAGGTTATATAAAGAATCTAGACACGGAAATGCCTTGCATTTCTGACAAAAATACTAGTGTTTCTGACTACGAGGCCGACAAGGAAGTATAAACCTAGCATAGCGTGTGACTCACAGCACAAAGTGAAAGTAGAACCTGAGAACGCTAGCGCCCCCCCCCCCCCGCTTGGAGTGTAAAGCACATTTCCACGGGTAAAAAAAAAAGTGTATTATTTTTTTTGCCCTTGGAAACTCAAAGAGTTTCTCAAGTGAAGGGCGCTTTCAGATTTTCAGGATTTGCTTAAGCGTTTCAACATCAATACAGGAATGAGAATAGTTCATAATCTGTTCTCGTTGACACCAAACTATGATCATATGATTTTGCTGTAGCTCTGTTAATTGTGACGGAGTTAACAAGAAGTCTTCGTCACCATACACGTCAATAACTATTTTAACGGGGAAATACTGTTCTGGGAATGTCTGTATTTGAAATGCGGTTTTTATTGCCTCGTAAAGAATTTGCTTATCATGAATATGAACTCGTGCATGAATGTACTCGGGTTGATACATTATACACAACCGTTTTTTTTTAAATGCGTGCTAGCACTTTCAACGATAACTTATGCTGGTTTTGATAGGGTATTTGCACGATAAAATGACGAAAATGGATCAGTGCAGAAAAAAAAACTATTATAAATATTATGGATCCCTTGACTTAGGACTTCACCAGTAAGTTTATACTAACAGTCTCGTCACGCAGGTCCAACAAATTCCCCCTCTGGTCGGTGAGTTTGAAATTTATCGTTGACAACCACGGGTTATGACACCGTAGATAGACCGGATTGATTGGTTCTTGCACAATCAGAAAACCAGGGGGGTCTCTTGGTGTGAACGTATACAGGATAAACCCCTGTTGTGCCGTCGTAGTATCTGATGCGCTGTAACTGCCATCGATGACGTCACATACAAGATTGACCGCAATAACATCTGTGATATTTACGATCCCGGGTGAGATGTGTCTGCCATCGGATGCTGTACTGTTGTCGTGCTTGAGAATAACAGGTTGTGGTTTTATTCGTTCGTACGCGGCAAGAATATCTTCGAAAGATTGATCGATGAGATCAGAGACTGATTTTCTCAGCTCGGGCACGTTATATCCAGGAAATTTAAAATCTGAAATATCATTCACTTGAATACCATATTTAATTGCAAAATCTGCTCTGGCTATCTGTCTATAATTATCATCGATATAGTCTTTAAGATCCAGTAAAGCCTGAATTATTCTTAGATTTATAGTTTCCATGGCCGATGCGAGTTTGTTTAGTTTTTCTATGGTTGTGATAATATTATCACGCGGACTTGTTAAATCAGAAATATAATCTTGGAAATATACTCGCAGGAGTTGTAGCTGTTGTTTATGTACTAGATTGATCGGAATAAATAATTCAGATTCTATATCATCTAGACGGTAAACACGGAGCTCCTGCCCCCCCTTAACACGTGGAGCTTCTATACTCCAAGTATCGGGCATTAAAGTACTTTTTCTTGCTAGTAATTGATCTGCAAG
Source organism: Sinohyriopsis cumingii (assembly GCA_028554795.2). NCBI lineage: Eukaryota > Metazoa > Mollusca > Bivalvia > Unionida > Unionidae > Sinohyriopsis > Sinohyriopsis cumingii. The sequence goes on along the minus strand of CM068841.1, from coordinate 41,922,009 downwards.
GAGTAAATAATAATTGTACTCGAGGTCGTGTAGTGCTTCTTTATAGGTCATAAAATCCGATTTTTCAGGTTTTGGTGGACGAGGTTTAACCTCGGGGGCCTTTGGCCATCCTAATAATGTTCGGATTGAGCTGTTATAAATATCCACGGCGTATCCTGGCGTTGAGATTTCAATGACCGCAGACAGCGTTGGTTCATGAGCTGTTATAGATATTTTGGCTTCCTTGCCGGTGATTCGTTTTATTTGGCGTTGTATCTCATTATTGATTTCTTCGATCTGATAACTCCCAGTGGGAAGTGTAATTGTATTCCAGTCAAGTTCACCCTGTTCGCCGGAGTCGGCTTTGCTTTTCCCGAACACGAATGAATTATTTGGCTGCAGACCACCAAATGATGCCGACCTAACATTGGGCCAGCTGTGATACACACTGAGCTTTGCTAACGCGATTTCACTCACTGGAATTGGAGTTCGAAAATTAATACCGAATTCTGGTGTCGTCGAGGACACTGAGATCATTGTGGTCCTTACCGGTGTTGTGTTTGTGACTATTTGTTGAAGCAGTTCTATTGACATTATTTATTTGTTTAGTTTTCAAATAGTCATTGTACGCATCTGACATTAGTTTGAATTCAGAATCTGATATCGTAGCGTCGCTACTTTGCACGTCTAACGATGATGATATCAGCGATGATAATTTCTGATATGCGGTCGTGGCTGTATTTAATTTTGTCGTGTAATCGTGTAATTTTGTGTTAGCACATGATGATATTTTTTTTGCTATGATGCCGAAAACTCCAGCTGTTGTTGTGGCCGCGGAAACACAGATCGTGGCGGCGACTGCTGCAGTTACCGGAGTGACCGCTGATAGTATTGCTCCGGCAGATGCAACAACGGCAGATACTGAATAAACCATAATATCCAGCACTGTTATGCGGCGCTTGTATTTTTTTACTTTTTGACTAGTTACTTCGATGACAGTTTTTAACTCAGATTGCCACTCACGGACTTGATTGTATCGATATTGTTGAGCATCTGGCGTCGTTGACATTATTCAATTACGCGGTAACCAATTGAGGCGTTGCAGCGACGAATTCCAAACAAAACCAGTAAGATGTTGCTGTTAAACTATCGTCCTCGGCTTCAAGCATAAATGTTTCCTCGGTTCCGCTGTTTAGTATTACAGTGCAAACCCCGGAATACTTATCGGTGGAATGTCTCCAAGGATATGTTGTGAAGATTTCAAATTTAGCGGCTGAAAACACAGACAACCTGTAAACACCGGTGGCTGTTGCTGTATATTTGATAGTGTTATTTTGTCGTGACCATGTTGCGAATCCCGATGATACCGTGAATACGATGTTGGTGATATGCCCCGGAGTACCTCCAGTGGGAACTTTAATCAAACTGGTTTTGTTAACGATATCAGGAATACCCGATACGATATCCTGCTGTGTTTGTTTGATCGTGTTAATGTCGGTCTTTACATCAGCGAGTTTTACATCGACGACTGGAGGAGTCCCAAAGAACTTATCCACGACCTCATCAGTTTTTACGAAGTTTCTTCGAAATCTTGTAAACGCGCCCACGTGAACATCATGCTCTGCACGCAGCGTATTTAGTTTACCGTTGACGATGTCCACGTATTGTTTGTTTGACGCATCCTGGTCGGATTCGGGATTCGCTAACGCGGTTATTTTGTTGCCGCTCATGCTGAGTTCGCCTGTCATCGTGTCACCGGCTTTTTTCACACATTTATCAACACCTTTATCAATACTGTCTTTGATGCTTGCGATTGATATATTCGAGTCCTTGATCCGGCCGCCATCACTAAATGCAACGAAGTTATCCTTGGTAGCTCCAAGAACTCTGCGAATTATATCATTCCACTTAATGTTGCTCGTTCTTAGTTTTCCTTGCCTGTCTTGGAAAATAGCAACTTCATCTGGGTCAACTCCAGCTATATTCAAAAGATTATCGACTTCATCTTTGGTCGCATATTTTGAGAGATCAGCATCTGTGCTTGGTTTACCTCCTCGTGTGAAAGGTCTTCCGTAAATATCCACCATTATTCTTATTGCTGTTTTTCAAATGCTAGCATTTCTCGATGCGGTATATTCATACACTACTTTATGAGGAGGAGTTGCTGGATTTCTTGAGATTGCATCAAGAACATTTAAAACCTCCCTCCCACAAATGGGCGGATCAATTAATGTTTGTGTTGGTAACGTCGACTGCCACACTGGAACATTAGAAAATCTGCTGACATACTTGAGAAACTCAACTGGCGGTGCTAAACCGTACGAATCAAAATAGATAATTCCACGTGGATCGATCGCGTAAGCAACCCAGTGAGTTCCCGGACCATCTTTGTTGTCGAGATTGATAATGCCAGTTTCTGGATTATTCGGTCGTTGCGGTAATTGATCTCGCATAAATACGCCTCTGAAATGTTTTACACGCAATTTTTTAACAGCATCGAGTAAATCAAAATTGCTCAACGGCGTTAGAATTTTTTTGGATACCATGATGGTGGAGTTCCTGGTAGTCTTAGACCGCGTCCCTTTTTTTTCTTGTATCCTTTTCCCGTTGCCTTTTTTAGTGCCATTCCAGCTGCAGTTCCAACTGCACCGAGTGCTGCGGCTTTTGCTACGGCTGGTGCTGCCGCGGCAATCAACGCCGGTATTGCTGCGAGAAGAGGAAATATTCCACCGGTTTTAGTCATGTCCTTGATAGCTGCAGCAGAGAAATCAAGTCGGACACCGGTTTTTGCTGTTAGTGCCTTATTAAAATGTTTAAGCTGAGTATTAGTCAACGACAATTTGTTTGGACCACCAGTAATCTGATCTCGTTTTAGTGTTATTGATGTCCCGCACGTGCTTGCGTTCTTTGATTGCAATTTCTTAGTTGACCGGAAGTCAAGGTGACATTAACATTGACTGTATGACATTATATCCTAAGTTTGATTTTAATTGCGTTACATATTCTCGATTGGAGCGTCGATGACCCTCATTCGTCCGCCAACACCTTCAAGCAGCATTGCTTTATCGGAGAGTATGACAGCAATCGCTCTGTAACCACCAGCAGGAACACCTACACGAGCTCGGAAATGTAGGTCGACAACAGATTGTTTAACCAGATCAAGATGTTCCAGCGAAAAGTAATAAATCGGATATAAACTCATAAAGTCTCGCTGTGATATTTGCAGGCCAGTGTCTACATTAAGGTCGCGCCCCATAAATGACATCAGACGATGATACGCGCGTGCGACACGATGATGTTCGAAATCTATTAATATATCCTCAGATGGCTCCTGATGCCCATTTATTCTCAACGAAACTTCAGAAACTCCAAGTGTATCAAATACCATTGGATTTCTTTCCTGGCTATCTGTTCTAGCACGGTATTGAAATGCAATGAAAATATGTCGTGGTGCTGATACTCCTTGTTGCGATGATATATGCCATGTAAACAACCCACCATTATCACCCTGAATAACGTCTGTGGTTGTTGTTTTCCAGGATAGCAGTGATTTACCGCCCGTGTCCATGAAAGACAAACAGTCGGTTGTTCTTCGGTGATTGACGGAGACAACTGGCATCCACAACCACAGTTTAGTTAGTATTACCTGACCAGGGGCAACAGCAGCATCTCGCCAGATAGCGTCATTATCATCAGGTTTTCGCACAAGTACAACTGTGTGTTTGGCACCGAATATGACCTTGTGGACATCTCTGCAGAATCCAAAGATGTGAGACAATGGAATCACACCTGAGAACTCTTCATCTCCACTTAACATCGATCTACGTGTTGCAAAACCCAAATTAAAATTTTCGTTCATCGATGCAACTGCGTCACCGGCATTATTCATTGTTACATTCCTGTTCTCGGGGCTGTCGGTTATATCCTTTGCAAACATCATTGATGGTCCGGCTGATCTGGTGTAATCATCCGAGTATCTCGCCAACCCGAGAATTGTTGTGGCAACGTCGACGTTATCATGAATTGTTTCAATTTCTTTTCCATCTATCATGTAAATAGCGGATTTAAATAACGCCATGATGCCGTTGTTAACAAATCCAACTCGGTCGCCGATTCCGTAGTTAGTGTTATCATTCTTTAAAAGCCTACCTTCAACTTCGATGAAGGCCTCAGCGGGCAAGAAGTATCTACTTGTATCCTGGACCTGTAGTTCAATTCTTCCGCGTTGGTTAGGATCACGTGCTTCATAAGAATAATATTGAAAATCACGTACAGAATCATCTTTAAGTTACTGGTTTGGACATATCAAACGCGTCATTGGATTTTCGTGCAAACATTATTATTATTTGTGATGATCTAATTAAAATGTTATCGTCA